>CCAG010007846.1:0-317680 GCA_001077435.1 Glossina morsitans morsitans
TCTTTTCTTTTCTTTTCTTTTCTTTTCTTTTCTTTTCTTTTCTTTTCTTTGCTTTTCCTTTTTCCTTTCCTTTTTTTTCGTTGCTTTTCTTTCCGATCGTCTCATTCTTTTCTTTTCCTTTCTTGGCTTTTCCTTTCCGTTTGCCTCTTCGTCTTTCCTTTCCTTCCCTTTCTTTTCCTCGATTTTTTCTTTTGTTTTGTTTTCGTTTCGTTTTTGTTTCTTTATTTTCTTTGCTTTTATTTCTTCGTTTCTTTTCTTTTCTGTTCTTTTGTTTTTCTTTCCTTACTTTTTTTATAAACGCAATGTACATAAACTATATCCGAGAGAAGTCATGTGAAGATCTACCGAAAGATAATAAACTCTAGCAGAAGCCTAAGTATATGCAAAAAAGTTTGCAAAGGGCGGAATTATAATCTTAGGAAATTGTCGTATGGTGCTCACCCATGCTGAAGAAGGTCACGCGATTGTTTGATTGTAATGGGATCGTGCATTATAAACAACTTGCCTTTTTCTATATGCATTATCAGTTCAATGTATGTTAAGTTATTTTTCCGTATTGTTGACGTTTCTTATTTATCTAGCACTAGTTAAGAATTTCAGGCGTAGAGTTATCTATTTTATATTTACAATAAGGACGGGACTGGAATATGAAACAACTGTCACATTTGACGTAGGTCAGCTAAAGTACTTGGAAGGTAATCAATCAACCGGTCGGCAACGCCGGCTTCGAACGAAGTTATAGAAAGAAGTAGAGTAGATATCCTCTTCCTTTTGGATTTAAAAGTAGTTAGTGCAATTTTCCTGCGTAAATCGATCCATAAGGAGGCCAGTCAGCCGTGATCCGATAGGGAATAGCCCCTTTTAATCAACTGACCAAAAAGTCCATTCTACGTCGACGTAGAATTCCGTAAAAAATATGGGTAACACTGTAGAAAAGTGTTAAGTAATTTTCTTAAATGAAATCTAATTCTACTTAAACTTTATATTTATTTTTAAGGATTTTCTTATTAAGAATATTGAGAGGAACCTTTTCTTTAATTTTTTTTCATAAATTGATCATATTTACCAAACAAAACGTCTTTGCCCTCAAAATTTGTTTGTTTTGTCTCAACAAACTTGCAGTTGTTGTTCTTGTGAAAGAAAAAGGAAAAGAAAAAACACGAACAAAAATACCATAAATATGAGACTAAAAGCTATTCAAGTGTGTAATGCACATTTTATGCAAATTTCAAAAGGCAATCAGTTGTGAGTCACTGACTTTTATATCATATTTTTGACGAATTTTTGATATACACAGTTACCTTTTCTTTTTTTTTTGGAAAATATGAAGGTATAAATGTGAAAGAAAAGGACAATTTAAAAAAATCAATTCACTTGCACCATAAGTAGTTCTCTTACTTGATGTTTTGTTTTAGTTAGCTTGACAGTAGTATGTAGGGCCGTAACAACACGTTCGCCGTGATGAGGCTGATTACGATGATGATCATGACTATTTTTATTATTGCTGTAATCATAACAATACTTATAAAGTCTGAAAATTTACAAGCTTATGAACTTAAATATCCATCGAGATATATATATATAAACATATAAAAATATATATTTTCTAAAGACTTCTTTGGCTTTTTTGCAATTTTTCATTTATTTTTCTTCTCAATTTTTTGTGAGAGTTGCGTTCAGTGGTAATAAACAAAATTGTTTGGCCGACTGCCAAATATTTCAAGAAGCGCAGAGGATAGTTACGGTCTCCGCACGACAACGAGAACAGTAGCAAACAACAATCGTCTTCAGATTGTGATTATTCTCAAAGCAAGTAAAAATTTGACAGAGAGGAAAACATAACACTGTTGATGTAGATGTGTTGTATGATACGTACGTTCGTTCGTATATCTGCAGAAGCCAGTTATTTGCAATAATGTTCATATCCTGTGCTATCTGGTTAATCTATGAAATTTTCAGACAAGCCCCTAAGATGAATTACGAAATAAACCGCCAATCGAAAGACAAGGGAAAGAATATCATAATCAGTGACGTTTTAAGTAAGAAAGGGTCATCAGCAAAAAAAAAACGAAAACAAAATATTTTTTATGAGAAATAAACACACAAAAAAAGAAAAAATTTGACTTTAGTTTAATGCTTTATTATACTGCTTAGTAAAACAAATTTCTAGTATGTACATTCATGAATGAAGTAAGTATATACATGTATAAATACATGTATGTATATGTATATACCTATATCACACATCATAAACAAACAGCAATATGTATACATATATATAGTTAGTAAGTAGTCTGGCCATTTAGCTTTGACGGATGATCTTTTTATGCAATAATAACTTTGATAAGAATGCTGTTAGTGCTCATGATTATGTTATGTTCTACTAGTTTTCGAGTATTGTTGTCAGAGAAAGGAAAATAATGGAAAAACAATTTCCTGACTACGTTGTTACAATCTTCTCTTTACTGTTTACTTTTCTTTGCTTTTCCATTTTCATTGTGCTCTACACCACTTGTCGTACAGGGTAGATTAGGTTTGTGCGGACGTATGTAACACCTAGGAAAGTTAGTATAGAACCATCTTTTTCATACCGATCGGTTCAGAACCATTTTCTAGACCGGTCTGTCTGCCTGTCCATCTGATGTCATCTGTTCATTTTGCAATTATTGAGATGTGCCGGCAAAATTTGGTACATTGACGTGCTTTGGCTCAAGGACGAATGCTATTGAAAATGGTTCGGATCGGTTCACTTGTTATGGGGACAAAAATTTGTAATTTTCACAACTTGTCGCCAAAAATCGCTTAACGGTATTTCGACTTATTTATTATTATTAATTATTATTAATATTATTTCGACTTTCCAAATTGGTATGGTTGGGTCTTTTCGAAACCCTGTCATTCAACCGTTCCTAGAAAAATTGAATCTTTATTTAGTAAAAAGATAAAAAGATTTCCAATATTTCATGGTGAAAATGGTGGTTTGGACCACGTAGGTCTATTTGGTGAACACCACAGCATATAAGAATTCTAAGGAAATGTTGAACCTTATATGGAAAAAAAACCCTAAGTGTTAAAGTTTTCGGATGAAAACCTGTTCATTATAGCAGCTTGACAGAAAACTTAAGTGGACTGTATTTGAAACACGTGGCCCTACATCTTGGAGCTCACTTCCAATAAGATTTCTCATGTATATACCAAGACCTTAAGTAGAAAATTGGATTTTTATTATTTTATGATGATGGTAGCAATTTATTAATTTGGATAACCCACGTTTAGGTCCTTTTGTATAAAGAAGTTATCACGAAAAACAAGCGTTTATAGGGAAAGAAAGTCTAATTTCTAATTTTTTATGACAGAAATTGAAAAATAATGAAAATTTTAGCAAGTAAAGTATGTTTTCTAAATTTCGCTCACGTCATGCAATGTTTTCCACACATTCCAATATAATGGCTTTCTTGAAGAGTACGCCTTTGTATGAAAATTATGTGTAATTTTTGCTATATTACTACCAACCTGTATTAGGCGAAGTGCTGCAGGGTATCTAATGACAGTCTTGACCGACTACAATGTTCTCATTCTCTTTCATATAAACTTTTTGCTTTTACAGTCTTTTGCAGGATTGCCCTTCAATTTCAACTATTTGAAAAATTACTTTACTTAAGGAACCATAACAGAATGTGTTGACATTTTGAGTGTTTCGTGAAAAAATTTGTAAACGCACATGGACAAGTTGATATACCGATATCCACTGTTTTCAAGAATATTTGGACCGAAACCATGAGTTTAAGTTTTTTGCTGGCAAAACGTTTAAAACATGGTATTCCATTAATCATGTTGTGTGTCTTTAACACAAAAAGCAAACAAAGAAAAAAATCCGGGAAATCAAACGAAGGGTAAAACTTATAATAAAAAAAAAGTCTGCACGTACGCATACATAAATGCGATGCAGGATTTTTAACAAGATGTAAATTCTATTCGTAGCGCTGAACGAACTTTTCAATAGCCATCATTTGTTTGTCTTTCTTCCCAAACTTCAATACAAAAATTTCGGGAATAATCCACCGTTCCACAGTATTCCACGGACTAGGCAAGAAACAACCCTTTCTTTCTTTTTGCAAAATTCTTTCTTTATCAACGTTATCCTTTAACGATGCCATAATCAACCCGAACTTTGTCCAACATTTAGATACTTATCCTGTAAGACCATTTGTCAAAATTTTCAAAATACATTTCATTAATTTTTGGCTGCGACCTTATCACTCAAATTCTTTTCCCTGGAGTAACCTTTTGAGATTTGCAAAAAGGATAGCAGTCGCTGGAGGCCCAGTGCTGTTATGCGTGTTTTTGATGTCTTGCTTTACGATATCTTTAGAATGCCGGCTGCGTCTTGTAACTTCATACGTAACTTCGTTTATCGAGAATGACTTTCGAAAGTCTTTTTTTTTATGGTATAAACATCTCCATAATACATTTGAAATCCGCCTGAGTGGCCGAGTAGGCAAGAATCTCAACTAGCAATTCAATGGTCGTGGGTTCAAATCTCAAGTGCGGTAGAGTTTTTAATGTTAATAATAAAAGTCTTACATGCTAGTGCTTTAAGTCTTTAGTCTTAGAATTTATTGTCTGGCTAAGTTTATATAATAATAATAATAATTTAAATACGTTCCAAGCTAATGCCGTGTTTAAGCGGCATTGACTTCAGAAAGTAACGTTTGGTTAAAATACGGATTTTTGAATTTTCGATTGTTTAAAAGTGAAAGTCGCATCATTGAAACTGTTGTAAGTCGTGAACGAGTGATCGAAATGTTATGGATTGCTGGCAATCTGGCTGGAATCTTTTCGTTAAAGACGTCGTCAATATGAAAGTCCGAGAAATTATTGGCCAATGGTTTATGTTTAGCTAAGATCATTAACGCTATGTGAGCGAAAGTACCCAGATATAATTTCCGTGAAAATATTATAGTCGGGCTTAGCCCACTATTAAATGCCCTATTGTCTAATCTAATTTTTATTTTTGCTAAAGAACACAAAACTTATACCCTGTTTTTGTAGGACTTTTACTATTATGGAACTGTGTATTACAAATTAGACCTCTATGTAAAAAAAGACTTACCTCCCTTAAAAAAGGTTTGCACAAGAGGTTCAAAAATTAAGGTACGTACTCAAAATTCCGCATAGTTAATTTTTATATCAAATTACTATTCAGGACCAATTATCATCACAACATATTAAAACTGAAACTTTCCTGCCATAAAAACAAAATTGTTTATGAAAATCCTTATATAGGGTGCGATCCAGAAATAAGCATGTGTGGTCCGAATTAGGTACAGTAAATTTGCTTATCTTAAATTACTACTGTCATTACATTTTCATCCTGAAGCATGGAAAATTAGATCTTTTTGTCATATGAATTTTCATTTGTCATATTTTTTCATTGTCCTTTTGTCATATGAGAGGGGTTCAAAAAGTTGCCCCAGCCGTTTCAAAGCTTCCACGCCAATTTAGAATGCCGAAATAATTTTATCTGTCCACTTTTGTCGACAAATATTGAAAATTGAAATTTTTTTCATATAACGACTTTTTTACATAGGGCGTTGTATGGGGAGTGGTCGAAAAGATAGATAAATCCAGACCGTTGTAGCGTCCGCAAACAAATGTAGGGTAGGGGATCTGTCGGTCTGATTTGACCAATTTCGATATCGCATGGTCACAAGAATAGCGGCTTGCCGCTATGCATGTTAAGAGTAAAAGTTTTCGATGTTGAAAATTTGGTTGTTGGCTGTTGAACAAGGAGAGTTGGTTGGAAGATTTCGAGAGATAGACACCGTGAACTAGAGTATAAAGAAGAATTTTGCGATTTGCAATAAAAAGCATAATTTTGTTGTTTTGCAAATCATTACAAGGGATTGAAAATAATTTAAGAAATCAGTTTTATTGTGTATTTTATAAAAAAGTTAAGTACAAAATCAAAAATTCCTCTAATATTGTAAACCAAAAATTAATGGCGAAGAACAAAACAAAAAGAATTAATTAAAAAAAAAGAAAGAAAATACACACAAATGCAACGCCCTTGCAGCATAAAAAAAAATAGCAAAAACCTTAACTGTTTTGTGCACTACTAATATACAAAAAATTAATTCCCGATAGCAAATGCAATAACAAAAATAACAAGTAATGTAAACTTTGTTTGTATTGGAAATAATATGCAAAAGTGAAAACCAAATTAAAATGAATAAAAGTGAAGTATTTAAAAATATTTAAAGAATTGTATTGCATGAAATATTGTTACCTCTACATCTATATATGTGTGAAAGTAAAGGTAAAATTTACTTAAAATATTATTTTAAATTCTCTCAACCTCTTCCATCAAAAATTGTTCATCTAAAGACCCGCAAATACAGTACAAACAAACTAGCAAGCAATTGATTGATTTTATTCATATACATTTTGCCTCATAAATGTATATAAGGGTCCGCAGGTAGCTGCATGGGCATTTGATAAGCTAATAACCTTACAATAGTGCGAGTTCAAAATCATATATAAGTAATGAAAAAAATTAATACTACGAATAAATTGCTTATGGAGAAAATGTGTTCCGTTTATTCATAGGGGAAAGTGATTAAACTGATAATGTCTCCGGTCTAAATATATTGCTGTGCATGCATTCTTTATCAAATATCAAGTTGAGATGAATAAAAAGATACCCCAGGAAAAAATGCTCAGGCATTTTTGGGTGAGAACTCAGCTTTAGTCAAATTGGATAATCTAATTAAACCTGCTGCGCTGCAACCGGCTGGATATATATCAGCCTACAGTCCGTTCAGTGACGCTATTATTGCATCAAACATCAAACCCTTTTCAACAACAACATCCACCAATCAATGAAGACAACAAAACAGAATCCGGGGGCACCTATTACCAATGCAAATTTAGAAACCACACAGAATCATAACAATATACCATGGGTAAGGAAGAAGACAGTGGTATCGATTCCATTCTCATCGTCAATGTATGTATAAATGGTAAGCTAAAGTTAAGAACTTAGCTTTGGATATCCACCGTAACGTTTTAAGAAAATTTCACTTACAAGCCGAGCATAAATCATTGTATAAATAAAACAATTCCTAATGGAATACTTGAATATTTCCAAGGCCGTAATCAGTATGTAAATCGCTGAAAACACAAAATTAAACACAAAATGAAATAAATAAAAATTCTGAGCAATGAAGAAAAAAAATTTTTAGTAAATAAATAATGTAATGTAATGTATGTAAGTTGAGGCGACAAAAACGATAAAAAAAATTAAAATCAATAGTGCTTGGCTAAAAATGTGTGGCTAAGCGGTATACTCAGCCGCTGAAGCGGGGCATGAGTGGGTGTACGGGCGAGTGAAGGTAGTGGGACTGGGAACGGTTACTGACGGACTAAGAAGGAACCAATGAACGGCGGACAGTACGGACAACAGACGTTGCAGACGGACTTACAAAGGATCGATTGGACTTTCCTGTTTTTTTTATACCTTATTTCAAGTTCAAACTTTTTTTTTGTTTGACTTGCGGCACAATATGCCCGGATATATATATAAACGCTCTACCGCAATACGAGCTATGCCGTTGACACCGTTTTCAATAGCGTACGTTCTTGGGTCAAAATACGTCAGTATACCAAGCTTCATCAAAATATCTCAAAAATTCACACAATGACAAATTCAAGACAAATTTACTTGGACAGACATCCGACATTCTGAACACATCGATATAACAAAAGGCGCATCTATCTTAAGCTTTCCTGTGTGTTACATACGTCCGCACATCTTAATACACCCTGCACTCCAAGTGGTGTAGGGTATAAATATTATTAGTATAATATATACGGGGAAATTTTTCAGAAGAACATAATGAAACACTTATTATGAATTTTATATGAATCAAGAAATCCAAAGTTTCTGTCGGTGTCAGGATCTAAAAATGTGTTTTTTAAAAATTCAAAAAAATTTGCGTGTTTTAATACATCTTTTCATTTTTATATCCTATGCGGATGTTTGTAACACCCACAAGTACTTAAGATAGAGTAGATAGACTACAATAATTTTCTGACCCTGATAACGGTATATAATTATTTTTTGATCTGATAGCGTTACAAAGGTACAGAAAAATCACTTGAATTTTCATACATTACAATATTGGGTAGGTGTGGCCAATTTTACCCAATCTTATGCAGGTTTCACGTCATCATCCATAGAACTTGATTTCAAATTTTTATATATTTATGCGTTGTAGCTTATGAGTAGTAGGCAAAAAAACCAATTTTGTCATTCCTTTTGAAAAACAGAGGTGTTCTACTATAGGCTATAGTACTATAGGCATGTGCTTCGACTGATTTGGTCCATTTTCAATACCAAGATGGAGACAGGCGGACAGACATGCTTAAATCCATTCAGAATTTGATCCTGACAAAGAATATATATGTTTTGTGGGATCTCTGCAAATTTCTTTTTTTTCGTTGCGAACCTTTTCGCAAAATGAACATACTCCTCATGTTCCGGTAACGGATATAAAAATAAATATAATAAATATAAAAATAAATAAATAAATATAATACATGCTGAAGATCGTCTACCTGCCGCTCTCTCTTTTCTTGTTTTATTAGTTGAGATGCAGTTGAATCATTACAGTGTAGTCTCTATAACTGAATGCAAGATTACGTAAAAAATACCGCATCCACACAACATAGTGATAAATAAGCAACCTTTTATGAGCAGTGATTTCATACACGTTTTTATTGGAAAAAATTAACATTTTGGTCCTTCGAGTAATTGTACTTTGAAATAAATATAAAATTAAGAATTTACAAATTAAAATTGTGATTGTGCAGGATGGTTATTATTTACCATCAGTAAGTATAGCGTTAAGGAAAAAGGAAAAGTTCGTGTCTTCTTCCCCAATACGCCAATTTGCAGTCGTGTAACTTGGATAAGCCGTACGTAATCTCCCAAGAGATATGCAAAGTGTTGCCGAGTGTTGTTCTTAATTATGAATTTTTTGCCTTCGAGTTGCAACACCCCTGAAAGATGTTAGAATATTGCTTGCGAATTGTGAGCTCTTAAGAGGTATTAAAACTCACGCTTACCTGTAAATTATTAACTGTGAGTTGTAACTTTTTAAATGTTTCTTACAATCAACCATTAGCTAGGAAATATTGGACTACATTATGAGCGTTACCGTTACTGTGTTCTTATCTATGACAAAACACGACATTATGGTCAATAAATTAATCCATTGTTTCGATTATACAATTAAACTTTTTAGAATCCGAAATTTTACTGTTTAAATAAAAAAAATGAATCATTGTAAAAATCTAATTTGTAAACTTGTTAGCCTAATAAAAATTATATGTAAACGTTTACTAAAATAAAAACGGGAATCTATATAGCGACGCAAGTAAACACCGCGTTTGAAGAGTGATGCTCCGTAGAAAAATATAAAAAAAAATTGAAACATTTGTTAATTTAATGGAGAGAAAAAAAATTGAAGCTACAGGAGCTTTAACTGATACAACAGCATGCTTTACATTGCTTGCTACTGGGGTAAGTAAGGTGAAAAAGTTAGCGAAATTCTGGTAAAAATTTGAGGAAAATCGCAGTGTCTCATTTCACGAAATTGTCGCAGAAAATAATGACTCAAAGTGGTTTCGATCGATGTGTGTATCGAGTTGAACACAAAAATATACAACGCTTGCGCCTCGTGGATTGCTGCTGAAAAGAAACAATATCGAGGCATTTCTGCAAGAATTGTCACCGGATACCCAAAAGTAAGGCGCATCCGACAATAATGCTCGGTCGTGGAGCGTAGCGAAAAAAGCCATAGAAACGATGAAAACATCCTAAATGACGTCAAGAAAGAAAATGCTTTGTTGTTTTGTAGCACTGGAACAAGTCGTATATCTTAAGGTATTTTGTTTATTGTGAGTCGGGTAAGTTCACCAATCATTCATTCAATCATTATCCGCATTATCTTAACATATGATGCTAACATTCAGTTCGACGCTTGCTTTACGTTGCAAACTATTGTGAAAAATATTTTGAAATTATCTTAATTTTAATGTTTTGTCGTTTGCGACCGTCTAATCCATCCGCAAATTTATTTCAGGCGTCTCAAATAACGCAAGGCACCAGGCTACAGTTATGCCTTTTTAAATTTTTGTAGAACAAACCGACTTTGAATTTATACTGATCGTGTGGGAAATATGATGCAGTCACTTAAGAAATTTAATACCTGTTTCCAATTAACTATAAATATCGACAAGAAAGAAGAACAAAAAACCTAAACTTTGACTTTTAAAAGACAGTCCTTGATTGTTGTACGTATGTTTGTGTATAAGTTTTAGTCTAGAATGTTTACGTAAGCAAAAGAGTGAAAAAGAAGCGAGTCCTATGAAATTCCGTCTTTTTATTTTTTTCTTTCCCTTTGTTTGCTCATTGACACATAAATGAGTTAAGATGTAAGAAATAAAATTATAATTGAGAAGCACGTTAGAGCAGAAAAATATTTTTATTTTGTAGAAAAATTTGAAAATATTTTTTTTCACTTTTAAGAGTTTTTCGAAGAAAAATCAAATCATTTCTCTTAAAATTGATTTCATTCTTTTTTAAAAGGTTACTACTTGATAAACTTAAAGTGAAATTAAGATAATCAAAAGATATGAAAATTTGATGAGGAGCAATTATCTCAGTATTAGTGTACTTCGAATCTGTTCGCTGTACTTATTATACACTACACCACTTGCGGTAGGTGAGAAAAACCCACCTTTTATTATAACGAACGATTCAGAATCATTTTCTCAATTGATCTAAACTTGTCTGTCCGCCGGATATCCTTTCATGTATATTTGTGTTCAACTTAGAGGTCGAAATTTTTGACATATTTTGATGAAAGTTGGAACATTGACTTGACGTGCTTCGACCCAAGTACGAACGCTGTTGAAAACGACTCGAAACGGTCTAGTTTTTAGATCACTTCACCTGCAATTTTCACAATTTGTCGGAAAAAGTCGCTTAGTAGTAATATTTCGGCATCCAAAATTTCTTTGTGGTGGTGGTTTCAGGCAACCGTTCCTGCGAAAACTGAATCTTTACATGATAAAAAGGTTTAATTTCAATATTCTATGGTGAAAACTGACTCATAATAATAAATTGACAAAAAAGTCAACCTTACCGAATTCGGGCGAAGTAGGTCTATCTTTTGGATACCGCCGCATATTTCAAAAGCCTTAAATGTTAAGATTTTATGACGAAAATTTGTTCCCGGTAGTAGCTTGACAATGAAAATGAAATAAGCCACATTTGAATCACATGGGTCTACTTCTTCGACCTCACTCCCTGTAAAATTTCTCATTAATAATAACCCTTTCAGAAAAATATTTAATTTTCAATGTTTTATGATGAAAATTGGTCCACAGTAGCAATTTAAAAAAAAATTAACAGTAGGGAGTTTGGATTACAAAAGCGAGCCCTTATATAGAAAGAAAGTCTAATTTCTCTTTGTGTTTTTATGACGGAAATTGAAAGGTTATAAAATTTTGGGGAAGTAAAGTAGGTTTGCAAAATTTGGATCACATCATGTTATCTCTTCGATGTCCTGCAACATGCGGTCTTTTATGAGAGGTATGTCTATGCATGAAAATATTGTGTAATTGTTGGTGTATTATTACCAAAAAGTGAATAATCGTACTAGGCCAAGTAGTGTAGAGTATCTAATTATCAGCCTTGCCCGGCTGTAATATCCTTACTTATGTTTTTTGGTTAAAGATTTTTATTTAATAACGTGATGTTGTCAATAAAGTTTGAAAATTTCTCTTGTGGAGATAAGAATGAGCTTCAATATGGCATGAAAATGCTTCAGCGAATGCAAACTGCGCTTGCTATTCTATTAGGTTTCGGGTAAACGATCACTAACTTATTGATTTTTATTGCTATATAAAACAATTGAATTAGAAATAACGCAACGTATATACATTTGGTTTACTTTACTTTTTCTAAATATATTTACATTTGTACGTTTTGTATTTTCACTGCATGTACCTTACAATTATTTTGATTATAATAGTTCTGTCGTAAGTGTACGTATGTGTCTGACATATAAAGTCATCCGTTCGAATAAGACTGTAGTCTATGTTTGCGTATGCCATGGCATGAAAGGCGGGGAATAAACGAAATCACATTGTTAACGCATAACAAAAAAATGTCACACAATTGCTTAACAACTCAACGTATACAGTTCGGTTAAAACTAACAATAAAAGGCAGTACCAGTAGCAGCACCAACGTCGAGACTCCTGGCACATGCACATGATATATAAATCATGGCCCGATAGTTTTGTAACTGTTTCTCCCTTTGTACCGTACAATGCAGCAGAATGTAATTTTTTTTCTATATAAACAGACATATATATATATATATACATATATATACATATATTTATGTTTGCATATATGTATGCATGAATGCATGGTTGTATAAGTTTGTTGCATATTTTTAGCATAGAACTTGTATAAAAATGCATACACACGTACATTTATCCGGAGGGAAGTTTTTCTTTCTATGAGTATGCATTCATGTCAACGTGTATGTGTGCCTGGAATATTAAAATGATATTACAGTCAGCGTGCATGTGGTGAGAGAATGCGAAAACTAGGATATAAAATATGTTGTAGTATAAATTTAGGTAAGTAGGTTTTAACAAAGAATGCATTTTACAATATATCTACTATAAAAATATATACATACATATATATATATATATGTAAAAATGGATTGAAGAGCAAATATAGTAGATACGGAAACAAATGAGTGTAAGATTGTATAAATTTTTGTAGCGCGGATATTATTGTTTCATGTTTATACAGAAATGAAAGTAAATGTCTCTTTGTGTGTACATATATGCGCCTGCATAAATATATGCATATATATTTGTACATATTTTTCGCGTACATGAGCATATATTAATGTTTGTTGTAATAGGGTCATGTTATAAGAGACTTTAGTAATTTGATTTAATATTATGCCTGCAAGTGCGGTTTACCACACCTTAAGGCTTTTATACTTATGCAGGCAATGACCCATATGTGTACAAGGAAGTTTATGTTTAAAACGCACATATATCTAACGTCGACAAGAGGGTTTATTTAAATTTTTCTTTTAGCGCGAAAAATAAATGGATGTTTATTAGCAGTTTTTAGAGACATTTGTCTTGTCTCTTAAAGGCATTAATTCAATGGTTGAAAAGATAAGAGAGTGATAGCAAAAGTCTTCTTTAACTTTATGGTTTACTTTAAAACCAATAGGATGCGGCAGCGACATGACTCATTCAGGATACGGAAAAAGTTAACTTTACATGCTTGACTGTCGCATTGTCTAGTATATGAGAATTGGCGACATCAAGTCGGGCTCGCAGGCACAAATCCCGGTGGGGTTTGACCATACTTGATCGTAGCCATAGAGGTTCCTATCTCTTTCTCTTTTCGCACTCCTTTGCAGACGCATCACACGCGTAGGGAAAATGCGCAGATTCCTTGTGAATATTAAACAAATGAAACAATTATATTCGATTGCGATCGAATCCTTTATATCCATTACCGTTACCCTATGAAGGATTGAAGAAAGGAAAAATATAAATTTGCATATTCAACAATATTGGGTGAGCGTGGCTGATTTTAGATATTCTTGTAGAATAATTTTTTGTACTCGTTATAGTATATGAGCAAAAAGGCGCGAAAAGCAAAGGTGTGTCCAGTTTGGTTGGTGTGGATATTGTAAGCGAATTCTTTGGCCTGTTTGCGCCATTTTCAAACTCCTTGCAACTCGTTTTCAAGTTTGTGGGCGATATCTTCTTTTTGGCGAGCAGGAGAATGAGTACCATAAACATTGAGCAGTTTGCTAGACTGACAAATGGACGGACTAACACACGGACAGAAGGGTAGACGGTTAAACGGATATACTTAGGTGTATTCCGAATTTGAAATTGGTCAAGAATACATATACTTAATGAGGTTTTTGAAACTGGCACCGGCGCGTTATAAGGTATTGATGGAATATAATATTACGTAGGGGTGGTCAATTTTCCCATTTTTGTGCAGATGCTACAGCATCATCCATAGAATATACGGCCAAATTTTTGTAGATTTATCTACCATGGTTTGTGAGTAATGAGCAAATAACTAATTTTTTATTACGTTTGAAAAACAGAGGTGTCCTCAGTTTACGTGGTACGGTAGGCGTGTCCTTCGACCAATCTGACACTTTTTCAATACCAACTTGCGTGTAAGAACTTCTGATGTTTCTGCCAAATTTGAAGTCGATAGTTTCACTCTTGCGGTCAGGGGAATGTTTACAACAGACTTTACACAGACCGACACACAGATATTCTTAAATTGATTCAGAATTTGGTGCTGATGAAGAATGTATATATATTGTGGAGTCTGGAGTTTTTGGCTTGCAAGCGTGCTGACAAAAAGAATATACCCTGCATCCTTTGGCAATGGGTATAACCAACACAGTCGTATCGGGTATATTAATGTCAAGAGATATGTTGTATTAACAGTAAACTGTATCGATTGTAGTAAGCAGTACTACTTAAAAGTCTTGCATAACCTTTATTAACATGTTTTCAGGTGATAAAGTGTTACAAAAACCCCATTAATCATTTATATACAAATGTATTCAAATTGCCAAGTATATGTAAATCTTGTTTGTACACATTCTAGGCATTTTACAAAAGTGAAAATATTAATAAATTATTGCATTCTCTATTGCTATTAAAAAATACATATTCTCCTCGATTTAATATTCACATATTAAATACAGCAAGCATATCAACATTTACATATATATATATATGTGTTGCATATTACAAGTTAAGAAATTAAAAAATTAAAAATATAGTGAAAAATTGTGAAACGTTTTTTTCTTTTTATTGAGTTCGATATGCATCAACATAAAACCCGTAGACAACGTATACATGCATGCGAACGTACGCACACTTATACAAGGAAATTTAACGCTCTGTTGCAAATGCACAGCGCAGACTTTATGAAAAGAAATAACAAGAAAAATTGCTTAAGAAACTTTAAACATTTCATATTTTTAGACGTACGAGACGTATGAGTGATACTAATAAAGAGGCAGACGACGTATACGCTATCTTACGTAAAAGTTCTTGTTTGAAACAAATAAACAACATCGTTAAATTATAAAATTTATGTACATGAACAGATACATATTTTTTTAATACGTGGAAATGAAAGCTGACAATAGGAAATTTATATAAAAGTGTGTATTTATGTACATATGCTTATATAAATACAATGAGGTTATGTGCGCAAATGTAACATACGAATATTCAATACCCTCTGGCTGTCATGTTAACATGAAATATATCAGTTGTTACAAACCATTAAAATTGTATATATATGTGTACATACATATTAGCTATGTACGTGTTATTCGCATATACTTATGAGCAATTTTGTAAAAGTGTCGACATCTTGTTTATTATTTATATTACGCACTAAGATACAGTCAAAGTCGTTCATAAAGTTGCTGTCATTGTTGTTACATTGCTTAAAATTATTGGGATAAAAAGTATTAAGCCTAATTGAGGAGACGGAAGTGTGTGGATACAAATGAGTTGAATGAAATGAATAATTCAATAGCAATTCAAGATTTACTGTTTTTCGAACCACCACCAATGGACAAATGTAGGCTAATGTTGGTAAGCTTTTTGCATTTTAGGAACAAAACTTTACAGATTAAACAAGGTACATATAGAACATTTTTGGTTTGTCCGTCCGATCGTTCGTCTATGTCTAGTAAGCTTTGTGCCTTGAACATATAAACTTCAACTTTCCCAACTTCAACTGGCAAGTATGTTGGTATCGAAAATTAAAATACGCTAAGCACATCTTTTCTTTTAAAAACAAAAGGTTTGCATTTGCTCATCACTCATAAACTACAATGGATGTAATGATAAAAATTCTCAACTATACTCTACGAATAAGTCTTGTGAAAAGAAGGAAAAGATCGACCATGCCTATTTAGTTTTATAGAGTATAGAATTTTATTTTTTCGTTGTTATTAACCTGCAGATAGTGGGTATAAAAGGTTCGGTCGCAATTGGATATAATTTTCTTCTTTATTTTTATGTGCACATAAGTATATGCAAAGCCGAAATTTAGTTTGCTTCGTTGACCATATGTCTCTCTGTTTGTGCAGTTTTTTATTGGGTGGACAGTTTCTTTATCTATATGCCTGTCTCCCGTTAACCCGATTTCCTATCTTCTTCAATTATATGTTTTAAGCTACACTGATCAGTGTTGTTTTGCCACCTTTGTACTAGCTTATTTGTCCGTCTATCATTTCATCCGTTTGTCTTTATATCCATAGAAAGATATTAAATATAGTTGAAGTATAACATATATATTTTTAATTTAGTTCTTCAGGCAAAATATTAAATATTTACAAGTAATAAAAAAATCAGACGAGAATGAAAATTTAGTATCACTAGTGAATGTTCGCCAACAAGTTAATTTCTGTGTTCTCAGAACGCATATACATCTAAATATTCAAAATGGAAGATATATTTATCGAGCCTCTAATTCGTAAAAAGAAAATTATCTCACTTGATGGGTCAGAGCAACTATGAGGCAGAAAAAACCACTCTTAGTAAGTGGTTTCAAAGTCGTGTACTATGGTTCAAAAACAATGAGACGCGATAGTGTGTTGTGCGGTGTACTTAACTTCAGGACGACTGGATGGGAACACTGAGAAAGCATTGGAGTCCGTCTAAAAGAAAAATCTCGTTTATCTCTGTAGAACGCTCTCCCTGAAGTGTATCGAGAGTTTTGGACACACTTTCGTCGCCTATGAGTGCATGTGCCTTTCGCTCTGTGCGAAAGCAAAGTTTGGCGTAAATAATACTGGTATCGGCTGCAGTGACTATTTTTTGACTGCGTCTTTCAACGATTTGAACACATGCTTTGATTTTAAACCGAACCAAGCAGAACCAATTATCTAATGTAAACCAAATAAAGTGTGTGATGAATTCCTTTGTCCGCAGTTGAAATTTTTAATTTTATAATTTAAATAAATAGTCTTATGTTCTTTATTAATACAAAAAGTTTTGTGTATTAGCAACGAATAAAAATTTGCATTTCTAAAAAACCAACTGGCGACGTTTGATTTTGTGTTATAAATAATTTATTTTACAGCATGTGCACTATTAGTCAATCACGCCGAATACATTCGTCTCGTCTTAAGCAGTTAAATAGTTAAAGACTCTTTTAAAGTATGCTATAATTGAACTCAATAAATTACATTTAACCTCATCAGTGAAATCATTAATCCTGTCTAAGGTGTGAAGCCTCAAAGCAAAAGTATGGCTTATGCAGATACGTTTTATCGACGTCGACTCAAATATACTTGAATGAAATCGTTAATGGTTAAACCGATAGCACGTCCGCATAAGATTTCATATCTCTTTTATTAATACAATTTGTTTAATTGTTTATTCTGAGTGGTCGGGGTTTACATTGTTAGGTTTCATGCCGTTTTGTAACATGACTGATAATTGTTATTGCTCTTGTTGTTCATTGCTAAATCTGTTGGCACAAAAGTAGTTTGCTATTTATTGCATGAGTTGGCCGATATTTCTATCCTCTTTGGTTTTTTGCTTCCGTCTTTTTTTTATTTGTAAGAAAGTCTGGAAACATTTGCCAAAAACGCTTAGGAGCATTTATGTAAATTTTATAAGACTTGTAAGTTCATTTTCAAACAACCGACAATGAAATTTACAAGTTTAAAGCGAATCTTGCATGGCCAGGTTCTAAGGCAAATAAATGGGAAGTGGATATTGTTCTTAACTGTATGTAGATAGACGATCTTTAAGCTGCCTATATAAGATTGAATAGAAGGACACAAGGACAGACGGACATAGAAATCTTTTCTTAATTGTGTATAGATTTTAAATTGGTTGCATTGACGATGGAATAACGAGAACAGACGAACATAGCTATATCTAGAGGGACGGATGGATTAAGAGGCGAACACGTAATTTAAACGACAGATTTATGAATGACCCCACGATAGAACAAGCGGACGGGGGGATAAGTGAGAAGATGCGCAGACAGATGGACTTGTAAGCGAACGAACAGGCGAGTCAAAGGACTCCAAAGCGGTAGTTGCAAGTTAATCGGTTCAGAAACTACGGATATTTCGAAATGTTACAAAGAGGCTGACAAGAGTAATGAACCTCCATTTTAGGGCGCTAGGTGAAAAGAATTTCTTTTTTACAATAGTGGATATGCATCGCAGTGTTCAAAATCCTGAAAATTAACTGCGTTATAGATTATGTTCGAGTGGATTGCGAATTTTTTTTTTTTTTTTGGTACATCTACATATGTACAATTTGTAAGGAGTTGCTGCAAACAGAAGGGCAAAGTTAATTTGCTGAAATTTAGTTATTTAGCTTTGAAAGGTTTCAATGTCAGTCCGTTATTCTTTTTTTTTGTGGAGTATTCTTCAAGTATGCAGCTTTTCATTTACACCAATTCTGTATTACAGAGAGTTGTGTGTGTGCATGATAGCAATATTGATTCTTCGTTTTGCAAACAGCATAAAAATCTGTCTAAAGATCTTATTCAGTATTGTTCCCATAACACACAAAGCAAAACAACAACAAGCTGTTGCTGTAAAATTGAATTTCATGTTTTTTCATTTTTCCACTCATTTCACTATGCTCCGTAGTTCCTTTCTATTACTGAAGAATGTGTATTCTCTCTTCTTTTTTTTGCGATTGTATAATTTACTGAAATTCAGTTTCAGATTTTCAAACAAAGAAAAAATAGCTGTAAAAAGCAAAAACAAAAACAAAAAAAAGGAAAATGAAAACAATAGAAAATAGTGAGTATAACGGAAGCTATGCTACGGCCAGATATGCTAGGAATTACAATACATTTTCAAAATTCAAGTTCGCAACTACATTTGTATATTACTACATAAAAATAAATGTTATAATTTCTAACATATTTACATACTTGGATATCCATTTTTCAAAAAGCAAAAACATCTAAATAGAGAGAAAGAGCAAAATTTTCAATACAATTTACATGGAAATCTGACAGAGTGCGTCCGGCGGGCATCTACACCATATTGATATAAATCAATTCATTTAAAACAAAAGTTATTAAAAACTTTTGAACAAATAATATAAAGCATGGAGAAAGGTAGGGAGAAAAAAGTAAAAAGGCTTTGAAAAATGTAAAAAAAATATTTAAAAGCTTTTAAAGATTTTTTTTCTCCGATTTTCACCTGAAGAGTCAATCTGGGAATAAGGATGACTTTTAAATGTAGAATAATTTGTTGCTTTGTGAATCGAAACTGACAAACCTATCGTGTTCTACACGCGAAGCGCATCTAAAATGATAATATTGCGTTGTGTTTCGAGATCAATGTTCGGATGCGAATCCTAGGATAAATGGTACTCAAATAAGGACCAGGATGATTATTATAGGATTTATCTTCACTTATTTATTTAATAATACCGCTCCGTTTAGTTTTAAAGGTAATTCAATTTTGAATTTACACAAAATACTTAAGCTAGAAGTTAATCGACTTATGCTGTACCACATCATGTTAATACGCACTGTCAGGATTACGTTCTTGAGTGTCTTGTGACAGACTGATCTTGTGGTCGCTGGAACCCCAATACAAAGTTTTCCTATTTTTACTACGAATTGTGGTTGGCAGATTTAATGACAAAAGTTCGAAAATGGAGGGGAAAACATGGAAGAAAAGTGATGAACTTTTTCAATTTGAAACTATGAAGCGTTTCACTACTGTCTGGTACTCGCTCCTTGGCATGACAATGTTTTTGCTCGATACATTTGCATTCGTGGGACTGATTGGTAGAACGGAGGAACCACTCTTGTTGTTAACCTAGCCATCATACGCTACGTGTTTGAAACCATGCCTCAAAATCGAGTTAATAATTACCATATATTTATAGAGAATAATTTATAGATTTTAGTTGCCGAAGCGCAGTATGGACATGAAAAGCTGTTTAATTCTTTGAATTTGCATTTGCTCGTGCAGCTACTTTGAAAAATCCTCATTACCGTGGTTTTATGAAGAAAGGACTCATCTATCGGCGGCTTACCCAACAAAAAGCCATCCTCAATGTGCGCACTCATCATATGATAATAACCATGTTAGGAATTCATAAAACTAATTCTAGAAACAATTATTTCATAACAATTATTTCGTAATCATAGCAGCACTTAAGGATTCGCCAGCCTCTTCATGGCGCCCTATTTTCGCTACCCAGAAGGCTTTCAGAGCATCAAAGTAAGTATTGGTCAAAAGTATAAAATATTTCAAATTCATGGATACTATCCAAAGTCTCGATGAGATCGTTATGGCCAGCGGAAGAAGGTACGTATAAGGTGTTTGCAAAAATTTTCATCATTTTTTCAGTTGAAAAAGGCATTTATTGTGGAAAAACGGTACAAACCAAAATAGTTCCCATCATTTTCTAAAACATTTTACAATATTTTTGGCAACATGTCGTTATCATGTTGAAAGAACTTATATTAGTTTGGCATCGATCCATTTTTCCATTTCCTCAACTTTGCGGACCCGCGTGTCAGCCAAGCCACGCTGCACAGACCTGAACATTAGGCGCCACATCTGGTGAGTTTGACAGTACTTCCCATTCGAGCTGCTACTGTGTATCCTGGACAACTCGTGCAACAAATGGCCAAAAAATGGCATATTCATTGAATTCGCGTCGCCACTTCTAAACCGCGGAACCCAAAACCGACAATTGGGATGTGATGGAGCAGCATCACCATAAGCCTCCGAACGTATTTGGTGGACGTTGGCAGCACATTTCTCTAAACAAACAATAAAAGTAATGACTTTGGAAGAATCAGTATTTTGAGTACTTCTTGATTAGCGCCATCGTGCGCTGACTGTATCAATAATATTAAATGGAAAAATGTTATTCTATGTAGAGAAAGGTCAAAATCATCCAATTTAATCGTTATGTAACCTGATATTTCCAATTTGTTTATCATTTTTACATGTAAAAATCGCCGGCGAAAATTATTGCAACCGACTAATAGAAAATTGGGAAAGTAATCTTTCTTTACATTTCGGTTCAGCTTACAATTTCTCAATCAAATCACTACGCAATCGTCTGCTCTTTAATGATCAGTTAAGCGCGTAAATTTAACATTGGTAAAGTGTCGTTGTAAGTTTATATATATGCAGTTAACTGGTATTTGAATTTCGAATTTTACTGCATTAGGAATGAAATTTTCAATCAATTTTGCTCTCTTCCAGGATACTTTAATACTAAAAAGTGCACATTCGTATGCAGATATATTTATTATATAACCGGAGAGAATAGATTCTGGTAATGTTGCGTTTAATTGGAAAACTTTTGCAATTCTAATTATAAAAAAAAAAAGGAAAAAAAGACCTAGAAAAGATTTTTACTAAATACACAACAACGACAACAACATTTAATAGAAAAATAGTAAGTAAACATATTTACATATATATATATATATATATATTTATATACATATATATGCATATATATTTATATACATGTGTAAACTGAAGGAAATCCAAAAGTTTTTCTGGTTTCTCGAACTTCAATGAAATTGGAGGAAAAAAAGGAAGAAGAGGACGACCAACAGGGCGAACTAAGCATTTAAAGTGCAACAAACTTTTATTGAGTTCCTCTTTTTTTTAACGGAACTGCAAAAAAAATTTAAAAAAGTAAAATATTGAGTTTAGAGCGGGAAGAGACAGGCGAGCCAGT
The DNA here is from genome assembly GCA_001077435.1 of Glossina morsitans morsitans. Taxonomy (NCBI): domain Eukaryota; kingdom Metazoa; phylum Arthropoda; class Insecta; order Diptera; family Glossinidae; genus Glossina; species Glossina morsitans. Next base: position 21,882 of record CCAG010007846.1, read on the forward strand.
TAGCAAATAAGGACAACAACAAAAAAAATATTGAAAAACTTTTTCTTCTTTAACTTTATTATATATATACTCTGGGCGTAAGTGCAAGTTATAGGTTGTTGGGTTAGTGTAACAAACATATATTATATATATATATACACGAGTGTGCATACATTAACATTGTGTACATTGACTGGTAAACCGTAGTCGATTTTCCATTGCATCTTATTGTATGTTTAGCATTGTGTACTGTGCGAAGAGGGTAAATGAATTGACGGCTTCTATGAGTAAAATTCATATATATGTATATATATATATATGCGTATAAAACGTAAGAGTCGAAATGACTGACACAAGCATGCAAAACTGAACGAAACCAAGCAACCAACTAACCAACCAATTGGGTACGTAGTCAGTGATTGCTTTTACTAGGTTGCTGCTGCGTTTAATTCTAGGTTTTTGTTTACTGCACATTTCGTAATATGTTTCACTTATCCAGACAACGTATATTCTGCAAGTGAGGGGTTCTATGCCTAAAAAATTTAAATTACCTCTATTTCGAACCGCATTGCAGTAATAGTGTTTTCCTCCAACACAGCTTGGGAGTTGCAATACGCTCGCCGTCTGAATTATCAAAGTTAGTCTTAACAATTTTCAAACTACAGCCCGAAACGAGCGAAAAAATGAAAGAATGTAATTATTTTTATTAAAAGGAAAATTAATCGATTGTTGAATTGAACAAAAATTATCAACGTTGATTTCGTCCATATTGATTTCTCTAAATTCTACTGTTTTTATTATTCAATTTAAGCCTAAATTTTTAATATCTCCAATCGATTAAGTCTGTGAAAGAAGAATCAATGACGTTTGATGCGAATATATCTTGTACAATATAAAGAGTTACCAAAACATATGGAGGGAACCATACTCTGCTTCCGCTTTCCCAATAACTATTTTATTATTATTTTTCATCCACTACATTCCTACATCTATAAGAGATTGCATAACCATCAGCTGTTTGAATTATAGATGTGCATATAAAGAAGTTCGTGGCTTTTGACCTGTTTTTAGCCTTCAGCACTTGCAGTATAAGTGTATATTAAGTTTGTGCGGACGCATACAACACCAGGAAGGAGTTGAGATACATCCATCGATGCAGAAAGTGATGTTTGTCTGTCTGTCCATTCATTCTGTTTTCTTGTGTTCAATCTACAAGCTGCAATTTTTGAGAAATATCGTTCGCATTATGGTATAAAGGTAGATTAAGTTTGTGCAACATGCGGAAGGACTAAAGATAGACCTATCTTTTATTATGACGAGAAATTCAAAATCACTTTCTGAGTCACTTCACTTCTCTGATATCTTAGTTGGTCTATCCGTCTGTCCGCCAGTTTGCCTTGTTTAATTTTATTCAACTGACAAGTTTGAGTTATATTGATAAAGTTCGGTACACCTTCGATCCAAGGTTACAAGGTACATGTTTTGATCAACTACAAAATGGTTCAGTTCGTACCATATGCTGGAAAGTCGTCACATGAATAACTTTAAACTGTTGTGGGTTATTTAATGGTGGGTTGTGGTGCACTATAATTTTTTTGTTTTGTTTTTCAAGAAATTATTATTTCATCGCTATAGAGTTTCTGGAATCTCTGGGTAAAAAATGGAATCAATAAAATGGAATGAAATGACTTTAAATATAGATTTATATTATTAAGAGAATTTGACAGGGAGAGAATTAAATGGTAGTCAAAGGATCCAATCCTATACTCGCTCGGCCATGCGTCAAAGCGCCTCAGGCAAGCTCTCTAAATTTTTGCTGAGTGCTTAATTTATTTGTGGCCTAATATTTTGGTGATGGAAGACAGTGCCTTTCATATTGATTACTTATGATATAGTAACATATAGGGAATATTATCATTTACTCGCCATTTACTAGGGTTGAATTAACAGGTATCATAACATTTCTGTACCTCCGCCAACGGAGAAAAAGTTTAGAACAACGAAAAGTAGTCTTTAGCTATCGTCTATAAAATATATATTCTTGATCAGTATCAAATTCTTAATCGACCAAACTTTGTCTGACTGCCCGTGAATATGCCTGCATGCTTCTCCCATTTAATATGTTGGAAGTTGTTCCATATCGGCTCGTACTGAAAACAGGCGAAATCATTGGCTCGTTAGATATAAGCTATCATACATAAAACGACAAAAATTTCGACAAACAGTCAACCCACCTATACTGTTCCTGCTGTACTCTTATAACGCAGGTCCCACATTCTAATTGTCTGTAGTGCGGTTTCAATATAAGCTGCCACAAACTAATCGTGTTATAGGAGGGTTGACAGTACATTCTACGAATGATGCCAAATGGGGAAAAGCAAACACGCCCTCTCAATATTATGTAGTATCGAAATTTCATTGTTTTCGCTTTTTTTTCTTTTTAAATTTTTTTCAAGTTAAATGTGGTGAGTATAAACGGTTACGCCACAACTGAATATAATTTTCTTATTCGTTTTGCTTATTTTAACAAATTATCAATGGAAGGTCACTTTTCACACGTCCTAGTTAATAGGGTAAATATTGCGAAGGTCACGCAATTCCAACCTCATTTAAACATCACGAACCTTTTCCTTGACCTATGAATTTCTTGTGACGATCTTGGCTTTAGTAATTTGATGCGAAAATTGTTCCATTGCCATATCAGGATTTATACTTAAGACAAGGGGAAACTGTAAAGAGAAAGTAACTGCGACAAATCAGAAACGTTTCTGTTCTTTACCACACCAATATTCTTCTTACATATCGAGCACTTTCTATAATAAAGTTTTGCGGCAATAGCCATTTATACTTATAAAATAAAATAAAATAAAATAGAATAAGTTATTTAAAAAAAAATGAACTTAATAGTGATTGATAATTGAACAGGAACAGGTGAATCTTTAGTAGTAAAACATAGCAACTGTAAAAGATTTTTATCTAAAATTAGAGAATATTCTCGAACTACCAGATGAACCGGTAGGTGATGCGATGGGTAACGTTCCTTGATCGATAAAAAAAGCTATAGATAGTCGTAGACCGAGATAGGCGAGTGTAAGCGCAAATATTGCTATTGCGAGCAGATCGGAGAGGCCAATATTGCTTTTAACCGGAAAGTTTAAATTGATTAATTAGAAAATTACTTAATATATTTCAATAAGATATAAAAAGAAATTTTGCTGAGTTATTTCTTTTTTCCTTACCAATTAGGGGCTTGCATGTATTTTGATAATTTTTCATTATTTATTGGCATTTATTGAGAAAAGTGGGTACAATGTACATTAATCAAAATATTTTCCATCACTTTGTGCAATTTTTCCCCAACTTTTTGGCAACATGGCACTACCGTGTCGAAAGAACGCTATTAAATTGGCACCTGTCAAATGATTTTTGCACTTTTTGAGCATTTCGAAACAGCGTGCCAGCCAAGCAAAGCCACATCGATCTGAGCAAGTTCTAATTACAAGCCGCTATGTTTGGTGAGTACGCTGGGTGCGGTAGAACTTCCCATTCGAGCTGCAACGGTGTATCCTTGACAATGCTTGCAATGTGTGACCGATCGTTGTCATTGAAGACATAATTTTGCGCCTGTTAACCGCTATTGGTCGTCTTTTTTTGCAAAATTGCATAGTTCAATATGTTCAATTTATGTGTGTACATATATGCAGTAACAGTTTTATTCGGTTTTAATATATCGTTATGCAGTATCCCTTGCTGCACGGCAAAACTTTCATGAATATTCTGCTCCGGTGTCGATGTGAATGGCTCCCCTGGACTAACCCATGCCTTTTTGCTCTTGTAATTGTCGTAGTAGATCAACTTCATTGCCAGCCACAAGAAGCCGTAGAAAACTATGTTTTTCTTTTGCCTGGCAAGCAAGTTCGAAATGGCATTTTTAGTCAATTAGTGTGACACTCATTTTCTCGCCTTTTGGGTCCTTCCCATTGCATGTAAACATCTAGAAATAGTTGATTCATCAACTGATAAGCTGTTCGAAAGTTTATTGCGAATTTGAGCTGGGTTTCCGTCCAATAAGTCTTACAATTCATTATCTTTGAACTTTTTTGATCTTCCATTGCGTTCTTTGACATTGACATCAACATCAGCACTTTTAAACCGTTGAAACCGAAACCGACTATAATGGACCAGTATCACCATAAACTTTTTAAAAATGTTTGATGTGCTTCGTTGCAAGATTTTATTAAATTAAACAACAAACGTAATGAACGTCGAAAATGCAATTTTGAGCTTTTCATTATTAGCATCTGCTTACAATGAATAAATCAATAATACTAAATGGAAGGCTCTTATTTTATGTAAAGGAAGATCAAAATCATCGAATTGAGTCGTTGCGTACGTTGAAAATTCTCACTTTATCATTTTCACAAATAGATGTCGCTGATCAAAATGCGTGTAAATACCGTGCTTAATATCGCTCATCGATGTCCCCCATATGTAACACGGAGATGGTCAGAGAGAATTATGGAAAGTGAAACAGAAATAGGTGGTAGCCGCAGCCTTGTCGATGTGTGCCCAATCGAAAATGTGCTTTCTCCGACTAAGCACCAAGTGTGACCAAACCGCACAGAGATTTGAAGCCGCGAAAACCCACTTGTTCGTCCCCGCGATTCTTATCTCCTTGACTGTACGGCAGGCACAGAGAGGATCTTTGTTCCAGATAACTGTCTTATTTTAACTGCTTGTTAGTGCAGCTAACACAAGCTATTAAAAGCAGAAACTTAACTTAATAATATCCTTTCTGATCCGTACAGTTCAACGCGGTCAAATTACGTGATGACAATATCCGGCAATGAACATTTGCATAAGAGAATTCAATTTCAATAAACCAAAGCAAAGGGTTCAGTTCTAGTCTAAAATATTCCGACTAATCGAAGCAATTACTGTCTTGGAAATACCACATTTTTTTCAGTGGATCATTTTTTTCTCAATAAACTTATGAATATTTTTATGGCCGAATATCCGTTTTAATTTCTTAATTGATTTTCACCACATTCTCCATACTGACACTTATATGCATACAAGCATGTAAATAGATGTGTGAGTATATATTGTATTCTGTTTGCACTTTAGGTTTATACTAAGGAAAACCACAATAAGTTTGTTTTTTCTTTCCCTCTTGATAGCTGAAAGCAAGAAAAGTCATCTCCAAGCTCCGTGTGCGTTACACAATAAGGCAAATAAGCAAACGTTCTTTTCAATAGACATCTACACACACTCACATACATATGTAGTTTATTCGGTTTCCTTATTTTTATTATTATTATTCATTTTTCTTTTTATGTATTTGGAAGCCGTATGCAACATTAATGAAGTTACATTCCGTTTTAACTTAACATTTTATACTTGTTATGTTATATTTATTATTAACGTTGCTGTTTGCTTCTGTTTTTTTCCACACTTTCATGTAACCGGAGAAAGTTGTCAGAAGAAGAAAAAAGGGAAACATGTAGGGACGCGGCTTTTTCGATATTGTATTCCTTTGTTAGGTTACAGAATAAAAGAAGTAAAGAATCAAAGAGCAAGGAACAACGGATAAAAGCAAACAGCCGCCGCCTGTCAGGCGAACAGGTTGACTTGTCAATGTAATATGTACACATGGGAGAGAAATCGGAAAAGCACATTAGCAAAAAGCAAAGAAAACAAAAAACGCTGAATGCCTTTATCTGCCATTCAATCGTTTCTTCACTCATTCATTCATCATTTAAAGTCCTCGACATTTATAAGTCTTTTTCCTTTTTCCTTTTCCATAAGTGAAAGATGATAAAGTGTAGCGGAAACGGAAATGTTGCAAACAACAAAACTTTAACAAGTATACACAATGTCGGTAGAGTTTACGGAAGTGTGTGTGTATATAGGTTTGCGTATACTACGTATATATATATAAAGGCAGACATGTCATGTGTTCTTATCTAACTAGGCACTCGTGTAAACTGACAAACTATGCAAAGTTTTTATTATTATTATTATTATACCTTTAAATATTGCCTGAGTGATGTATCGATTTTGATTCGCTGCCGATTTAGGCACTTAAAGTAATTAATTTGCGCAAGATTATCATGGAGTAAAGAACGTCGACATTTAACCATATTTGATAAATTGCTTTTTGAAACGATGTGCCTTTAAATTTATGATGATGATGTAACGGACTTGGGTTAACTTGGAACTATTTGCAGAAAGAAGGAGAAAACTGATGTGCTCTGGCCAAATTGTTACAAAGAATACACTTGGGCTTCCCATGCTTATAGCTACATCGGAGGATAGTGCAAAGAAGATATGACGATTACCCCCCTGCGTTTCTCAAGAGAAATCAAGTCAAAAAGAGTAGTTTCTATTTATCAGATGGTAAATTGCGATTTAATTTCCACTTAAAAGCTCACAACAGGAACAACAAGAATTTCCTTTGAGCAGATCCCAAAGAAGCAATGTAACACTGATAACTCCAGGATTGGCCCGATTAAACGAGTAGGGTAATATTTTATTCCCAGAGGAAGGATTAGGGACTTTCTTCGCTTCAAATACTTCACGAAACCAGGAAGGCATTTCGTTTTGTTCACAACATTGTTTAAGTTCCTTATTAAGTCACAACCGGGTGTCTTGGATGACGGCAAAATAACAAAAAAAAGCATAAGTTGTCCAAGTACTTTTTTTTTCCTGAGGAGTGACAGACATGACATGTAAACCACACGAGATGATAAATGAATTTAAATTGGATTGCATGAGGTACGAATATTTAGAGCTGTTGAACTATTGAAGTCGCTGTCACGCGTGAGAACATTTAAATTTCGTACGATCAACCATACGTAATCTCCAATTATAAAACCTTTTAGTAACTAAGATTATACATAAGTCAAAGGTAGCGTTAGCGTCATTTAATGACTCCTCACTTACACACTTAGTTTATGGGATTATCATCGTGAGGAGTAGAAAAAGAGAAAACTCCTTTTCTCCGAAACATATTATTATGTAGGCGCTATTCCTCCTTCCCTCAAGAACGTAAATTAATTTGTTCAGACGATAGATAATAATACTGTGACCAGAAAGAGAGACCAATATTCAAATTAAATTCCGCAAGTATTCCTTTTTCCGAATTGGTAGCACTGTGAGAGACATTTGTGGCAAAGTTCACTGGCCTATACGACACAACAAACATTTTTTCCGTGAAACATATGATGTGTGTGAGCAGGTGATTTCTGACTATCAATCGGTCATGAAACGCATTATTACGAGAGATCTTGGATCTTTGCATAGGATTCAGAAACAATCGATCAATCGAGCGAATACGGTACAAAAGGTGAACCAAGACCGAAGAAACCGCCCCAAAGTCGCTCAAAAATCAAGGTGATGTAAACAGCTTTCTTCGATGACCGTGGTATTGGGCATTGGGAATTTTTTTCGGCGGGCCAAACTGTTAACAAGGAATAATATTTGAGGATTATTTGAAGGCGACGAAATAGACTTGGAATAATGAATACATTTAAAAAAGAAAATATTAAATTGGTCTTACTTTTTTCACGCAGTAGTGTAGATCAACATCTCAAGGCTTTTATAAATATAAATATTTTGTCAGTTGAAAGCTTTAATGGCTTCCCTGTTGAAAGCATCTCGTATAATCTACCTCAGAAATGACACTTGCGAAGAAGCTCCTTTGCCTAAAGCAGACAGTACCTGGCAATCACTAGTTTCTTATCGCATCTTATCGCGTAAACTAATGAAGTCCAGTTCGTATCGCTGGACAGATAACTAAAATTGGTAATAAAAACAATTTTAAATAATTACAGCAATTACGTAAGAGTGAGAATTAATATCTTTTTAAACAGAACTTTTCAAATCCATTTCTCAGCAGACTTTCCACTTACCCTCGACGGACTTTTTTTACAGAATATTCTTTATGGGGACATAGGGGACAAGCAACCTACCAACAGTGGCCTTTCCCATCGTACTTGATGTCTTCATTTTCAAGTAGAACGTTCCCGCACACACTACAGCCTTTCTCCACCCCTCCCTTCCTACAACCTTTCCCGATTACTACCGCGCCCATGCAGGAGATATCCCATTAAGGTTTGGTCATAGAAAAAAAAAACATTTCATTAAGTGCGTTTATTCATAAAGTTGTGCTGACTCCAGCATTAAGCATTTTTGTTTATTTTTAAAATCATATACCGAAGATAATACATATATATATATGTATATTTCAATAAAGGGGGTCATTCATTTTGATGATCACTAAAGTGTTTAATCTGCTTCTTGAACATCACGCAATTTTGAAACATCGTGTCAAGTGTTTGATTCGCTTCCAGCTAAGCTCATCTAGCATATAAGGATAGGGAGCATTTTGATTGACTTGGCGCTCTGGAACCGAGCAGAATACGAACAGATCTCTGTAGGAGAAGATTTCTATTGAATTATCTTCACCCAGGTCCATACGCCTATAATCTTATAATATCTAAAACAAGAACTATCAAAAATTTGTGGTACATCGCATATGACGTCATCTTGTTTTAACCAATAGTTTTCTTATTTTGTAATTTTGTGTTCGGCTCTATCCCATTTCTAATATTGTAGTACATAATTGCGTTTTTTCTCTCCCCTATCTGTTAGCGTTCGCTAATATTTCTGCTTAAATTTACCTTTTTACCTATCTATACCGACATTCTATGATTGCTACATTACTCTTTACTAAATTAATAATAATTCTTTAAAAGGAAATGAAGACCTTTATACAATTATTCCAAAGACGGAAAATAACTCGCTTGCAACTGCAGGAGAGAAAAAGTTAATTGCAGTTGCATCTGTTTTAAATTTAATTTATTGCATTAATGGTGGTAGCAGGCAAGCAGAAGGTGTTCCTGCTCAAAATTTTCAGGACTCGTAACAACAAAGCTCATTTCAATTTCTTTTAAAGTAGACTCGATTGAAAGTGTTAAGGATTGAGCAGGTTAAGACTTAATGATGACTCTAAGTGGACAAGCGTGTTTGCTCTTGCAAAACAAGAGCGAAATTTTTACTTTCGTTTTTGATGTTCTGCATTCAAGTTATTAAAAAGGTAGTCTTTGCGTCTAATTGATTTAAAATGAAGTTATTAAGATTTTGAAATAGAGTATCGCGAATTTAAATGTCTACAGTGATACATTAGAAGTTATGCATCACACGTAAATTAATTGAACTTAGTGGTAACGAAAGAAAAAAAAATTGAATATTTATCTGCAACTGCACTGCGAACACTAATTAAATAAAATAGTAAGAATGATAAAGTAACACTTTACTTGGTTGGATCTTTAACAGAAGGGCTTGAGGATTGAAAATTTCAACATATTTCGTATTATCGCTACTACCACAATGCCGAACTAATTATGAGTTAATCAATCCGTTTCGGAAAATGTAAAATGTAAAATATTCAACAACTACTACCACTTACTGCATCTCTCTGTTTCGTCCGCTAGCAAAATTAAAAACATGACATTACGCAACTAACTCCCAAGGAGTCGTTTAAACACCCAGATAAATCTCGCTATAAGTGTATTGTCAAAATTGCTGTTCACATTTTAAACTTTCTAATCTTCCTTACCGCACATTTCACCTCTTAACAAAGAACATTATGTATTCAATTAACTTGAAATATTTAAGTATTGTAGATCCGCATTATGGTGTTGCTCAGTTTATGAATAGCTTTACTTTCTTCATCTATTATTATTGGTGTGTAAAGCATACGGTCACTCATCTGAACATATTCGTTATTTCTTATATTAGTCTTAGATAGATTCTATTGTATATTATAAGTAAATTTTATTTACTCTACGATTAAGTTTTCTTTTAGTCTATGTTTGGCTAGTGATGTATTCTCTAGCGGAATGTGTTTTATAAATGAAACTAAATGTGAAAACTTGCCATCAATGCATTTATTATAGGAAATTGACATTAAATGTTTCTTCCCATTTGCTTTTATAACATCCACCGAAGGGTGAGTGATATATTCATTTTGTCAAAATGTTCGCAACGCCCACAAGGAAGTTTCAGAGAAAAGTACATATGTTGTTAATCAGCATGGATTTCTGAATCGATTTATGCATGTCCGTCTGGCTGACTGTATAAGATATTTTTTAAACATTCTCCTGGCCGCAAAATAAAGCAATCGACTTAAAATTTGTCAGGAACATTAAGGATTCTTACACATGGGTTGGTATAGAAAATGCGCCAAATCCGTCGAAGGACACGCCTACAGTGTCACATAAACTAACAACACCTCTGTTTTTCAAAAGGAATAAAATTTAGTTTTTAGCTCGTTACTCATAAATTATAGCAGATAAATGTACAAAATTTGCCCGTATATTCTACGGATGATGATGTAGTACTCGTATAAAAATATTATAGTTTCAAATTTTAATTTCTTTCCAATACTCTTAAAAGGGCAGTATCAAGATTCCAAAATCGCATAAAGGATATAAAGGATATATAGAATGCATCTGAGCATGTCTGTCCCTCTATCTGTCCATCTGTCCGTCTGTACAGCTGTAAAGTATCTGTGACAAAAATATTACCGTTCGCAAAAAAAAAAAAATGTCTCCCACAAAATTGCAAAACAATTTGAAAACAACCCAAACCAGTTAAAGCACACGTCTACAACGCCCACATGATTATACAACAAAAATTGAGAGTACCTTTGCTTTCCGGGTTATAAATTTCCACTTTTATGCTGAAAATAGAAGAAATCGGTCGCGCCCATTCAATATTATAGAGTATGAAAATAAGTGCTTGTTTTTTTTTAATTCGGAGATGTACACAACAGATTCGATTACGAGCAAATACGATTTTCTTACTTATGATAGCTTCATAAGTAAGTTTGCTTTGCGTTCATCTTTTATTTGAGCTTTAGGGGAATGAAAGAGTAAAAAAATGTTATATCCGATGACAACAGTAATTAAGTTTGCGGGCGAAAATGTATGAAAATGAAAAGAATTGAAAGTTTTTGCGCCACTTTTCGACGACAACAAACCAAGCTTTCTCCCATTTTATGTTCTTCTTTCCCTTCCTATTACCATCGACCGTAATAAGCTAAGTTTTCAACCAGATCATGATCTTCTTTAAAATAATTGACCACTAAGACAGTTCCATTTTGAGATAGAAGACCATTTCATACTCTCCTTTGATATGATTGATGCCAATACCTAAGAAGTTCTATTGAAATCAGAGAGTTGGGAGCACAACGCTTATTCTAGAAACTTCATCTAGTGATTGCAGACGGACTTGAAAATTCCAAGGTTTTCAGAAATGATTTCTCTACTTTAGATGCTCAGCAATTTTTTAATAGACTTAATGAACGCTTCAATAATATCGAAATTTGAAAATTTTTCCTTCATCTTTTTAAAAGCCGATGGTAGTAGCTGAGACAAATTTTGTATTATGTCAATTATTAACAAAAGCAAAAATGTAGCGAAGAACTTGATAGGATCTTGTTTGTTTTAGGTGTAATAGATCTTAGCAAAGCTACACTAAAACAATATTTTTGCATTATTTTTCATTGCTGGGAAGTGAAAAAGACATTACACGAATTTTTTTGACTTGGCTATTTTAGGCAAGCAGAAAGGGGCGTAGGATTAGGTTAAGTCGGGCGCAAATTTTGCTTAAGTGTTATGATTTTCCGTATAATAAGTTGGTGAGAAGAAAATTTCGAAAGAAAGCAATAAAACAAAAAAAAAAACCTTTCATGCCTTGGTATTCCAGACTAGACGCCGCGATGTAAAAACCGCTAGGGCAGGTCTACAACAAAAATAGAGCACAACGTGCAAATAAAACAGCGTCAGCGAACGTCATAAATGTCTGTATGTTGGAATAAATGAGAACCAATGTGGAAGCTAGAAAGTTATGAGTGTGTGTGTGTGTGCATATTTATATTTGTGTAGTGTAAAGCAAAAGAAAAGAAAACTCAAACGCCAAAATGTAAGGAAAATTTATGGATTCAATTAAAAGTTTTTCTATTGCTCTAAGAAAATAAAAAATAAAAAAAACTCATAAACACTTTCCTACAAACAATGCAGGCTAAGTAGTAGAATTGTTTTGAATTCCACTGAAGATGAAATACGCAAAAATACGTTTTATTAACATTCGAGTTTCACGAAAGGCTAGTCATAAAAGAACAAAAAAATAAATTAGGAAATTTCATAGAGGACGTGTACGAAAAAGTACTTTGATACCACAGAGCGGGATTTACGGGATACACACGCGGCACATAGCGGCAATTGTCGCTGGAATTTTTTGTCCACAATAAGTGCAACAGAAACTCGTTTAAGTTATTTAGAAATGCTATCAAGGGGAAAAGCAAGGAGCCTAAAAGTGTTTAAAAAAGAACCGGGAAATGGAAGTGATATAACAAAAGCCATTTCAGTTTGACTTAAGAGAAAAATGGACTCATAAATAATAATAAAAGCGGTGTGTAAGACTACAAATCAAAAAATATTGAAAATAAATTTCATAAAACTCTTAAGCATAATGTCGGGTAAATTTTTATTACTATGTCCACCATGTAGGCACACTTTTTTCTTACTCCGTTCGTAACGTATGAAAACAATCATCAAGAAATCAACAAACGATCATGTTATATAATGTAAGTCAATGTGAAATCTTACATTTAATACGGCTGTCTGTTCCTTCGCCGCTTAATCAGTTAATATTGAATGACTAAAAGATAAAATTAAAGTTTGACGAGCAACTGAAAGAAACCGTAATGCTGCATGAATTTTTAAGAAAGGGGAAAGGGGCACGTCTTGACGTTGAGTGTGTTGGGGGCCATGCTGTAAGGCTGTCTACGTGCCTTGCCTAAACACTAGAAAGCAGCGGTTTTTGAAGTCATTTTCTTTCTAAGTAGTTTTTCGTAAAAGTTTGATGATTGATTTTAATAAAATATCGTTGCACTTGCAACCTGTTGATTCGCTTACAATTTTTCAATAAAAACTTATCTGTAGCTTGTGATTGTGAAACAGGAGAGATAAAAATGCAGGTTTATTAAACAGAGCCGCCAAAGAAAGCCTTTGCAGAGGAGATTGTATTTTCTTTTTACAATTTTCTCTTGTACAAGTTCGTTTACCGCCACCTACTCTGTTCGCCTAATGAAATTCTTCATTTACATTCACGATAAAATATCAAAAATGATATCCTGTTTCCATTTAAAGGCATTTTAGCTTTTACACGGATGGTGAAACAAAAAGGGAACTGACATCTCAAAATTTAGGAAAATTAATTCTCCTTTCCAAACCCTTATTATTCTTTAGTTATTTTTATTATAAAATGCAGCAAATTCGACTCTTTTTAAGCAATAAAAGGCTTACTGTTCATGAGATCCTTTATATAATGTCGGGTGCAAACTGTAGATCTACCGAGACCAAAATTGGCTCAATTAATTTTTATGTCAAATTCCTATTATAGTCCAATTTTCTTTATGAAGTATAAAAATAAGACGTTTTAGCCTTGCTTTTCCCAGTAATGATGATGGTGGACGGTAATCAAAAGATTGATCCCTCCGATTCAAATGTTTTTGATTAATTCCTTATGGTGAAACATTTTTGCCGAGAAATTTTAAAAATTGTAAACTATTCTCATTCAAAGGCTTTCCCAAAATAACGCGTTTTATGTGGTGTGTACTCATAAAAAAGTTCCGACCCAATATATCTTCAAAAGATTTCGTTCTTCTACCGACACACGTTAGTACATCAAGCTTCAAACTATTTTACGAATTGCGACCTTTAGTTTGAAGACATTGCTATACGGACAAACGTTAACCGGACAGACAGATGGGCAGGAAATCTTAAATCACCTCAAAACGATTCTGAGTTATACATGCATACATACATAGCTACATACATCCATAGGAGCTTAATATTTAATATAGTGATATTTAAAAGCTTTTGTCACCATTCGAGTTCTTTACGAAGAACACAAACAAGCTGCAAAAATCTAAAGTACCGATCGAAGACTATTGCAGTTTTTATCTTTTTCCTATCGACCTGAAGTGAACTCTATAAATGCATAATATGTCTAATTTTCGTCTTCAAATTTCATAAATATTAAGCTTGCCTTTTTAAAGTTTTTAAAGTCAAAAAATATCAATAGGCAACATTTTTTTTTTCTTAAGATTATTTGTCAGCGCCAGATGAAAGAACCCTTTATGTGATATCGAATTCTTTTTATCATATGTAATTTTTGTTTTTTTTGTTTGTTTATTTTGCCTTTTGCCTTTATATTTGCCTCTATCCCCAAAAATTGTAATTTTCTTTACCGTATCTTATAAATAAAAAGTGTTGTCTAAACATAAAATACACAATTATTTCGTATTCAAGCACGTCACACACATGTTAAAAGTTATTTTGTGCTATCATCTTTGTCTGCATACACTTGTACACATGACACTTTCTTAAAAACTTACATATGCATGATTGTTACAATGTTTTATTCAATTTAAAATTTATATGTTATGTTATATGTTTGTGATTACATACATACGCACATTCATTTTCTGCAGGCTTTTCATGAAATTCTCTATACAAATAAAATAAATGTCACAGAAGGCTAAACATTCAAGTAAACAAGTAAACAACTAAACAAGCATATCTTATATATGTGATGCGTGAGGTGATCTGAATAGATAGAGACAGATGCACACATAAAATGAAAAGCAAAAGAAGACGAAGAATACTTTATTTAATTTTGTATTGCACAAAATCTATTGAATTTTTTCAATTCTCTACAGTATCGTAAAAAAAAAAAAATCTTTTAATTAATTTTTATGGATTAAAAAGATTAAATGACGATAATATAATGTATCTGTTTACATGTATGTGCATGAAAATAAGTTGAAAAGAAATTTTAGTATGTATATTAGCTTTAAAAGTTTCAAGAGAGTTGGAGTAGGTTTTGCAAGAATTTTTCTACAAAAAACCGAAGGATTAGTCGCAAAATAAGGCTGCTTGTGAGATTCGAACAGTTTTGGCTGTAATTCGAACAAATTTTCCTTATATTAAAAATGAACATTATTAAGCCAATATGCGACATTTTGACCGATAAACTTATGCTACTTTTTATATCCTACACCACTCTTAATGCAGGGTATATTAATTTAGGTTGGAAGTATGTAACGCCTGGAAGGACTTAAGGACAGACCCATCTTTTATTGTCTCAATCCAAGCCTGTCCATCTGGCCGTCTTAACACTGTTCAACCTACAGGTCGCACTTTTTGATATATATTGATGAAATTTGATGCACGTTGAAAGCCTATTGAAATTGGTTCGGGTCGGTCCACTTTCCCGACCAGACAGCGTTAAAAGACAATTTTCAAGATTTTTCGCCAACACTCCCTAAGTAATAAAATTTTGACGTCCTAAAATGGTGTAAACCTTTTGGTTCGGCAGGGGCAAAATTTGAAACGTCGTCTTATATAACCATCGCTACGAAAATTGAATCTTTACGTTGAAAAAGGTGTAATTTTAAATATTTCATGGTGAAAATTGGTTATTAATAGTAAACTGGCAAAACAATTAACTTTACCGAATTTGGACTATGTAGGCCTACTTTTTGGATACTAGCGCATATCAGAATTCTTAGGATTGTAGACCCTTAAGGGCCAAGGAGGCCTAATTGTTAATGTTATGGTCGATTTTGCCCCACTGCAATGTTTTCTTGACAGTAAAATCAATACGTTATCATTAAAAATTTTCTGCAACATTAAAACTTCCAAAGAAACTATATAAACTTATCTATAAATTTATGTCGAGTCATTAAAATTCAGACTACATTATTATATTAAAACTTCCCAATCGAGTATTCTCAATTTACTGCACTGAAAAAAGATGTACATGATCTGGTGTTGGGTTAGTGGAAGTCAACATCTCTCTTCCCTACTGGAATTCTGGAATGCCTTTTTGCGTGCTTTAATCACATTAATTATTAACAGAGGAGAATGTTTTATCCAAAGTGGAAAAACTCACACGGCCGCTGCTAAGCTCCTCTTTAATCCCATTAAACACAAGTCATTATCTTATGAAACATTTATTCGAACCAGCGCTGTCGAAGCTTTACCACGATATTTTTATAGGGTCAAAAACATAATCCTAAAAATTTCTTGATGAAAATTCACTCATAACCATAATTTGGCATAGCAATTATCCTTACCGAATTTGGATCACGTATGTCTGTTCTTTGTATCCCGCATCATATAAGGATTTAAAGAAAAATAAGCTTTCATATGCTAAAAATGTTCAATGTTTGCTATTTATTTATCAAAATTTTTGCAAAACAGCAATTTTAAGAAACTTAATTGTACCGAAGTTGGATCAAGTAAATATATTTTTCGAGATTACCGCATAGAAGAATTGTCATGAAATATTAAACCCTTATATGCCAAAAAAAGCGAATTCCCTATGATTTATGATAAAAATTAGCCGATAGTATCAATGTAGTTAAAAAATTAACTGTATCGAACTTGGACCACATAGGTCAAGTGAGAAATGAACCCTCCTATAGCACCATAGCCTCAATTGTAGTTTTTCACTACGGATTACTTCAGTTGACGTCTTAAGCACCCACCAATTATGAGAGCTTTCATGAAAATTATGATGAAGTAAGAGTGTAAGGCGTAGGGGTCATTGGGCCCAATTTCAGTGTCTCCTACATAAAAACATGGACCAGAAGAGACCGTGGGTAGTGTAAGTAAGTTTTGTCCGTCCTTCTGCCTTAAGAAGGTTTTTAGCACGTACATATCTTTAGTGTAATAGTCTGTGAAGTGAAGTTTGCGTGATAAAGATAGAACCCCCCCCCCCCTTGCCTTCTCTTCCTTATTGCCGAACCAGCTAGCATTTCAATGACGCGTGCGTTTATCCGTTTCCAGACTTTCCGCCTTTTTTGTTATATATAGTTTTTTTTCACAGGGTACAGTATCTGATCATAGACACCTATATATTACATAAAGGTAGCGCCCAACATGGGGCCAAGAGGAGACACAAAATACGATACCACGTTTCAGATTAGTATGTTACAATGTTTGTATTGTCGCGAAAATGAGTAAATCAAAGTATTTAGACGAAGTGGTTTATGATATCTAATGGGTGCCCTCTCCCGAATATGGTTAATTGTTTTGTTTCGAATTTGCGAATAATCTTTTCTATCATTTCGAAAGATAACCCAGCGTCAAGTCAAAAATTGCCGTTGAAGAGCGAAAATTCAGAATTAGTTGTAAAGAGCAAAACCTTGTCATCTTTAATTGAATCCGTTATTGGCGGACAATTTAAAAAAAAAATTATTGATTTTAATGAAAATTTCAAATCCATTGTTATGAAATTAAAACACTTTGTTATATACATGTATAAAATAAAGTAAAATGGTTTATATTTTATTTTGTTTTATTTTAAATGAATTAAATTCAAAATCAAAATTGTGAAAACAATTTCCATTTACAGCATATTTTATGTGCTGTTCATTTAATTATAACAATGTTATACAATTCTTTCATATATTCTTTATATACATTATACATTCTTTCATATATATATGAATATATATAGATGTATGATATGTGCTGGTGGTATTCATATATGCTCTTAATTAATAAATAACATGAACAAGCGAGAAATAGTTTTGTGTGAGTGCTATTTTACTATATCCACATATAAATAAAATATATCTACATTTGCTCTGATTTAACAAGTGATATAAAATTAATTAGCCAAACGAAAATTTCGTTATTACCGAGACGAATAAGTAGATATACAGTCTCTCATATAGTTCGTTGCATTATGTGCATTATTTGACCATAAGAAGTAATAAACATTAAATGAAAATCTCCATAAGAGTGATTTAAACCACTGTACGATTTACTGATAAATATCAATCTATATATCTATACACAACAATGTAAATATGTATATATGGATGTATGTGCGATTGAATGAACGAAATGAATGTGATTTGTTCTATGTTAATACGCTTTTATTTATGTGCATACGATTGTGTTTTACTAAGCCTTTAAACGCTCTCAATTCCAACTTTTTGAACAGCAATGCCTGAATGGGTTTTCAATGACTTTTCACAAAATTTTCACACTAACGGAAATTTTCGGCTGTTAACTGAATTTACCGGAACTGGATGTAAAATTTCATTTAAATTGATTTGAATTTTTATGACGAAATGATTGCTGATATTATTCATTTGATATTGTAAACGAAACGATAGGTACATTTTTTTGTTTTCCGTTTTCCCATCAAATTCATTTTTATAACTGATAACGTTTCGTTTTGCGTAAAACATATAAAGTGAACGAGTCGTATGCTTTAAGATTTTTATATGATATCCTGCGGTGAGCATTCAACTAAAATAGGTAGGATGAAGTGACATCGATCCAGGCCGAGGCACAGAAATACGCAGGCACATACATGAAGATAGATAGGCAGAGAAAGAGATTGAGAGACAATGAGAACACATATAAATACACGCAATACGACGGTGTTTCCAGTTGTGATGAAATGAAGGTGAAAATTTTTTTTGAAAAGGTTTTTGGTAACATTTAAAATTTTTCCTTTATTGCATAGAAACCTAAACTTAGGAAAAATATGGCGTCGATGGAATTCACTCAGTCGGGCATTGATTATAGTATTTGATCTCTTTAAAAGTAATAATATTTCGTGTGCAAAGCGTGTATGCAGAGAAAGAGCAACCAGTTATTTCTGCAGTTCATATCAATAATTGATTTCGTCTTACTAGTTCTTACAAGTTATCAAACGTTTCAAGAGATATCTTCGCTCAAATTATTACCAAAGGATGAAAGAAATTTAAGTTGGAAATGTTAGTAGTTCCACTTATTTCCACTTGAACGATATGTTAATCAAAACTATTAACCAGAACTTTGTTGTCACACTTTGTAAGAATGGATATTATTTTAACTAGCAGGTAATGCAAGTCGCTTTTCAATACATTACAGGTAACTTTGCGATTTTGCGAAGATATTATAAGAGCGGCCTATTAACATATAAAAACTCAAAAAGAGATTTTATATTAAGCATTGCATACTCACGGATATGGGATGTATAGATGTATCGTGTTTTTTTTGTTCGAATGAAAAAAGAAGAAGACCTAGCACCCGACATATGCGTGTATATAATTCCAACTTACCAGGCCATCCGAGTCATGATGAATTTATCGGACGCTCTGCCGAGACAGAATTATTAATCACTCCAGATTTCACGGAGATGAAGAGAAGCAAAAGTGTTTTATGATCCACCCTGATGGACTCAATTTTTGCTTTGTCGTTGGGTATTACCGTTAGCCTGGCCTAAAGTTCACGGAATAGCTAACGTTGAAAAGCTGTGAACTAAAATTTTCTGCTTTAATTTCATGGACGATCATCATATATGCTAAAACAGATGCACAACACTACGACCATTATGAATTAACAATTTCGTATCAAGTTCAGTTCCATAAATATCTCCTTAAGACAACAACAACGCCCCGTTTATGCTCATGTGTAATACATAAACAATCACAAGGATCAGATCCCCTCAAACCCCCCCTTAAGTTTAGAAGAATTTACAGACAAACAAAACTGCATAGCGGGCACCCCGGTCTAAAGATAAGAATAGACATTAGTGTGAATCTCAAATAAGTCTTAAATATTCAAGTAATCAAATATTTTTTCGACATAGTCTTAGGCGAACAGTTTATGGTCGTATTCTTTACAATAAGTTAAAGCTCAGTTTACAATCCAAGTGAGTAGATATTTGTGATGGTTCTGGAAGATCGTCAGCTGCAGACGGTTTTGTTGTCTTTTTTTATAGTGTAATGAGATAAAATTCGCTTGTGAGAAATCTCTTTGTTCATATTTTTGACATGGCCTTCAAAACATGCCGATATAATTTATAATGGAATTTATACTTCCAAAAAGTTTATGCCACCAAAAAATTCTGTACTACCAAAAAATTCTATACTACCAAAATTTTTCGAAGTATAAACTTTCGGTAGTATAAATTTTGGAAATTGATGGAAATCGTCACCTATATCGTTTTCAATTGTTCCCTTGAAATACTCAACTATTATAGCAGTTTTTATGGTTAAGATGACACGCAATTAAATGCCAAAGCACGTTAAATTATATAGCGTTAGTTAATAACTCATAATACTACGCGCTATTAAAATTCTTTTACTATAACTATATGGCCTCGTCGTTCGGTTACAATCCAAAGAATATATTATTTACGAGTTCATTTTGGAACACCTCACTTGTATGTACACTTGTACACCTATAATGCAACCAAATCATTTACAATTCTAATGCAGGTTATTATGGTCGCGTTGTGGTATTCGTTGAATGAATAATTTTCATTATTTCAAAGGCATAGTCATTGTGCATCCGCGCTTGCAAACGTATGTATGTTCTAAGTTTTACGGTTAAATTTTAGTTTCAATTAATTTCAAATTTGATAGCATTAAATAAAAAGTCATTTAGTCATACTTTTAATGAATTTTTTGAAAAAGTTGAAACAAATAAAATACAAAGCACGTAAAAATAATATAGTGGGGCATGGTTCACAATTAAATACCTTACACCAATTCCCTTAATACAGCGAGTTTTGCCGGAAAATTTGGAAATTTTTTCCGTATAACAAGTTTTCAAAATGAGGCCTTGTATCGGGAATGGTCGGAGGAGTGGTCCAATCCGAAACATTTTGAATAGCCTGCATCAAAATATCTAAAAAATTACGATCTGTAAGTTGAATAAAAGAAAATAAGACAATTAGACAGACGGATAGGCTAGCCTAGGTCGGTGTAACAAAAGGTGATCCTATCTTAAGTCTTATTGGGTGTTAAATTATAAATCCAAGCTTACTATACTCGCATACCACTAGTGGAGCAAGCTATAAAATAAAACACAGAAAGATAGTGGAGATGTTATTTATGGCTTGGATTGAATATTTATCATTATTTAATAAAATACAAATGGTTCTCAATAAGTTATATTTTTATCACATATTTCATTGTATATAGGCACACGTGTACAATATTTTGTTATATGGTTACGAAAATCCCAAATCCAATTAATGCTAACTAATTGATTTTTCCCAAGTAGCAAATTCCCCAGTGCATATTAGCGGTGCGTCATGCAGCTGCCGGCAGACGATAAAGATTAGCAGAAAAACAGACAGGGAAAAAACCCAGGTGCACATTCCCGGCGCTTCATACAGTAGCCGGCCGAGGAAAACGATTAGCAGAAAAGCAGGTTAACGGATTCATAATGAAGCCATGAAGTTTGGTGATTATAACTTGCTTTTAAAAGTGTATGTAAGTACACTATATGCAGAAGGAAGTTTAGTCGTATGAGAACATTTGAGTCGAAAAAGTATACTAAAGTTGAGAAGTCGAGAGTATCGCTAAAGCAAAATGTAAATTAACCTACATTTAAGGAATATAATAGAACTTTGAAGTGCATTTTCTTTCTTGATCAAAATATCCACGATCTAGTGATATGGACCGTATCTTGCAGCGGAAATTTGTAACAATATATTACATAAGGAAGCAGTCTATACAATCGCAGAAGCGTCATTTCTAAAGTTCCTTCTTTTAGAAGACAAATATTTCGAGAAAATTTTTGCTCTCTTAGACTAACCTTGTACTTAATGGATGGTCGCATAATCGATTTATTTGATTGATGGGAAATCAAAAGAAAAAAATTTAAATCCAAAGGTCGCTCTCTAGATAATAATTTGATTTTGCAATTTGAAAGAGAGGAATATATAATGGATTTTGATCATGACGACATTGGAATTGACAAATTTAATATCAAGCGTGGTTTTCTAAGCAAAGTTTAAAGTTAGAATGATTAAATCAACGCTGGCTTCACGTTGAGTTCGCACTTGTAACTTTTTAAAAATCAATATAGTAAAAGAAGCAAAGATATGTTTAGCTTGCAGCAGACATGTCGCATTCATCACTTAAATCTAATGTATGAAAATTTCGCTTTTGTTAAATTATGGTATCAGTTTTAAGAATGTTAATTTTTTATTGGTCGTAGTTGATTAGGGCTCACTCTAAGAACGGAGGTGCAGTTTTTTGCCTATTTCGAACGTAATTGTTAATAGATCGAACGTATTAGGTGTGAAATGCGAGGATTTAACTAAAGGTACATATCCTTTAACAGATGCCAGAAACACATACGAAGGAACAAGGAAAAACCGATTCAAAATCTTATGCTGCTTAAAGGTTTACTTAGTTATGAACTTTTGAATGAAAGGAGGAATTTAATATATTTCCCTACATCGATGAATTTTTTATAAAAAAAAACAAATATCGAAAACACAAATGTTCAATTAAAAATCCATAAAATACATTAAAATGAAATTAATCACATTTCATTATTGATTTTTCGAAGGACACAACAACAAGTTTATTACAATTGTAGCCGCGGGGTCTGTTATAAGCGAAACTTACTACTTGGTAAAATAGCATTTAAAACTTTTTGCCTACTATTGAATTTAAGCGAAGAGTGTAAAATGAGTTTATTTTGATAATAAGAGAGATTTTATTTTCTGATATAATTATAAAATATTTTTTATGTATATATCATATTTTAAAAATATTGTTGCTAATGAATTGATCTTTGCTTTAATTATTACGAAATTAATTGCTAAATTATGTAGGTACTTATCGGAAAGATCAATGGCTTTCTAACGATCTACAGTACAATGCACATTCTGAATCTACATTCAATGGGCAAATGGATTGCCAACATCATCGACAACGGTTGGCCATATGCCAAACATATTCGCGTAGCTCTTATTATGTTTATTTCACCCAAAAATTGGTATTTTTCTCGTTCGCTGCTTTTGACTTACAGCTAAAATTTTTCAAAACAAAAGAAAGGAACAGAGACAACTTTTAGTTGGACAAGAAGGTTCAACTTTTCGTTCAAAATTCAAAGTAGGAGATGCTTAGGGACTTTTTGTGTTTCTCTTATCAATAGCAGTAGTAACGCTACTAATCAGAAGCTCTTTGCTTGCTTGCTCTTTCGTTCTAATTAGTTGTGTGGGCCAAGATACTGTAAATGGTTTCGTCATATGACCCGACATTCTCTTTGCAAATCACAAACATATATAAGTGTTTCCATGTATTTGGATTATGTTTTTTACGTGAAACAAGTATGTGTTGGGAAACACACAAGCCGTTTTGTCTGGTGAGTGCGCTGAATGAGGTAGAAATTCCCATTCCAGCTGCAACAGTGTATCCTTGACAAGTCTTGCAAAAAGTGGCCGAACATATATTTTCAGCCAATTTGTATGGTAGCAATTTTCCCCCTTTTTGGATCTTTTCCGTCGCATGCAAACGCCTAGAAACAGTTGATTGAGCAGCTGTTAATCTGTTCGATAGTTCTTTGGGAGCTCCTGCTGGGTTTTTCATTTGTCTTCGAACCTTTTGATCCATTCAGGTTGTTCTTTGTCATTTACATCGAAATAAGCACTTTTAAATCCTTGAGACTAATATCGATAATTGCATATCCCAATGGAGCAGCATCATCATAGGCTTCTAAACGTGTTTTCTGGGCTTCGATGCCGAATTTCTTCACTCAAACTGCAAAAGTCAGGAATGTTGAAAAGGCAATATTCCATGATTAGCGTATGTATGCAGTGAGTGACTAAATAATTCTAAATCGTAAACTGTTACCTTATGTAGAGGAAGATCAAAATCGTCGAATTTAACCGTTGATTGATGTTTGGCATTATTTCATAGATGTCGCTGATCCAAATGCAGGCAGGCACCCAATATTTTCTTATATATACGTCGGAGGATTAGAAGAGCAAAATTAGCACATTTTTTGTCCTTATATTCGCCTTGTTATTTTTTTATCCTTAATAGGGTGAGTATAAATGTGTTCGGCTTATATTCATTATTCATTTATTACGACTTTCAGAAAGACATACAGAAATCTATAAAGGTTTGAGTGTTTTTTTTTTTTTTTGTTTAAATTTTTGTTCTCCTCTTTTTCTACTATTATTACTGCTGCTATTGCTAGTCGAAAAATATTTTCCAACATTTTATTTTTCTTTGTACTTAGGAGTGCTTTTATGTCAATTTCAGAACGGAAATAACGTATCATTAAAGTGGGTGTGCCTCAATTTCCTTTCGAACATACGTTCTGTAAGTATAATGTACGTAACATATGGGTGCGATGATAGAATTCCACTTTTTGTTGTTGTTGTTGTTCATAAAAAGAATTCTCTCCATCACAAGATTTTTTCTGTCATCAATGATACATGAATTTTAGTCATGCTCCTAAGAATAGATTGCTTGTTTGCCTGTGTGTTTATATGTTGCATGTTTGGCAGTCCTCGTTTCTTTTCACAGATGATAATATTTTTCAAACGGAAATTAACTGTATGAGTGGTCTTTTTTCTTCTTCTTTCTCCTTTTTTCACATCTCACAAACCGGAAATTTTATAAAGTTACGCCAAAAGAGCTGCTTTTTCAGATCTAAGATTCTTATGTAGATTGTTTTTTTTACTTTGCCCTACTTAAGAGAATTTAATTTGAATTAGAATATTATGAAATTGTTATACTGAATATTAGTCACTCAACCATAGGTGTCAGAGATTCTGTGGATTATGTATGTTATAGAACAAAACTAACTTTCAGGTGAGCTTGCTCCATCTGTGAATTGTCTGTCCGCCTGTATCTTCTTCTATCTATAAGTATATTCATTGAACTGCTTGTTTGTCCCAATCTTCGTCCGTTGTACAGTTGTCTAGTTTGCGCCCGCATATCGGATTATGGCTCGTCTTCACTTTCACGTACTGAACGATTATCCTGCTTTCTGTTTCCATGTCTCTCTCCCTGCTTCTATGCCAAGGCAGCGGTTGAGGTAGATTGCGGTATCTATTATCTGTTTTCCACTTAAATTATTTATGATAAGGTATTCACAATAGACTCTATTAGATAAAGTAGATTGACCACGATTCTTCTTAAGCATGAGGCCAAGTGCCCTGCGTAGATATAAAAGACATATGAGATTCTTCCAAGGAAGATAAAAATTTTACGTGTTATAGCTGTTATTGAGATAACCGTGTTGTTATGTTGAGATAAACGTGAGGTGGCATTCGGTTTCGGTATTTGGAACCGAAAGAAAGTTTTCACTGAAATAACGTAAAAGAGCAAAAACTTTTATGGAAATGATTCCTTGTCGAGCAGTTCTTTCGATGGGGTTCCTTCTCAGCTAAAAAGTTTATTAATTTGACAAGAGTAAAATTAAATGTTAGTCTCAGGCATTTCAGTCTTCAGCTTACACGACTTCTCTTTTTTCAAAGCTTTCAAATAAATAAACAAAGACAAAAAAAACGAAAAGTGATGCAAACTTCAATTCAAAGTTGAATTTAAGATAATAAAGACATCCTAATGGAAGGTCCGTTAGATCGTCTGCAAGCAACTACCGAAAGGGAGTAGAAATGCAGGAATCTTTAATGATTCGCTTTAAAATTCAACAAATGACTTTGTTGCAATACATTTTTGTTCTTGTTGTTGTTCTCGTCGTTATTGTTGCAGTTAAATGTTAGTTTCTTGTGGTGCCGCAACAACGTTTTAGCAGAAAGTGATGCATGAAACACAAGTAAATAAAACCAAATGATGGAGAAAAACTAAGAAGTTTTTTCAGTTTTTTCTTTTGGTGTTTTATTTTATTTTTCCGTTTTTTTGCATGGAGGAGAAAACAGACCAAAGAAAAAAAAAGCCAAAAATGTAAACAAAAGCCCTTTTTACGATTATTTTTGGAACACGTGAGTATATGCTATTACCAGATGGATGCTTATGCAATGGAATTTAGTGGCAACGAGCAAACTCAACACTTTTGATCCACACGAGTGATTTGCAGTCTTTTGATTTCTTTCCGTTTTCTTTTAAACCATTTCACTTCACTCTGAATGAGAAGTAGGACATAAGAATAAATGGCATAACAGCAAGACTAGATATTTTGGAAAAAAACTTGATGAGAAAAACAGTGAAGATTTCCTTATATAGAATTTCGAGCAAAGGTCGATTGAAAAGACTATGCATGTCTTGCATTCGCGATTCTTAAATAATTTTTGGCTCAAGCAAAAAAGTTAAAATTATAAACTTTTCAGTTAGTTAACTCCTCTCTTCTGATCACTTTCTTTCGAAAGAGACTGATGTGTGGATTGACCGCCATATAGTTTGCTATTCTAACAAAAAAAACTTTTAGACGCTGGAAAGATGACAATTTTAAGAGACAATACAACAAATAGTTTACCCGAAATATTACCTACATTCACCACTTCTTTCATCTTTGAATATGAACTCCCCACGTACAAGACGTTTCGAGGTTGTGCACAAACAACTTATTTTAGATTGTCTTCGGATGGTAGCTCGAATAGATACTAAGTCATTGATATATGAGATCTATTCACCATTCAGACTCCACATCGCATCAGGCAACTTAAAACAGGCCTTGCAAAAGCATCGATCATATCTTTCAACGCTGAAAGTTTTTTCCACGGTTTATATTCGAGAACCAAAAGATCTTATTACATGCTGACTAAGAGCTGCATGGCCAACTAGTTCCCCATTTTAAACGCTCACAACGAGTTACGCTTTCGATTTGTGTTATCATAAAAAGAAGAAAACATTTCGTTCGAGGGTCTCCGTTGGCGAATGTCACTCACCGCATTTGACGCTCGGAAAGCCGGAATGATAATGATGAG
The DNA here is from genome assembly GCA_001077435.1 of Glossina morsitans morsitans. Classification (NCBI taxonomy): domain Eukaryota; kingdom Metazoa; phylum Arthropoda; class Insecta; order Diptera; family Glossinidae; genus Glossina; species Glossina morsitans. The sequence continues at coordinate 48,648 of CCAG010007846.1, forward strand.
TGATAATGAAGTTATGCAATTTTTCATCGATTAATTCCCATGTGTAAAACATCTTGATTCCTTGGACAAATCACAATACGGTTCCACATGTTCTAATATTTGCTGGGCTAAAAAAGCTGATTTACAAGATGCGACTTCGAATTAAAATGAATAAGAGTCGCGATTCCCAAGTCACTGCTCGCGGGTTAAAATCTGAATGCGGTGGAGCATATTTCGTTGTAGCTGTAATGAGTGCTTCGTCGGCCCTCATCCTTTAGACTGCGATCATTGGCTTTCCTTTGTTTTGGAAAATGAAAAAAAAAGGAAAAGGAAAAGCAAAAAAAGTCATACAAATTTGAAATAAATTTTTATTTAAATTTATTGCAGCATTAATATATGGATATCCTGGTTGGAACTTATTCACCAAAGTTTATACCAGTTCATCTGGACATTTCTCTGCTGAGATACTTCAGATTCCAAATCGTACGGAGTTCAGGCATTTCAAGAATACATTTTACAGTCTAGCACTCAATGAAAGGCGGGAAAAGTAGATCGGCGCAGATGAACCCTACCCTGCAAAGTATATCGAACTATCAGGAAATTAAACCAAAACTTTTGCTGCTTATCGTCGCTTATATTCTGATATTACCGGTAGAAAGAATTGTACGAGATTATGTACATGAGATTATGTACAAAATGAAAATCTATTGGGTACACTTGTCCGTCCAGATTAAATTCCATTTGAAAATGACCGGATTAGTTTTTCACGAGAAAGCTTCCGTCGGCTATGCTAGTTAGTTAAAGATCTTTAACTGAACAAGTGTACAATCAGAGGACATCGTGGAATGTATACGTTCTCCTAATCGATTTCTCCATATCCATGATGTATTAAATGTATTCCATTTTGGGTTGATAATTTTCTATTAATAAATAATGTAATGTTTTTAATTGTTTATAATTTTTTCTGTTAACTAAATAAAATCCCTCTAATGGGCTAACGTCCATCATTAAATACCTTACACCGCCCCATAATATGACACGCCGGTGTATTAAATTTCATGAAAAGACAGACAATCTTAGATCGATTCAGAAAGTGATTCTCAATCGCTCGGTATGAGGCAAAAATGAGTCTAACCCAAGTTTTTCTGGGTTCAGCCTACATTCGCACAACTTTAATGCGCTCTTGTACAACAAGGACGATCTGAAACAAAGTTAACAAAATGCTTTGTACAGAGATGGAAGGCGATGGGAGAACACACTTTAGTTCAGACGCACGGACAGTCAGTTTAGTGGAGATTGAAAATTTGACCACCGCTTATCCACGAAATAAGCCGCTCCGCTTATAAAGTTTCCAATGCATATTTCCCTTGTAGGATAATTAATGATTAAGAACGATATACATTTTAAAAGTAAGTTACAGTTTTCCCGAAAAAAGGAAAAAATAAATTGTATGACGTGATTTCTAATAAAGTTATTTTATATTCTTATAAGTGACTTTGTCTCTTCTAAGCTTAAGGTAAAGGCAGGTTGTATGCTTTTCATTTTCACTAACGCCCTATTTATTTATCGTTTCGCTACTAAATAAATTTAGGTCGCCCATATGACGCTTATCCGTATATATAAATTTTATTTAAATAAAAAAAAAAGAAGAAAATGAGGAAAAAAATGCTTTGCTCTTAAAGCTCTTTTCCTGTCAAATGCGTCAACAATTAAATTTTATTCTAAAGAGACGACCCTTATTTTCTGGCATATGGTTAACAAGAGAAAAAAAAAACGTAGGATAGAGAAAGACGAAATTTATTACAATAACCTGAATTCTCTATGTTTTCACGTCAAACTTACTGATGGCGATGACGATGATGAGTGACAGTTTTTACAAAGTACCTGATGCTAATGCTGATGTGTACGACGCTGTCTTTCTACAATTTCCCTGCTTCGGTAAATGGATTTTAGAAGAACATACCTACGTGTGGATGCATATTATCTCAACCCTCTATCATCTCAAGTTAAATATAACGTTGTTGTCAAACAACATCTAATTAGGTGTGTAAGCCTTTATACATACTTAGGTAAGTATATGTTTGTATGCATGCAAGTATACGTGAGTGAGTGTGTTTCTTGTTTAACTTGGCAGTAACATAATTATTTTGTACGGTTAGGATTTCAAACTCATCATAACTTGAGTTTGTCGTTATGTGGGTTAGTACGACCGAGTTGCAGCGGCTCTCATAGCATTAAGAGTTTTAATATGAAGTGAAATTTTTGCTGCACATATGCTTAAAGCACTAATTCCCTTAAATTAAAAAGGAAAAAAAGTTCTTAAGTTATGGTTGTTATATTAAGCGTAAAGCAACCTTGATATAGATGCACATTTACAGGCCACCTCATTACTGGCACAAGATGTCTTTAACTTAAGGGATCATTTTTACAGCTCAAAGAGTGCTTTTTTTGAAGTATTAAACAAATTGCAGTAATTTTACTATGTGTCATTAGCTGCATTCATGAAGATGCAACATAAATGGTTTACAAAATTTTTATTAAAAATAGTTTTTTTTTTTACTTTTGACGACTTTTCAATTAAAAATGTTATAATGGGTGACGCCTGATCATCAAATACCCTACACCTATTAGGTATATATAGTTAATAATATGAACTTTAAAAAAAAAGGTATAACCTTTGAATCAAAACAAGTCGGTGAACCCAGTTTCATCAAAATATCTCAAAAATTGCGACCTTTAGGTTAAACACAAGATGGGCAGACAGATTGACGGGTTTAAATCGATTCCGAAAGAAATAAGGCAGACAGACGGAGAGATAATCTTAGATCGATTCAAAAAGAAGTAAGATGGCCTCACGGACGGACGGACGGATTCACAAGTTTGGATCGATTCAGAAAGCTACGTCTATCTCAAGTCTCAAGTCCATTTTGGGTGCAATCTACTCTTGCACAACGACTTGACATACCCTTGCACTTGTACTACAAGTGACGTAAGATATAAAAATGAAGAGAACTGATTTTATTGAATTTTTTTTTTTTACTTTCTTCTTCTCGCGTTCTCGCATATTTATATCTTAATTCCGTTATTTGACCTAAAATTATGATATTCGTAAACTTTAAACAACACTTGCGTAAGAAATGTTGATTACAAACACAGTTTACATTTTTCAGCAATATTTTCAATGACATTTAATCGCCTGCATTGGCTTACTATCCCCAATGTTCTGTTCATATTTTCGTTTACCAATTTAAATCCAAATATTAATTAGGTGCAACTGTGGTTAGTATACCTTCCACAAACCATTCATTTACAAAGCGGATTAATTATTGTAATCCTATCTTTTCGACGTAATAACGCTACACTGTTTATCCCTAATAACAACGAAAACAGACATCATCCAAGTTAACTGCGACTAAGCCTTGTTAACATAATATTATTGATTGACGTTTTGCAACAGAATATGATTGCATTTCCAGTACTTAATAATATTAAATTATCCTTGGTTGCGAATTTTGCTGAAAATTTATTTACTTTCGATTAAGAAAACTTATATCGCAATCAAAATTAAGCCTAATATTATCCACAAACAAGGCAAGTAGTCGATTCGGCATTAATTTGATGAGCGATGAGCAGAGGCTGCACAGGATTTCATTTCAGTTGCTTTAAATAATTGGGCTGGAGATACCACTTGCCTAAAACCACATGCCTTTATGTCTTGCAATGCGATCTTTACGCTTATTAGAGCAGGTGAAGCTGGCTTCATCCACATTCGTTATAGACTATTCGCTCGTTGTTAGCTGTGCCTCACCGCATGAAGCTCTATGCGTCAGGCCATATTCGAACAATGTCGTGGTGGTGTCTTTTCTTATCTAATTACCGTGTGCTCTATTTATTTCCTATTAGTGTATTGGCAAGCAGAGCCTCCGATTAACCCAGTTGACTAGCTCAATACTACTTACTGGACACTCGTGGAGATGGTGGTAATTTAAGAATAATTGACTATGCCTTTGTAGCACAACGCTGGCATAGTCCAGAGTTTCCAAACGTGAGAAGATGGCGGTGCACGTTGACTTTGACTTTGCTTCGTTGCAGTCCAGTGGAAGTTAGGTAAAGACAACATAAACTTCAAATAATAACCTGTCTCGATGGCGTCAAAGAAAACAAAAAGACAGCACGGAAGCCCAAGACGGCTATGTTCGGAAGGACACACTGGTACACACAAATCTGCTTGAGTTATAATTATACGCTATGGTAATCGGTTGGTCAGCTTTTCGTTTTTGTTGGATCTTACCGATAGTTTAATTTTATTGTTCACGAAGTTTTTGTTTACTCTGTGTTTCTGTTATGATCCAAAAGGAGTTAATATTGTTAATATCGAATAACTTTCCTTTACAATTTTTTCGGAATTTCATTCCTAGGGCTCTTTGCCATGTAACCTAATTATATACAAAATGACTTCAGATTGGTTTAAGAAAAATATGGAACGAGAGCACATTCAGCTTTTTCTGAATTTCTTTTACCTAATGTTGACCACACATCACTCCTAGTAAGTCAATGCCATTCTTAGGATATTGCGGTGCGGAGAACAAAGTCATGAATACGTTATGCTCCTACAACTGGTTGATAAGTATCTTTGTATCTTATATACGGTAGGGTAGCTTAAGTATCGATTTGTAAGGGAATGGGATACAGTATTAGTAATAGGGATATTTTATTTCTAATATAAGTTTCTTTCTGAGTGCAAAGCTAACCGGAGAATGAGCGAAAGTGGGACGTGAAGTAAGGGCTGACATAAGTTTGACTTTTTTCCGTCGTCCGTAAAGCACCCTCTTGGTTGCTGTGCGCATTGGAGATAAGACGTGTGGTCCGTTATAAGATACGAAAGTAATCTACCATCATTAGTAGTAACTTTTCACGGTGGCAAAAGACGACATGAAGAAAAAAAAACGTATGCGAATATCGGCCGAAACGACTACCGTCTTTCAATCTAATAAAGTGAATTAAGCTTAGCGTGAGTTAAAGAAACTAAATTGACTTTTTTTTTGAAACCAACATCAAATGTTAGCGTCATAAAATAAAAAATATTTAATTTGCATTAATTCCCTATATATATTGTTGCGTTAGGGCCAAGCTTAGGGCTAAGCTAAGACATGCTGGTACAAAATTAAAGCGGTCTATAACGCTATTTAGTGTTAAAACTTCATAAGAAAGACAGACAGAGAGAGAGAGAGAGAGAGAGAGAAAGTATATTTGTGTATGTGTAGGAGAGTGAGAGAGAGAGAGGGGGGGAGACCTGCGGTAGGGAAATTTCTAGTTATAAAACTTTCTTTACAATGTTTTCAAAGGGATTATTTTTATTCTATAAAGTTTTAATATCTAATGTCTTCTTAATCAACATTAAGTTTCACTGTTTGCTCATTTGTCTTCAATAAACTTCCACGAATGACTTGCAATAATAAATAACAACGCAAAACAAACAAAAATCACACGACAAAAAAGTTTTCAGACACTAATCTTTTATTTCAACTTAAAAAAATTTTCGACTTTTTTTCACTTCATCGCTTGCTCAGTTAGCTCAGCTCTATGCCAAAGATTGCTTACATAATGTGATTGCACGAACTTAATAATAAATTTGTGCATTTTTAACGCCTCAGAAATGTCAACAAATTTTTCTTTGCAATAAAACGAAAAGCGGAAAAGAAAAGTGGAAAACAAGAAATGAAAACCATTTCTTTACAAAATCTTAAATCTACATTAACAGCAAGATTTTTACCTAAAAAAAAATTCTATTATTTTAAAGAATAATAATGAGAAAAATAAAAAAGTTTTTTAATACAAAATAAACAAACTTGCGGAGAGACGGAAGGGAAGAGTTTTGATGCTGCGCTAGCTTTTATAATCATTTTAAACGTTGTCGTGAATACGTGTCAAGAAATCAATCGAACTTACAGAGAATAAAGGTTTCATGGACGTGAAATTTTTACCCGACTCAGATTTATTTGTTTTTCGGTGCACTTTAAAAAACATGAAAATAGTCCGCTGAAAGTTTGTGATTAAGCTTCGCTCTACACTCACAATAAATGTAAACTTAAAGCAATTTACATGGAGTAGCCATAGGTTAAATGTGCTTGCGTTTGTTCAAAATTTAAGTGCACAGTGCTCCTAATGGGTTCGTGAACGATGAGCAAAAAAAAAAACAAGTCAGAATACTATAGTCGAGTAAGGCCACTAGATACACTACGCCACTTCGTCTAGTTCAGTCACTCACACATTTGTTCTATAATATAGCAAAGATTATACATCATTTTTACGCAAATGCACAATTTTCATGAAAGTTCTCAAAGTCTCTTAGGGAATCTAACGTGGTTCAGTTGACTTGCCAATGACTTTACTAACTCCCTTGTGCTTCCGTCATAACAAACCACTTATTAGGCTTTGTCGTCAACGAAGGTCTTCTTTTCCTGAGCGCCGCCAGATATTATGCCGTCTAAAAAATGGATCTAAGGGATTTAATAGGGACAAATTTTCACCATAAGATATTAAAAATTGGTCATCCTTGCTATATAAAAACTTCTTATTGTTTATTAGAATTCTTATATGTTGGAATCAAAAGAACGGAGCTATTTGGTCCAAATTCCATGGAGTTAATTTTTGTGTCAAACTATTATTATGAACGAATGTTCATCAAGACGTATCAATAGTATCAATAGTATTCGCACCTTGATCCAACATACGCCAGTGTGCCGAATTTCATCAAATCTCGAAATCCGTCGAAACATGCTGCCTATAGGTTGAACCAATAAATATATGAACAGACCTCAGATGCAGAAAGGACAGACAAACTTAGGATAGGTTCAGAATCATTTTCCTCTTAGCTTATGTGTAACAAAAAATGAGTCCATCTCAAGTCATTATGGATGTAACAAACGTTCGCACGTACAAATGGTGTAGGCACAGATTGTAAGGATTAAGAGGAATATATTTACTTTAAATATTCTATATGTGTTTAGCATAAACAGCAATCATTTGGACATCTGCTAAATAAGAAAAAATTATTAAAAGTAAGTTACGCAAAGGAGCAAATTTGTTTACATTAAAGGTTGTTGTCCTAGTTGTATATTAATTTTAGGAAAAAATTTTTCTAACAAATTGAATTTTTTTTAACAAAAATTCTCGTATAAGAAAATGAAATAATTTTTATAATTGACAAAAATAACAAAAGAAAAAAAAACATAAATACGAACGGGCAATTGTTGAGGTTGTTTTTCACATATACATATTCACAAGAGCCAAAGTAAATTTTCTGTTAGTTGACGCTACATGAAGTATTGATTAAAGCACATAAATATTTACTGTACATTTGTATATATATGTTATGCAAGCATATATATACATATATTTTGTTTATGTATCAGTAAACACTATTCGTAATGTTTCGTAATTTAAATGAAGTGAAATATGTACACAATCCTGATGGTTTTCTTTGCACAAATAATGGCATATTGAATGAAACTCTCGCACAAACGGACAGTTTGATGTATATTGTGACAAATGGGCCGACGTGTCTGGGTTTATGTTAAGTGAGATTTGCCAAATTACAAATACAAAGCTGACCACAAGTAATCTGAAACGGAATTCTAACCGGACAAGCAGAACAGTCCAACCACATCAATCATCATAACTAACAATAACATCAGTATTGCATTTGTGTATACTTGTACTGCATGCGTATCTGTGTGTTTGTGCGCATGCAATCAAATCTAAAGATAAAAATAAACTTGGAAGGTAATGAAAGCAAATGCAGCGGTATAAATTTTATCTATTCAAACTTGACGTGATTAGCTTGGATACCCTGAAGACATGCATGCCAAAATAAAAAGAAAAATGATTACGTTTAACAGATTTGCCTCGTATAAGGAAAATGAGTTGCTATGTATCTATTTGCACCCGTTAAAGGATTCATTTACGAACATCATCCTGTTTTTTATACCCGTCACTGAAGGATGAGGGGCTTATTCATCTTGTCGAAACGTTTGTAATGCGCATAAGGGCGCTTCAGAGGCCGTATAGAGCGTATATAGTTTTGATCAGCATCAAATTATGAATCAATTTAAGCGTATCCGTCTGTCAGTCGGTGTAATGTTGGTTGTAAGCACTCTGCTGGCTGCAAAAACTAAGCTTTCGGCTTCAAATTCGTCAAAAATATTGGAAATTTTTGCATGTAGATTGGTATTGAAAAGGGGGCCAATCGGTCGAAGGACACGTCTACAGTACCACGTAAACTGCCAACACCTCTGTGTTTCATAAGGAAAATAGTTTCTTTTTTTTGCTCACCACTCATTGGTCAAAAAATTTTGTCAGCGTTCGCGGATTCAAATCTCCAGTGTGGTAGCATTTACTTTGGTCGCTCGCGCGCTTTGGTCGCGAATGCTCAGCCAGTAGAGGCATAACACTTAGTGATTGGTCATACACTGCGTCCTCTCTCCTTCTCTTTCTCTTCTCCCTTCCCCAATTCTTTTTTTGATAATGAGTAGGGGATACCCTCAAGATGTTTGACAATAAAAAAAAAATTAACGACGTTTTCCAACATAGAAATTCCGTCAATCAGTTTATCCGAATTAGTGAAGGTAACTAAAAAGTTTTTATCTATAGGCTGAAAGCAAAGGAGGATGGACAGGCAAACATTCAAGCTTCAGTCAGTTCAGATTGTAAACCGATTGATGTAATGAAAGGTGCGTCTCTCTTAAGTCCTTCTAGTTGTTACATCTGAACAGATTCAATATACCTTGTATGGTATAAAAGAAGTTTGCAACGACAATATAAACGTCTTAACAGCGCAACCTCTGTTAGGCTTTGACTCCAACCAGACAAGGAAAAATTTTGGGTTCAGATCGAATCATGCTACTGGCCATAATTAAAAAAAATATATATCAATATTGGGTGCTTTTTAAGCGAGATCTATATAGACTTCGTCATATAAATCGAATAGCTCTATATTTTTTTCGAATTAATCCGCAAAGTTATCTCAATTTTGAAGTTGTCGTAAGTATTGTGTTTTTGGGCTTAAAGATGTCACCCATATAATTAAAAAAAAAAAAAATTGCAATGCAGTGAGAATGGTTTTTTCTTTTTTCTTATGTTAAGATTCCTCCTTTTTTTAAATTAGATATATTGAGATTCCTGCTTTTTTAAAAAGAGATACATTTATTAACAAATCCAAAATATTGACAACTAACGGTACGAATACACTATGGTGTTTATATGTGAAGTAAATTAACTAGGGATGGCTACTCAATGTACGGCAAAATCTTTATTTCCAACTGGCAAAAAAGAAGTTTCAGCTCGAAGACCAGGAGGACCGGTAAACTTACCCTAGGACCATGAAGAATTGCATTTTCTTCAAGAATGTATTAACTTTGCCAACTCGTCGGAAAAATATCAACATCTAGCCGAAGATAACTATTTAATAAATGTTATCGACGAGCTAGAAGCATTTTTAAATGGCGATCTACGGCTTCAAAGAAATATAAATGTAATGAATTTTGGCTTTTTATCTCAACTTCAACTCCCAACGTTTCAGACAGGCAGGAGAACATGATTAAATTGGTTTACGATCTTGCTGATATTTATAAATCCGTTTTTCTTCGCTATTCACACCAAATGGTAGAAGATATTTGCACTCATAAATAAATGATTATAAAATAATGGTGTGAATATAAAAGAAAAACGTGTTTATAAAAAGTATAGTTTCATTTCTTTTCATTATTATACATTATTATACATTACTTCAAACGATCTTAAATTTGCAGCAAAGTAAAAAAACCCTGAAAAAAACAAATGAAAAACTTTTAGTATTTACATCGTTTTGTCTGAACAAGCAGATAACATGATAAATTGTTGTTGTATGCTCTGTTGAATAAATCGTACAAATTTTTGAAAATCATTCGTTTTTATACATCGAAGATTTGTATCTACTTTATCGATTCTATGCAATACACATATGTTTCTTCATTTCACTAATACTCTTAAAAGATTTACCGCAAATATATCTCTCCTTTACCATTTTAAGTTAAACGATTTTTTTCTCATAGATAAACGAGAAAAAAGGAAATAGCAAAAGCAGGATACTCGTCTCTTGGTGTAAGTACACAAAAACACACAAATACATTTATATATGTACCGTTTAAATATGCTTGTTGATCTGTAAACGGAACAAAATAAATTACATGCTATTATAATGATCTAATGGAAAATTATTGGCATCATTTTCGTAGATTTCAGTCTTGTCAATACCTACAAGAAGATGCGGCTTATGCGGTCGTTCGTCTCGAATAAGTTTGTCTACAAGCGCATAGTATGTGTGGATGTGTTTGTTAAGCTATATAAAATGTATATAGTGTTTATTTCGACAAATTATTAACATTTCATTTGATTTCATTCAAAAATTGATGTATTGATGTTCTCTTGGAACGCATTCACGTATTTATCAAGCTTATAAATGTGATATACTGATAAAGTGACGATATTTATAACCGATAAGTGTTGTTAGTGTAGATAAGTGTTTCACTTTGAAAATTCGCTGGAGGTGATTATATTCACTATCGACAAAGACAAGGCCTAGACGTAAGCCTTACTACGTATTTTCCTTTCTATCTTTATTATTAAATTTTTTTTCACCTGAAATAAGAAATGAAAATTAAAACAAGTAAGACAATTACATTACACAGTATACATACATTACACATTATACAGTACTTTCGTAACCAACGAAAATATTTTGTTGCTTTGCTTTGGTGAATTCAGCTAAAGATTTAAGTAACATTCCAACTTAATCTAAAGCAGAATTTTCTCTCAATTACCATTTGTTACCTGCTTTGCTTAGCCAGGATATTTTCATTGCAATGGTGCAGAGTTTTCAACTTAATTTCCGTACGTAAACGAAAAATCTATCTGCTTAAGTATATAAGTAAGTATGTATGTACGATTGTAACAACTTCAATTGATTTATTTTGGTGGGAAAGTATTGCAGAGCAATGAGCATCGAGTTACGGAGCGAATGGATTAAAACAAAGTTTATAACAATTCATTTAATACGAACAACAAAATTTAATGATTGTATAAATAGTTGATTATCGGGATCATTATGACGATAATGATGACGATGGTGATGATGATAGGAGATGGAATCAAGCGACTATTATATATGAAATTGGCATTAGAAATTTTCTATTGCCGCCCTATTCTACAACGAACAGCTGCGCTGCTTTTACTGTATAAGCATAAAATACCATGCGTTTGCATTTGTGTGCGAATGTAGTTCGCCGAAATCAGCCGTGTGTTCTCTAAATCGTGTTGACTTAGTGAAATTGCCAGCCTTTTGCATTTTCGTTATATGTATGAGTCTTGTGCTATAGCGGTCGCAGGTTGGAAAAGCTGTTCATCCATATATTTTGCATTCAAGCGATGAATCATTAAATTAGCAAACTGCTAATATTTACACTTGTTGTCAAATGCACTTTCGCGCTGTGTTGTTATTCAGCAAAAACCAACCTATTCATTCACTTGATCATTCATTCATTCATTCGTTCAGTTCTTCAGTCCTTTACTAGCTGGTTCACACATCCCTCAAATTCAAATACTTACCGCACACACACTCGTATATAAACATTTAAATACGTAATGCATACTCAAGCATACATTTATATAAAGATGATGATTTCAGTTACGCTTCACTTTTGTGAAAACTTAAACTATGTTGCAACGTACGTATACGTACATATAAGGATGTGTGCATGCTATCGTGGTGAACTGGAAAATATGTATTTATTTAACCGAATTGTAAATACAAACATCAACTCTGCCACTTACAAAAACATCAGTAACAACAACAACAACTACGACTACTATAATAACGACAAGTTAGGAGAAATACTATTACGCTTTCCATCATCATCATCATCATCATCATCATCGTTATTAATATCATTATCACCATCATCGTCACATGACATCACCCATAACCATGATGTTGATCTATGGCCAGCAGTCTGCTTTAGAAGGTGATTTATTTATGGTAAACAATGGTTCACATGCATCGCCCCAACACCGTGAATGAATGTATTCTCAGTAAATACATGTTTAACAGAAAAAAAAGAGAGAAAAAAAAACAGTTTTTAAATTTGGTCAAAAAAAATTTCATTTTCAAGTTATTTCTTTTTTTTGCTTTAAAAATGATTTTTAAAAGTTTGAATTTTTCGCTTCCTTTTTGCCTTATGTTAAAAGCTTCTCTCTTTTCCTTTAATAGCGAATGTGTAAACTTGTACAAAAGTTGAAATACTTTTCAAGTTATTTATGTGAAAACTTTATTTTGACAAGTTATTCTTGTATTCAAGTCAAAGTTTTTTTCTTCCTTTCTCTCTGAGATGACAATTGTTGGCAAAAGACAAAAGAGAGAAGAAACCCTAAAAAGGATTTCAAAAACTTTACCATAGAATAGGATTTTCACGCATGTATACATATTTCAATACACATACGCATGTATACCTACATGCGCATATATGCATATATATGTATACACACATATATATATATATATATATATATATATATATGTAGTTGCTGGTTGCTCATCTATTTGGCATGTGTATAAAATCTTAATTATTATTTCATATAAATTTTTATGAAAATATTTATGGAAATTTTTTAAGCTGTAGTAAACACTGTCGACAAAATAATCCAAAAATAGATATGTTGCGAGCTGTTGTTGTAAAGAAGAACGAGTAATTGCAGTCTTTTCTGTCTTACAGTTTGATGAAAGAGACATCTCAGGCATATTAGGCAACATTAAAGTAAAGAAGCAACAAAATGAAGTGATGATTATAAGCTTGTAAAGTTTGTTTTGTTACTCTTCTTATTGCATTACTTTTTTTAGCTTAGGGAAGAGTAACCCGATATATGCTTAACCTAAAAAGGCGCATGTATTACTACCAATACACTTGGAGATATTCAAAACATTTTTCGAATTTTACTTGAATAAATTTCATTGTGCCTAACTGAATGCTCTTTTTCTTTTTAACATTACCAATGGGTGCTTTTGAATTTATGTTTATCTAAAATAAATTCTTTGCTGTTTTTCGAATGCAAAAATATGGGAAGAAATTAATATGATATGGGAAATTTTCGGTGATTTGTAAGAATCATTTTATTTCTGAGCATAGTTATAGACGATGAGCATTCTACTTTCTCTTAATGCGTGATTGGGGATACCTGCAAAATGAGTGATGGGAATATGGTAATAAAATTCTTTATGTGCTTTAACAGCGCTGGAAAGTTATATTAACAGCGTTGCCCCGACATTGTGATTAATCAATGGTCATGAAATTAATTATTGGTATTGTGCTGGTTTGTCAGCTTTTTTGTCATTTTGTCTCAATTTCGTTACTACGAAGAAAATGTGCCGGTGAAAATCTCCAATATCGATTTTGTTGTAAAACAATGTTGCTAAGTGATGAAAGGAAAAGAAGCTCTTTGGAAGAATCTGCCAAAAATTGGTACTGGAAGGATTCCAGCAGAGCGTGAAATTTGCCTGATAGGTGAAATGCTCGCTTTTTAAGATCCAATTGTGTTTTGCAATCGGTGTGTGTTTGTGAATCATGAGGTATTGCAGTGACCTCATGAAACATTTCAATTTGGAGCTACAAGCATGTGACTAAGCTTACTTCCAGTAGTTTATGCGCTATACCGAAAGATTTTATAGATCTTTTTGCTTGCAGTTGTCCTGCACATTGGTTCCAGTGGCAATCCGATTTCTTCCGCGCCCATTGCGCTACCACCCTATTAAAGCCATATTAACATCGGTACGCCACAGAAAGGCGCAGGATCTAATATGCTCCCTCGGGCCACCCTGATAGCTAGACACTCAGCCCTTTTGTTCGCGAAATGGCGAGGCGCCCATATTAGGTGCACGTCATTGTGATTTCCTAGCCCGTTCAGTGTGTCAAAGCACTCCAAGACTAACTTGGATGTTATTATTTGCCCTTTTCACAGATTTTATGGGGTTTGAATCTTGGAGTAAATGCAGATTATCTCTCCCAAGTATTGCTTTCTTAGGTAGTGGGAAGCACATGCGGAGATTGTATAGATTTCTGCTTCAAATATGGAGAGATAATATAATATTGTTATGGCATTTTAAAAACTCGGTCCGCATACCCCAGCCTCAGTTTTCCCATTCTTTAGTTTTGAATCGTCGTTATACCATTTTCTTGCTCCTACCCTAGGTTAAAAAGCTGACCCGTCCCAGCCCGGTCTCGGGGTGGTCACACTGAACCGATGGGACGTCACTAGCTTTGCAACGCAGTGGTCCAGTATCTTGACAAAGAGATTGTCCATGCAGTTTTTCAATACCTCTATGCGGACCCTAAGCTTTCGCTGTTTTAGTTTATCGATGTTTGGCAATCTAAGTGCTCCCAGGCAAGCCTTTTTTTTCTGTAACTATCTGAAGAGGGTTAATGCCCAGCAGTGCTTCTAAGGCATTCAGAAGGAAGTATGATAGTCTCAGCATGGCATCAAATCTAATGGCTCCATGTCCAGTTAGCATTTTTTCTATTGTGTCGAAAATCCTGGGACGCTTAATAACATACGATGTCGGACTGCAGTTGCACGCAAAGAATTTACTTTGTGGTAATCAATCTGGATACAAACCAGGCCATAGCTGTAGCACGGTAATAATTGGGGGTTTGAAAGGGCATTCGCTCAAAGTATTACGAGGGGGAGTTGACTATCTTTGTAGCGACTGATTTTTCTAAAGCATTTGATTCCGCCAACCATAATTTATTCTTGCAAAAGCCGGAATATTTTTTTGGGTCCAATACGGCTGCGACAAAACTGATCAGGTTTTATTTGATGAGTCGGTATCAACATATTCATAACTCGTTCTCTGAATTAAAAATAATCACTTCCGCTGTCGGGAAAAGGCACAGTATGGGGAATATCTAGTTTGGGGGTCTTTATTAACAATTTGTTCGCATGTTGCCACAACTGTTGAATTTAAGTAATTGTTGATATAAATATCCGTCTCTCTCTCTTGCAGCCGCTCGGTGCGTGTATCAATGAAGGTTTTGATCGGATTACTCTTTGCTATGATTCTGGAAATGGATACTACTTGGATACTAGTAAAACTGAAACCATTGTTATTTCGCCCGACGGCTGCGAACCCCAATTGCTTGTCACGTGTTAAGATACATGATGAAAAGATTGAGTTTGTCGGTGCGGTCTCCAACCTTGTATTGAAGCTTAATTCTCACCTGAGTGCTGAACGCCATATTAATTTTAATATAATAATGGCTATCCTCAACATTGTAAGGAAGCTGTAGCTTTCTTCATGTTATGGTCCTATCAGCACTAAATTGAGAGTGAACAGATGTGTCGTCATGCCGTTTGTTCAGATCAAGTTGCTAGCAATAAATAGGAAGGTGTTATTAATAATTGTGCTGGATATGTTTTTAGCAAACGGAAATAGGAAAGAATATCGTAGTTTTCGTTTAAGAATTTGAATTCTGATTTTCAAAAGACCCTTGAGGCGGAATCTCGCGTACCCGCCACATAAACGCTTGATCCACTTAACATTTTAATATTCAAGAAATCGGTTTTTTTTCCAAAGGCGCGAAGACTTTATGCATTAAACGCCCGTCAGACACACACATATATAACTAACACACTTTAACATTCCACTCTCCAAGTCCTTTCATTTGGCGTCCATATCGAAGATATTGTAAAGAAGACGTTTATCCACTAAATCGTGACGTGTACCCCAATTAATTTAGAATTAACAGACATAGCTATTCTCATTCTCTTCAAGTCGTTTTCTGTGACAGATATATCAACGGTATTGTAACGAAAAAATTAGTTCACTCAGTCGTGGCGTTCGAGATATTTAATTTGGAACTGACACACTTAGCATTTCGCTTTCTACTCTCCAAGCTCTTTTATTTGATACCCATATTGCTGATATTATTAGCAAAAATTAATCCACCAGGGTGCAGTGTCTACCATATTCACTTCAGAAGTAACCCATTTTGATGCTGATAGTAAAAAATCATCTTCATTTGAGGAATGTGCAAAGTACTTTCCAGCATTCTGTCTTGTTTGCCTTATGACTAAGAATAAAACCTCAAAAAAGTGAAAAAACACAAAACTTAATCACTTGTACCTTTGTGTGAGCAAAGCCGATTTATGTGGAAAATTTCAGCCTTTCCTTTTATAATATCTGAGTAACGGGCAAAAACCGACAAGTTTTTGTTGCCTTCAGCTTACCGTCCATTGCGGGCATCCGCTTCATTCGGTTTTGCTCATTTTCAATACCAGTCTGCGTGCAAAAACTTTCAATGTTTCTACTAAATTGTAAGTCGATATCTTCATATTTGCGACTACGGGTGTGCCAACAAGCACCACACAGACGGACAGACATGGCTTAATCAATTCAGAATTTCACGCTGAGTATACATACTTTATAGCGTCTGAATATACATAGTTTATAGCGTCTTTGAGGCGTCCTTTTGGGTGTTACATACAATGCGAAAAACACCAAATGAGTATAACAGTTGTGAGCATAAAATAAGAAGAAAAATGACATATGAATTGAGACGTCTCTCTTATGCTACTCAAAATACGGCTACAACATAATACGCTATAACATAGGATATCAAGATGAACACGACAGCAGTATACCAACAAAAATATAGATGTCTTTTATTAGATGTTGCGTTCAGCCTTTCGCGTTTCTCTAAAATCTTACACGATGCGCTTATTGAGTACCGATTTTAGCAGCTTCTAACACGAAGATATTAGTTAACGTATTAACGCAGTTTGAGTACTTGATCCAGGCTCTCATCCGATCGTCAGCAGGAATACCGTCGATATTTAACTTTTACTCAAATACATAACGTGTTAAAACATTTAAGTAGACCACGACCAACCATTAAATGCTCTACATCGCTTCATTTAATACAGCAATTGATTTAACGACTTTTCAAAGTAACGAGATATAGGAGATGTCGTAGTTTCTCAATCTTAGATTCATGTTTCTTTTTGTTCATATTCATGATAACAAAAACAAGTAAGAAAATTATCTTAAATCGTGTGCGAATCTTTTGTACCCATCACCGTTATCCAAAAAATAAAAGCAAATGAAAGTTTTCATGCTCTACAATATGGAGGGGGCGTGATTGAATTTTTCGATTTTCGAAATAGAAATAGGCGTGTTCTCGGGAAAGTTTAACGCACTTTCAAATTCTTTCATTTCTAGCTTTAATAGTCAAGAGATATCTATATATATTATCTTTGTCGTAATATTTGTAATTCATTGATCGTAAAGGTGAGAAGTTTTGAATTTCGTTTTATTTGATGTAATTAATAGGAAAAATAGGATTGCAACGGAAGATTTGTACAGACAAAAAGGTTATTGACACTCACATGTCCTCATGTTCCGCTTCGGATTTTCAAAAGTTCGAGTTTTTCTTCTTAACAACAATTGGTAAAATTCAAATTACTTTTAATGCTTCATTTTTATTTCGCACGTTGTTGATTTTATGATTCAGTTGCAGTTTTCAGTTCAATAGTATTCCTTCACTTATATTCGCGAATTTCAAAAAACAGAAATTTACTTTTATATTTTTTTTCAGACAAATTTAGATCGCTTCAGAATGTGATCGGTGTACTAAAAGGAAGATCGGGAGCTGTTTTGCATTCGAGCACAAACATGAAATTTTGCTTTCGGTATCGACTAAATGCCACTCAATAGTGTCAACTTATTCCCCGCTAACAGTTGCTTGATAACGGAAGCCATCAACATGAAAATGAAAACAAGTAAGAGCACGATTTTCGAGCAAGGCCGGCTCTTAGACATCCTACACCATTTCACCTAGTATAGTTATGCATTAATTTTCGTAAAAATACACCAAAAATTGCATATTGTTTTCCTGCAAAGGCATACTTTTCACGAAAGCTCGAACATTGAAGGATAACCAAACCATCACATGGCGTTATCCATGCAGAATTCTTATGCGGGGGCGTTCAAAAAATAGACTTACGGGATCCATTGAAAGTTTTCACCATAGGAAATTTCAGGTTTCGTAAGAACGGTTGTATGGGAGCGGGTTCAAAAAATTTCTCCAGCCCAATTTCTCCACCAACTTGGAATGCCGCAATATTATTACTCAGCGACTTTTGCCGCAAAATTTTAAAACTTTTCAAAATAAGATAAGAAGTTTTCGCATGCGTCCCCTTCCCGAAGTTATACTATCGAGCTAGTTTGATAACAAGAATTATAAATTCAGTGGTTTAATACCTGCGACTTGAAAAAATGGGGACAAAATCATGCTTGAAAGTTTTCTATTAAGTCTTAAAGAATAGGCCCAAAAAATCAACGGTCCTTCTAACTATACTTATGATTTTCTACATAGTATAATACATTGAACATGATATGCTCTGTGGCATGGCTGCTTCGAAAAGTGTTTAGCTTTGTCTAACTATCGTGCAATAATTATGGGCAAACTAAAGTAAACGCCCCCACCACCTGATATGGCTTTTTCGAAGTTTTTCCTGCATCAATTACAAATCGAAAGCGATTGAAATCAGAAAGAAGAAAATATTCCGGAGAAATTGAAAATCTTTTTCAAGCATTCTACGACCAAATCTTTTTGAAACGAGGTCTGAAAGAATTGCGTTGCTAGCGATTAGTTATACGCTTTCTAAATTTCTCCGCGTACTTTCTACACGTAGATTAGCGAATAGTATTTATAATAAGCAAATATTTATAATGCCAGCAAAAAAGTTATCGACATTAATTTAATTTCAAAACTATTACTATATATTACTATATATATTACAAATTTAACCATTTCTACGATTAAAAATATATTTATAAGCCATCATAATTTTTGTTTTTTTGGTTTTCGTGTTTTTCTTTTTTTTGCTGAAAAATATTTCAAACAGCTTTGGTTTGCCAAAATGAAAATCTCTGGGCTATGAGAGTATAAGTAAATATTTCGCAGCAAAAAACCGCAAATAAGGACACTACAGCCGAGCAGTTTAGTGGCGCAATAGAAAAAGACCGAGTAGCAATTAATGCGTAAATGAATTTTGTTTCGTTTTATTCATACTTGTTTCATTTTCAAGTGGTTTTTATGTATATCATGTGGTTAAATACAACTAATATTTTGCATGAGCAATTAATTAAACCTTTACTAATTGGAAACTATTATTAATTGTTTGGTGATAAGTTATTTTAAAGAATAACATAAACCATAAAATTAAAATTTTATGCAACGGAAAATATAGGAGAATAAAAAGTGAAGAGAAGGGTGGGGTGAGCGGGAGGGAAAAAGCGAAAAATAGAGTCAGGAGAAAAAGGCTAAAAGGTGTACAAAAGACTGCATAATAGGTGTACACAACTAGGGATTTAAAGGTATATCAAGTTTATGTAGATGTATGCAATACCTAGGAGGATTTGAGACGGACGAATCTTTTATTATGCTGATCGATTCAGAATAACTTTTTGAAGCGATTTAAGGTTATCTGACCGTCTGGTTTTTTCCCTTGCATTCAATCACAGGCAACACAGTTCTTAGGATCAGAATGGTGTAGGTCATGTCGCAGTATAGTGCTTTCACTTGTATTTTTTTGTTTTTGTTTTTGATTAAGTAAAAAACGTTGCAAGTCATCATTCGTAATGTGAACTTGTTTTGCGTAACGATAAAACATTCAGTTCTCTTTCGTCCTTTACTCTCACTTAACCCCAATGCAGTTGCTTAGAAGTTTTGCAGTTTACAGTTTAGTGCAGTATCGTTTATTTTGTCTTCTATACTATTATAAAAAAAAAAAGACCCCTTGAGAAAATATTGTCGCTCTTGACGTTGAATGAAAGTGATTTCTTTAGATGCCTCGCCGTTTGCCTTTGAAAAGGGTTCGGCAAGTGGTGGTTTGCTTAGTAGTCGAAGTTTTAAATTTCGACAAATGATTTAATTGGCTGCATAAAGTATAAAAAATAAACGTCAACTAAGGAAGTGCAATCATTTGCTTAAGGACTTTCCGTAAAAACTAGAAAAGTTCTTGAACCTTTTTGTTCTACTTTATCCAGTAACGCAATAGGATAGTATACTAAATTGCTCGTTTCTTTTAATAAGGTAGGCAGATATGGCAAAATAATATCATCACGCAAGCATACAAAATATATTTTAAAAAGAAAAATTTACTGAGCCATTATCTTACATGGCGTCAATTCGTCAACTTCTTCCGTCTTGCATTACGATCTCTTTCGCACATAATTACCGTGTATGACACACATTTCGCCGTCTGTTAGCAATCCCCTTGAAAATAGCTCGATTCCAGTTTGTTTAAGCGGCGATCCGCAAATGGAAATTAGGTCCGTTAAATTTCTTACTGTTATGTTAATTCAGATGAGTTCCTCTAGACAATGTTTTGAAGATCGTCATCATCTTTATCATGCATTATCGATCAAACCGCGACTTATCCTTAACGTCGCGGTTTGCAGAGCGAGAACGAAAAATCGCTGATATTGATAGATATAATTCTCTTTAGAATCCTTGGGAAACGTTGTCGTTTCGGCCGAACTGATATCGTACAATTTCAGAATTTTAGCTTATGTTCAAAACAGAATTAATTATAGTCGAATTGATGAAGCAAACCGCCTCATGAAATCATTGGATTCAGCTCATAAAGTGACAACGACGACTACTCTTCGGACAAGTAAAGCGAAAGCTGTTTCACTTTCTCTAGTTCAATGAAGGGATGAAGCTCGTGATTGTTCATCTATCTAAGTTATTAAAAATTAAAAAATACTTTTATATTGTCCACAATCAGGGTAAAATGTTTACACATTTAGCTTAGCAGACGACAAATACTGCGTTCACTCGCTAAATTTGGTCTCTAATACAATTCTATCCAATAAGAGTTATCCGGCTTTATCTTTCACGTACGAGTTTCTATCATGCAATTCTATTGATTCCTTTTTTAAAATCTTCAGTAATTACAACAATCTAAGAACTGATAGACATAACTTATCACAGAGCAAGAAGAACATATTTATTTTTTACTGATTAATTAGATATTTAAAAAATGTCGAATGAAGAAAAAAATGGCAAAATATACCCAAAAAATTGACAGAAGCGATGAGGACGTTCATGCGTGAAAATGAAAAATATCTCCGAAATTCAGAGCAACTATTTTCAAACCACAATACAAAGTGCAAGAAAAGAAAATTGAGATCAAAAATGCTAATTTTAAATTTGAAAACATTCGATAAGTAATCCATAAAAGGATTACTTTCTGTGGTATTTTACATATAAAGTGATATAAGCGACAAATTGATCAATTACGTGAACCAAAGACAGATCAAGAAATAGATAAAAGATGCCAAATTTGGGCAAAAACGGTTGACGTAGAATCAATAGAAATCAGAGATAAATCACGAGCGAAA
This sequence comes from Glossina morsitans morsitans, assembly GCA_001077435.1. Taxonomy (NCBI): domain Eukaryota; kingdom Metazoa; phylum Arthropoda; class Insecta; order Diptera; family Glossinidae; genus Glossina; species Glossina morsitans. Next base: position 70,120 of record CCAG010007846.1, read on the forward strand.
AGGTTTCGCTTACACAAATTGAGAATAAAAATCTCGGCATAGGCAATGGTCCACCAGCAAAATCCCAAATTTTAGCAAAGAAAAGGGAAGCTGTCTTTAGCTCCATCACGTTCATCACAACTTCAACAGAAGAACCGGTAGACTGGCTCCTTAGCCGGGCGCGAAACGTTAGTTCCATGAGACAAAATGTTAAAAACGTATTTTTCTCATCAGTTCAGTTTATCCCCTTAGTGCATTCGTAAATTCTTTGCCATTTTGAAAGAAGGTCCTTAACTTAAAAAAGTGCGCTATTGCTTATAAGCACTGACATCTCTCGAAAGTAATATGTACTTATTACTACATAAGAAGCGATAGTATTCTCTTCACTTTCACTTAACTTATTATAATCTCAAATGGAACAAGTGAGAGAGTGAGCTTTATTAATTTTATATGTCGGATTAAGGGTGAATTAAGTAAATGACATCTCAAGTCTACTTTCGAGTTTGAAATATTCGTGAAAGTATAAACTTCTAGGGAATAAATTATAAGTGGCATAGTGAAAGCTTTGTTCGCTCTAGTTTTGAATGGACATATAAACATTCAAGGAATAAAACTTTCTAAATGGAAAATTGACCTGAAAGCACAGAGAATTTATGTGTACATCAAACTATAACTCATTATCGATAATCACCCGCTGGCAATTCAAGCTAGTAACAATTTCAACATTGGCACCATCGACATACTATCGCATATGTTTTAGCCCAATTTACCTCAAATTCATTCACACCCATCCAACGGGAGATACAGCCTAAATAGTAGTTAATGTTAGATTGATATCCTTCCATGTTATCAACGCTTCTCGCAAATAAAATATGCAAATCATCAGGAAATGCAAAGCCGTCACATGAATCTAGATTGGACATATTAAAGAAATCATTCATATACAGCGTGGAGGACAAAGGGCTAATTGTCGAGCCCTGAGACACACCACTGCGTACCTTTAATGGCTCAGAATTGATAACATCTACAAACACAAATTGTAAATGAGCCAAGAGGTAGGACTCTATCATAGCAGCAGCTGACTGTGAAAAGTCAAACTGCCGCAGGAGTTTATGAACCAAAAGTACATGTGACACTCTATCAAAGGAGTTAGTTAGATCCAGCGACAATAATAACGAGATATGCTTATCAATTACTGTCTGTCGCATTTATTCCGCAGAACTCAGTAACAAAGATGCTTCATCTTACAGCCTTTTCCAAAACCTTGCGGAAACTCAGGAAATAGGAAGTGTTGTGTACTTTTGAGGCGTAAAGAATTTAAGATCGTGAAATTTTATTTAATTTTCTTGTAAAGAGTTGAACTACGTTAATAAATATTTTTTTCCTACTTGATGTTACTTTATGTGGATAGCGCAAAAGTTCATTGAGTTAAAAATAATTTTTTAATACCTTTTCTTTATGGCATAGTTATATAAAACTTTGTAAGGGAAAATGGGCACAACGCGGTTTAATTACTATTTACAGCTGAAAAGTTGCCATTAAAATTTACTTAATGCCTAAAAATATGCGTTATGTATACTTGCAGATTTAAAGTAATTCACTTAATCTACAGAGTTTTTTTTAACCAAAATTTTCTAGTTAACACATATACACACACATACACGCTCATATTCTTACATATATCCATACATACAATAATATATATATATATACATATATTATATATTTTTATTTTTACACTTTGAGTTTTCAAAAGGGTTTTTAAAAACTTAATAACTGTTTAGTGGTGTTTGTGTGTGTGTTTATAGATGTGTATCCATGGTTCCTTGCACTTTCGCTTACACACATGAAGCAAACTCTCGCTTTTACTTTTACCATTTTTAGTTTTTTTTCTTTCTTTATCATCCTTTTGCAGTTGATTGTTGCCAACGTCCTGTGCGATAACGTTTTAATCCGTTTAAAAGCTTCCATTAAGTATTTTTTACATTTTTCTTTTTTTTGTGCTTTTCTGAAAATGTTGTCCTCTTGTTATCATTGTTACCTTTTTCTCGGGCTTGTTCTTTTCACTTTTCACGGTGTGGACGACAGCACTTGTCACATTGGGTACAGTTTAAAAATTAATTTGTACCTTATAAATATGTCGAGCAGTCCTAGAAGTATATATTTATATATATTATAGAAGTATATATATATATATACCATTATATATATATATATATATATATATACCATTATATATATATATATATATATATATATATATATAATATAATATATATATATATAATAGGTGTTTGCATATATTTTTATCAGCGATAAAAATGATAAAGTTATGCGATATAACGACGATGATTTTGACCTTCCTCTACATAAAATAACACTTTTCAGTTTAGTATCACTGCAATTGCATTTTAAACACTCATTATTCTCCCTGTTTCGTTTGAAGAAATTTGCTGCCGATATCTATCAAACAGTTTTAAAAGCTTATGGTGATACTGCTTCATCATATTCCTATTGCCGATATTGGTTTCAACAGTTTTAAAGTGGTAGTTGCGATATCAATGACAAAGAACGGCCTAGAGGACCAAAGAAGTTCAAAGACAATGAATTGTAAGGGTTATTGGACGAACACCCAGTAGGAGCTCTCAAAGAACTTTCGAACAGCTCAGCAGTTGATGAATCAACTGTTTCTGCACGTTTACATGCGATGGGAAAAATCAAAAAGGAAGAAAAATGGCATCCGTACGATTTGACTGAAAATGCCATTTGAAAACGTTTCAACATCGTGGGTTCATTCCTGGCCAGGCGAAAAAAGTAGAGTTTTCAGTGGCGTATTGTGTGGCGATGGAAAGTGGATCGAATAGCACAAGCCCGAGAAGGAGATAGAATAATAATACCGAAGCTGAATATTCATAATCATAAAGTTTTACTCTGTATACGCCGGAATTACCAAAGTGTGGTATATTACGAGCTGCTAAAGCCGAGTGAACCTGTTACTGCAAATGTCTACCGACGTCGATTGAACAAATTGAACGATGTACTGTTCTAAAAACACGAGCGGTTAACAGATGCAATATCATCCCCATGCATGACAACACTCGGCCGCACATTGCAAGAGTTGTCAAGAGAACACTATTGCAGCTCGATTAAGAAGTTCGGGCGCACACAGCGCACTCTCAAGGTACAGGGCCGTCTGATTACCACTTGTTCAAATCGATGCAGGATGGTTTCGCTGACACTCAGTTTTAAAAGGTTGAAGAAGTTTGAGACTGGGTGAACGATCGGATAGATGCCGATGCAATGCCGTTCTTTCGACGTAGTGTCGCCATGCCGTCATAAAGATGGGAAAAAATGGTAGAAAATGATGAAAAGTATTTTGATTAATACACATATTGTACCAATTTTTCTCAACAAATGTCTTTTTTAAGTGAAAAAATTATCAAAATACATGCAAGTACCGATTATATATGTGCATATATGTGAGTATATGCATTTGTTTTCTGCTCTTGTTTCTATCCATTTTTTTTTTGTATAATGCAAGCGACAAATAAAATTCAATTACATTAATTATTTAAAAAACAAACATTATAAGTAGAGATACAAAATTAAACCAGAAACGGAGAAAAACCTTAGACGTTGATTTACAGGACGAATCACGCAGTTACATAAATTTTTAGTTTAGTTTTTAATTGAAGTTCTTGCACTTTTTTTCACGTACTATGTGATAACTATATAGTTTCTTTCTCCCTGTCCCGCTCTCTTCTTTTTATCTTACTATCTTCGCTTTATCTTATTTGTCATAAATCCATTTAAGTTGATGAAAATCTTTTCGATAAAACTATTAAGCAAGTGTAAATGTATTAGATAAACGTTTTGTAACCTTCGGAATATATACAAAGGAAAGCTTTTATAGTACTCACCTTCATACTTTTATATGTAAATGTAAAATTGTGTACTCATTCCCATGCCTCTCTCAATGGGTTTCTATAAGATATGGTTGCTAAGCCTCAGTGCATGGGGCGTGTGCGTTAATCATTTAAAAGATAAATGTTAAGTGCACGTGTTTTCTCTATGTAAACGAGACATTTTTAATTTCTTACTATATAACGTTAAAGTATATGTGCTTACAAACGAATATCAACAAGAAAACTATCTTTTTGTTTTCTTATACACATCGTAGATGTGTACACTTTTTAGATATATCTTTTATATATATCTATATACATATCTATATACATATACATATACAAATTTGTCTATGTACATACAATGTTTGGATGGCATAATGTTTTATGTTTGAACAATTTATGAGTACAAGGTGAACATTTGCGTAAACGCCTCAAGTAGTGCGATAAATCTTAATGAATTACTTAAGTAAATCAGTTTTTTTTTTTTTTTTTTTTGAAATCATGACCGAGATTAAAGAAATGCTTTACTTTTTTCCAAACTAACGAAAAGACATAATGTTAATAAAGAAAAGCAAAGAAAAAGACGAATTAGAAAATAGAAACTAAATGTGAAAGAAAAATTTGAGAACAAAACGAAATAAATTTTGCTAAAAATCAAACCATATGTGTCCTATACCTTACTTTATTTCGTTTTTGGATAAAAACAAGTTTATCAGAAGCAATATACTGAGTTGAAAAATTTTTGTAACATACATTGGGTACGTAAAGATGAAAACGGAATTTACCCATAGAAGGTCCTGACACCACGTATGCAAAAGATACATGTCTGCTATTGTTTTTTTTTACAGCTTGGACATCTAAAAAAAATAAACAGTCATAATACCAACGCATATGAAAAGTTAACACTACTTTTTCGAAAAAGGAATCTGTCGAGTTTTGTGCCATGTAAAGACAATTTGCCGGCAGTGCCTTTTCTTTGCCAGAACGATACAAAATGAAGTATTCTTTTTTTCATATCCTAACCAGCGATGAAAAGTGGATTTATTTTGACAACGTAAAAAGGGAGGAATCCATGGGTAGATCCAGGCGTACAAACCCATAGCACCTGCGAGAATGAAATGGTAGAAGGAGTATATTTTCTATTAAGTGTGTTCGAAAGGGTGTGGTCTGTTGTTATCTATCAAACTAAACTAAGACTTAATATAAATCTTACAACAGAAGTTGATTTAAAGTCACCTAAAAATAGAAAAGAGGTTAAATTAAACAAAAACAAGTAGAAGCGCTGTAGTGTACAGTGTAGTGTACACCATTAATTTACAGATACAGATTTTTCACGTAACGACTTTTCAAAATAAGCCTTTATAGATCCATGGAGAGTGGACGAAGGAGTTGAGAGACATAACCATTTCTAATAGCGTTCGTCCTTGGGCCGAAATACGTCAGTGTATCAAATCTTATCCAACTATACCAAAGTTGCGAATAGAAAAGTACAAGCAGACATATAGACGAACAGGCGAACTCAGATCGATTCGGAAAGTGATCCTGATTCGATCTGTATAATATAAGGTGGATCTATTACAACTCCTCCTGAGTGTTACATACATTCGCACAAATTTAATATACGCATGTATCATAAGTGGTATGGAGTATAATAAATAAATAATTTAAATGAATATATAGTAAAAGAAACAGAAAAGCTTGTACATGTCAAAAGAGATCTAGTTTCGTTTGGTCGTCAATCATAAAGTTCTATGCATATTAGATGAAAAAAAAAATGTGATCGCATATATCCGGTAACGGATGGATAAAAGAGAAATATGAGATGACAGCATCGCTCTAGATCGGCGCAAACAAGTAATTATTGACAATCATTTACAGCAAAATTGAAAAAATTGGCATAAGAGCTCTTTGATAACATTATTTTTATCCGATTTCGAAAACGAACCTAAGTTACATAAATCATTAAAGTTTCCGCAGAGAAATCGACTGAGGCTAAAGAGCTCTAAGCCTGTTTAGGTAACATCTTGTTTATAAAGAGAAACTTTTTTTAATGTAGGCTTTTTATCAAAAGTATAATTCCCACTTCTGACACCATAAGACCAGAGGTAGGACAGAGGATAATATCAGCCCGCTCGGTAAGAAAGTTACGATCGTTCACCTGTCTTTATAAGGATTTCTACTGCGGAGTGTTTGTTTTGGATAAAAAGTAAACCCCGCCCCCCATTATCGCCGAACCAGCTACCTGTAAGGTTTCCTGGCAACCTGGCTATGATCAGATGTTCGGTGCACAGAGCCCCGCTTACATGTCTGCGTAAATAATAAAAAAAATAACGTAATAAATCTGAACAGCAGCAGCTTTTTGGGCGACTTTGTTTGCGTATCGCGATGGGTTGCAGGTTTGCAGGTAGAACAACAAATCAAAATGATTTTGAAAACATGACTGAAAATGTAGTAAGCATTCTTAAATTTTTTCGGAAAGGTATCCTAAAAAAAGGTCACGTTGCTTTCAAATTTTTTTCTGGGAACAAATGCCTAAAATCGACCATAGAATCAGGAAATTTTAATTTATTGAAAAAGTGGCACGAAGCTCTCATTTTCAAACCTGAATAAACTGAATGGGGAAGCCATACATCATACATCATTTAGTTAATTATTAAGCATTATTGAATACTTATTGATACACTTTATATCGATCAACACATACTTTATAGGGTTGACCAAAGTACGTCATCCCTCAGCATTAATTGCGTATAAGATGTACTGAGATTCAAGTTGTTTACAATCGTATGAATAGAACTCGAGCTCTCTAATTTGATCTTGCTAAACACAATCGTGCGCATTTATTTCATTGTGCTGCTGTGAACACACATTACCCCAGCGATCACCGACGTGATGCATTTTATACTCTAGCAGACGATGCACTCTATACTCTATACTCTTGATGACCACCTCCTCCTAAATTGATCATTGAAATCCGTTGAAACATTTTGAATTTAAAAATTATTCAGTTAGCTAGGAATTTATGAATACACTTAATGTTGTTTCATATCAACAAGGCCCAATGTTCTTACCATTAAGCCCAAAAGCAATTTTAATGCATATCTAAATTTAGTTCTTTGTCTTTCGCCTTCGCCCTTTCAACTTTACTTGACCGTTATTGTTTTCGTGTGGTTCGTTTAGGAGACATTGTATCCTTCGATATTTAAACGATTTTTAGGACCACAAGCTTTTTGCACTTTCTACGTTTCTTTAAATGAGAACAGCCTGGATAGGAGTAAAGTTTAAAATTCCTTCTTTTTTTTACTTCTTATCACAGAGTTAAAGAACAAATGTGATTTCATTTTCTCTGCGTCGTCGTGTATGAAAAGAATGGCGGCTTAAGGAGTATAGTTATAAAAACTATGATCTCTTTTTTTCGCTCTATTTTACGCTTCTGGACATTTTGCACACAGGAGATATACGTAGTTCTTACATTTTCCGCCGCTGCGCTGTAAAATAAAAAACCAAAAAAAAAAGAAGAAAAACTACGTTTTAATTAAAAGAAAGTATATAATGTATGTGAAAAAAGGTTCCCTTCTCCCTCTGTTCTTAACGAGAATCGTATAATATCTGTTGCAATCGTTATTTGCGTTTCTTGTTTCAAATTTCATCAAATATTATAATATATGAATTTGAGCTTGTTGTGTGTTTTTGTTGTATCGTTTTTGTCGTCTTTCTATGTTTTTATAATTTCATTAAAAAGTAAACAAATATATATATACACATACACATATATATATATGTGCGCACGTATGTAGCACAAGGACGGTCGCGCATTTCTCTTTAACAATGTTTTTTAGTTTGTTTGCTTTTTGTTTTTAACTCTCTTTAATTATCGTTTCACATTTTATTTATTATCATTGTCAACGTCAAAGCTACTACTCTGTCACTATCAACATCATTATCACACTTGTCACTCATTATTGTTTAATTTTTATAAATTTACGATGATTTCATGGACATTTGTTCAAGATGTCATCAAAAGGATTAAAAAAAATAAATTCCGATTCTTTCATCAAAAATAATAATAAAATTTCGATGAATCAAATAATGAATAAATAAATAAGTAAATGAAATAAAGAAATAATTAATATTAAAATTTAATTTCAATTTTTATGCCCATCACCGAAGTATGATGGGGTATATTCATTTCATTAAAACGTTTGATACACCCAGAAGGAAGCTTGAGAGCTCCAAAAAAGTATACATATTCTTTGTCAGGATCAAATTCTGGATCGATTTAAACATGTCCGTCTCGCCGTTTGTCTAACTTGGGTTGCAAATATTCCCCTGAAAATGCGTCAAATAGTTCGAAGGACATGCCTTTAGTGCCATGCAAAGTAAAAAAAAACACCTTTGCTCTTCAAAAGGAGTAATAAATTGATATATCGCTCATTACTCATCAACCACAGACAAATCGACAAAAATTTGACCGCATATTCTTGTTCTCCTTCGGCTTCAGTTAGACCCACCTCTTATTATACCAATCGATTCAGAATCATTTTCTAAATAGATCTAAGCCTATCTGTCCGCCTTTCCGTCTGTTCGTCTGTCCGTCTGATGTCCGTCCATATATTATGTGCAGGTAGCAATTTTTGAAACATGGTGATGAAATTTGGTACGCTGACGTACTTTGGCCCAAGAGCGATCGCTACTGAAAATGGTTCGGATCGGTCTACTTTTCTAACCGCTTCCCATGTAATGCCCAATTCTAAAAAGTCATGTGGAAAGAAATTACGATTTTCAAAAATTCTCGGCAAAAATGACTAAATAGTAGTACTTCGGCATTCTAAATTGGTGTGAAAACTTTGAAACGGCTAGGGCAATTTCTCGAACCCCCTCTCATGTATCGTTTCCTGCGGAAACCTTTATATGGTAAAAAGGTCAAATTTCTAATATTTCCTGGCGAAAATTGGATCATAACAGTAAATTGACAAAGCGACCTACCTTACTGAATTTGATAGGTGTATTTTTTGGATTCTCATGATATGTAAACTCTTTTTTGCCAAAAAAGTTTAATTGCTAATGTTTTGGTGATGAAAATTCGATCACGGCAGCAATTAAATAAAAAAAAATAGGTGGACCTAATTCGAACCACGTGAGTTTATTTCTTCCACCACTCCGTGTAATATGTCTCATGATATCTTAATAATTCTTAGGAGCGTTTCGGTCACATATTTCAGTTTATTTTTTTTTTTTTGGACCACCTCTAATATAGAGGCTGTCATGAAATGCAAACTCTTATATTGAGAGAAAATCTAATCTTCCAATATGCTTCCAATAACTTTGGTGTATTATTACCAAAACGAGCGAATAACTGTACGAAGGGAAGCTATGTACTGTATGTAATGGTCGGCGTCGGATTTTTTTTAATTAATTTTTATTTTTAATTTGTATTTGTTTGACACTGAAAACTAATATGTCGTTGTTGTCGTTGTTGTACATAGGAAAACATCTTTGTACTTTGTTATGAATTCATTTTCACGCTTACCACACTCAGGCCTTGCCCGAGCTGTACTCGTGCTATACACCGCCCGGCACGTCTGTGCATATGCCGATAGATATGCATATGGATTTTGGGTACAAGACCAACTATTTAATATTCAGTGCATTCAAACTGACCGCGGACGCACATGCATACACAAGTATGAATGCATTCATTTATGCATTTGCACCTAACTACCTACCCACCTAAATAAAATGATTATTAGTTGCGGCTAATATGCGTATGTATGCGTGAATGAACATTTGCCAAATGATTCCAAACTACATCGCGTTTCATTTGTTCATGTTTATTGTTTCTATTAAAGAGCTTTACCACAGCAAAAAGAAAAAAAATACATTCGTTTGAATTTTATTGTTAATTACTAAATAATATTCCGTATTAAAATTGTTAATTGAATCTTAGACGCACTAATTAATTAGGGTATCCGAAACCAATTGCGTTGCATGCGTAAATATTTAATGCACGTGACATGTCTCCTACCGTATCGTGACCGTTTAATTTGATTAATGCTTTCATTTCATTTTCATTAATCTGTGATTATTTAGGAAAATCACCATTTCCATTTTCCGTTGCCTCTGCTGGTGTTCTAATTGTAGGATTGCAGGAATTTTTTAAAGATATTCACAATGGTTGAATTAAAGCGAAATGATTCATTCATTCGTATTGCATGCTCAAGCATCTAACTTAGTTACAACTATGCCGGCGTTTTAACACCCAAAGCATGGCGTCAAACTTTCAGGTCTTCGATGGTCTTGACGTAATATGGTGACGAATAGAAATGTGTTGTAGTTTTAGTGAGAGCTCAGTCGGTAAGGACAAACTCAAAACCACCAATATGCAGTCGCTTCCTTATCTCTTTGTCTTTCGTAACATCTTTTCGACATTCCCTGATTGGTTGTTTATATAACAAAAACAAAAAATAGTAATAAAAATAAAAGAAAAAAAAAAAAGAATAAAAGTGATCTCCTGCTCCTTTGACCACTTTGCTAAAGTTTTGAGTTTGACAACTTGGCCACAATAATGGTTTTATGCTAGCCTTTTTAACTAGCCTTTCGTCAACATTTTTGACGTCCAAAATACTTTTGATCATGTTACGAATGCACTATTTGGTTTCATTATTATTTTGGTTTCATAACTGAAACTCCTTTTCAAATAAAAACTTTTCCACCTTGCCAGCCGAAAATTCGTCAGTGCGAGAAATTTAACGGGTTTTCTTCGACATTGGTGCAGAAGTACACCTGTCGTTGTTAATACATAAAGATGCATTTTCCGATATTTTATGCGTTTATTAAACAATGATTTTTAACTACCAGGATGTAAGGATTTTTTTTTTAACGTAGACCAATCACACAGCGATTGTTCCCTATTCGTCTATTTGTGTAACAGGGAAACAGTGAGAAAAGAGTTAGGAAGTCAGCGGCCGTGGCGTAGTAAGTATGTCCCTAATGGGCAAGTGTTATAGCTCTACTGGCTTAGCATTGACCACAGGTCTGGCCTAAGCAAACTCTACCGCACTGGACTTGATAGTCGCGATTCTTACCTACTAGACCACTCATAATGAAATGACTTATTACGGAAGATGAGATTTGGATTTACGCATACCACTCTGAAACAACTGATCAGCCAAAAGAATATCGTGCATAAGCCGTAAAATCCGCACAAAATCGTGCAAAACTGAAGGCCACGCCGACAGTTTTATTCGACCGCGGTGTTTTGCATTATGAAGTTCTTGCGCCATGCTGTACTGCTAACATAAAATATTATTTGAGTGATATGAAAGCGTTGAAATTGGTTTGAAGGAGGAACTAAATATTTTTATACTCGTCACCCAAGGATGAGGTTTGCAACGCCCAGGAAGACGCATCAGAGACACCACAAAGTATATAAATTCTTGACCAGCATCAAGTTCTAAATCGGGTTAGGCATATCCGTCTGTTCGTCTGTATAATGCTCGTTGTAAACACTCTACTGGCCGCGGCTTCATTCGTATATTCATTATATACAAATAGATGATGGCGTGTGTGTGGCAAAATTTTAAAAGATCACATTATTTCCTTCCCAAACATCGTTTATAAGAACCAAAGACAACTGATTAGTGGTGGTCACGTATTAGGTTTATAAACGCTATATCCAATATTTTCCGTGTGGTAAGGTTATCTTAACTCTGGTCCTGTTGATTTCGTTATTGAGTTTTTATGAAATAAGGGGTAACAAGTAATGTGTGAGCAATTCGTTGCTGTAAAACAGTGAAATGTGCGTAAGGTGTGCAATAAGGTGAATTGATTTAGAAAATAAACAAAACAGATAATTATATTCGCGGCTGATTTTTTTTATTTTTAAAATAAAAATCAAAACTTTAGGTCACTTCCAAATTCTTTCGCAAATTTGTAGTGAAATCTTCATTTTTGCGAACAGGAGACTGTTTACTACAGATACTACATAGCTGGGCACAAGGACAGGTGGGCAGACGAGCACGGAACATGCTCAGGTGCATTCCGAATTCGAAACTGACCAGAAAGCTTCGTTCGGCGTGTTATAAATGTTGAAGGAAAAATTAAATTTTGATACACTATAATATTGGGTAGACGTAATCAATTTTTTTCATTTCATTGTACATGGGCTACAGCGTTGCTCATAGAATATGCATTAAAATTTTTGTACATTTGTCTGCTTTAGTTTATGACTAATGAGCAAAAAACAAATTTTTTATTCCTTTTGAAGAGCAGAGGTGGTCTCAGTTTACGTGGCGCTGTGGACATGTTCTTTGGTCCATTTTCAATAACAACCTGCGAGAAAAAACTTCCAATGTTTCTGCCAAATTTGAAGTCAATTGCCCTACCAGGAGAATAGCTAGCCAGGAGAATGTTTATAACAGATATTACATAGACGGATAGACAAATAGACGGACGGAAGGGGAAGCGTGTGGAATGTGTATACTTTGTGGGATCTCCGATGCTTACTTCTGGGCGTTGCAAATGTTTTGCAAACTGAATATACCCCTCAACCTATGCGGACGGGTATAAAAAGTGCATACTGCACAGTTAAGAGTAAGTCGAGAAGAAATGTCACTTCGATTGCGTAGAATTCGGTAAATACAGAAGCACGGAAAACGGGTTCTTCATGAGCTAACTAAAAAGAAAAAAAGTCGGACAGTTGACACCTGCTTAATATTAAGCCTTATTTCTTCTACGTTTGTTTAAATTTCGAATGTAAAAGATATGTGTTCTCATTCCGTGGCAAAAGTTTTAATTGAATCGTTTGGCAAATCGAGTTCTCATAACTCATGTTTAATATTGAAAGCCCTACAATATTGCTTTGGCTTTATGTAATATGCATAAATTTGTATTTCTAAGGTTATGATAAAATGTGTTTTTTTTTTTAATTATGTAGGATTGGAAGTTTTGCTGGGTATATTGCTATTAAGGTATACGCAATTTAGAGCAATACAAGGAGACCGTTTTGCCTTGCAAATACCAGTAAACGTTATTCACATTTAGACATGATTAAAATAAATATTTATTTGACACCCAAATCCGTCTTGAATTTGTTGTAAAAATGAGCATTGGAATGTGAACATGAAAAAATTTTATTTTAACAGAATAAACAATGAACGCGGCTTTATGTTCAGATGTTGACTGCTAGATCTTTGCTTCGCCAACTTCCCGGAGATAGTTCTAAATAGCTGTCCACCTTTTAGTTTACCTGCGGAGCCGTATCATCCAGCAATTTGTTTCCTTTTTTTATAGGCATGATGGTCCCTTGAACTACTCTAACGTGCCAAATCCAACTTCCTCCAAAAAATAAAATGATTTTAACAAAGTTAATATTTTACTGCTTAAATCTCATCTTTCACACGTTACGCTCTCTTTCTCTGCTGGAAATATAGAAACCTTACTGTTTCGACTTCACGCTAACTAATTGATTTTTCCCAAGTAATAAATTTCCTAGAGACGGAAAACCCAAGTACCCATTTCGCGGCGCCTCATGCAGCTGCGAGCCGACGAAAAGGGTTAGCGGAAAAGCAGACAAGGAAAAACTCAGGTGCACATTCCCGGCGCTTCACACAGTTGCAGGTTAACGGATTAAAAATGAAGCTATGAAGTTAGGTAATAATAACATGCTTGTAAAAATGTATATAAATAGACTATTTGCGGAAGACACAGTCGGTCGGCCAAGAACATTTAAAGAAACAGATTATAAATAAAGAAACTTGGAGTTAATAGAATTTTGAAGTGTATTTCTCTTGAAAATAATGCGAAGAGTATCAGAGAAAAGCGAAATCTGTAACAATATATTAAACCTAACTATTTCATTTATATTTAGCATTCATTCCGATCAAGCATCCGCGCCCACCCGGCAGGTCCCCGCCATGGGTTAACAAGACAATCAAATATTACAAAAATAGGAAAAATGAACTTTTCCAAAAATGTATGAAAATTGGTTCTGCTTACGACTATTTTGCCTATTCTGCATCAATGACATTCAGTGGATAAAATCCTCACTGCTCGTTAATTATATATATTTTTTTAATTTTGTCAACTCCAAAAGAAATATCTCCATATATTCCTCGCATGTTTCTTTCAATAGTTCTGAGTTTTCTGATAATATTGAAACGTCGAATCTGTTTGCTAAATACTTCCGACGAAAATTTTCAGCGGCTAATTCCGATTTCATTGTCAACTATCCGGAGCCGATATCTAGCTCAATTTCAGTTATGTTTTTGATGGTTTAAGGTTTCTAAAATATAAATCTGCGCTTAGACCTGATGAGATCCCATCATGTATACTTAAAACATGCTCTGTCGAGCTACGTGGTGTTATTTCAATGATTTTCAATCACTCGTTGAAATCAGATGTTTTCCCTTTGTGTTGGAAGAGTAGTTTCCTTATTGCAATTCACAAATGTGAAAATAGAGAACTACAGATGCATCGCCAAGTTCAATGTCTTACCTAAATTGTTTGAATGAATTATTACTCAGCATCTAGCTTTTGCTGTTAACTATTGTATTTTTGCTTTCTAGCATGGCTTTCGGAAAGGAAGATCTACTTTCACGAATCTTCTAGAGTTTACTTGCCATTTTTTGAACACTTTTTCTAGTGGCGCTCGTATGGATGTCGTTTATACTGGTTTTAGTAAAACGTTTGACTTAGTTAACCATAACATATTGATCTTCAAATTCCAGTCGTCTTGCTTCCCTTTCTATTTCGTGAAATGGATAAGCTCGTATCCGCATAACAGATCATTAAAGGTTCTGTTTAACTTCCAAATTTCCCGCGGATCCTTACATTACAAAAAGGCTATACGTGTGCTTAGCTAGACCAACACTTGAGGTATTCTCCTGCTGTGTGGCCTCTTCCCTATAGGTGTTATGTTGATTCAATTGAATCAGTTCAGAAGCGATTCGTACTGTTTGACCTTAGGAGCTTGGATTGGGATCCGTTTGCCTCTCTGCGCGATTTGCCTATGTCGCGTTTAAGCTAACTTGCACTCTTAACATCTCATTATGATTTGAAAATTCTTTGGTGTTGTTTACTGTATCCAAGCTTCCAAGCTTTTGAATGTTTGCACTTGCAATTTGGTTCTGTACCGGTTAAGGGTGTGCCTCTGTGCTAGTTGTGTACATGTTTTTTTTGTTATTTATTTATGCCTGAATTATTATTTCATTATTATTGCTCTTTTTTTTCTTTACTTCTTCTTATACTTTTTATACTGGTTTTTAATATTAATTATTATACGACCCAATTGACTACGACTGTTAGTTTACTTTAGTCGAGTTCATGTGTAAGTAAATAAAATAAATAAAAAAGTAAAGTTCATGGAAAGCACGTCGTTGGATATCATCAGTTTTTCTAATTTTTCTTCGAAAATATGTATCAGTTTTTTAATAAACTTAATAAAAAAGCAAATAAAAAGAGTGTAGCGCGTCAGGACACCAGTTATTTATGTAACGGAGCTTTCAAAATAAGACATTACATGAATACTGCTCGAAAACTAGATCCGTTCTAAAGCACTTTCAATAGCTTTCGCCATTGGGCCGAAACAAGTCAGTGCATCAGATTTCGTTGAAGAAAACTAAACGGACCAACGAGCAGACAAGCTTGAATCGATTCATAAAATGATTAGGAAATTGCTTCTGAATCGATCGATATAATAAAAGGGGGGTTTTTCTCAAGTCCTTCTGGATGTTCCATACACACATGCGAACTTAATATAACCTTGTACCGCAATAAGGTACAATAATTTTGCGAAGGGAATATTAATTTACTACAAAATGGTTACGGAAATGAAGTATCGTCAAAATTTACTGTTTATAGCGTAGTGCCCTGAGTAGAGTCTTATTTCCTTTCAATTAACTTTAGTTTAAGTTTGCTAGTACATGTCCTTTTCAGATACCATAATCCGTTAGTGGGGATAAAAGCTTCTTCGAAGGTAACCTAGTTTCCTTTTATTGGAAAATATTAGATTTAGTTATAGTTAATTTTGAGTATCTTCTAAGACGAGGACTCTCTTGAAAATAGCATACATAATAATTTTTGAGTGAATAAGGTCGCATGAGACGAAGTGGTGTAGATTATCTAATGGTCGGCCTTGAACCAAGACATTATACATTTCCTAGTCAATACAGCCTTTTCGTCATGGGTGTAGTCCGTGTTACGGCCGCATTCCGTAAAGCACAAAAGTTGATATAAAACCCCTGCTCGAAGCGTCTTATATTATGTGAACTGATCTACTTGTTGTTGTAACTCTTCAAGTTTTCAAACAAATCTCTAGACATAAGTTCAGTTGTTTTCTAAAGAGTCATTTTGAAAATGCAGTGCATTCGATAAACATAATTCGAATTTAATTTAACCCGAAATTAAAGATAACAGAAATAGGCAAAATTTAAATTTATTTTTTATTTCATTTTTTTTTTTTTTGTTTGACTTCACCCCAAGTTGTTTCACTTGCCACACTTTATTAAATTTTCCATTCAACTTTTACTTTAATATACCAGAAAAGACATCAAAGTCAATGACCATTCGTTATAAATAATTTATCCTGGAATTTGCACACCTACCCAAGTTTGTGTATAACGTGTGCGCGAACATGTCTATATGTACGTATTTTGTGTGTTGTCTATACAATTACACATGTTACAAATACTTGATGATTGAGCAAAAAAAAAAAAAGTTTAGTATTTTATATCCATTTTTTTTTTGCCTTTTTTTGCTAAAACTAAGTTATGTAATAAAAAAAATTCATATAAATTATAGTGAAAACCTTCGCAATCTGCACATTCACCGCAAGTACACTCACGGAAGCTACTATGGATACGTTTATGTGTATGTGATGGAGTGCAAGAGTGATTGCGCAGCCCTTCACCCATTGGGGACATCAGATGTAAATCATTAGAACGAGAAAGCGAAAAAGAGAAAATAGTTATACCGACATAGATTTAAAAATAAAGAAAAAAAACTTTTTTACATTATTTATGAATAGACTGGATATACAAAAAAAATTAATTTTTTTATGAAATTTAAAAAAAATGGAACACTTGCAGTTAATTGGAGAAAGAATTTTACAAAATTAATTGGAAGTTTTACTAAACGATCGAGAAGAGAGCAATGGTTAATCGAATAATTGCTTTTACTAAAAAATTTAATTATTTAAAATTTTATATATTGAGTTTATTAAGTGCTTTTTTTTTTATAGACTTAAATAAGCAAAAGTTGTAATGGGCCATCATTAAATACTCTACACCACATCACCTAAGGCAATGAATAATATAATGACATTTCAAAATAAGGGTTCATATAAGAAGTGGTCGAAAAAGTGGATCGAACCGAATCATTTTCAAAAGCCTTCGTTTTTGACACAAAACTCGGGTCATCAAATTTTATGAAAATTTCTGAAAAATTCGCGACTTGTAGGGGATATGGCCTGAAATCAAATTGACAGATGGACAAATGAACGGACAGATAGAGAAGCTTAGTTAAATCGATCGGTATAATAGTAGGTCGCTTTATCTCAAGCCCTTGTACATGTTGTATACATCCGCTCAAACTTAACATACCCTTGTATCCAAAGTGGTATAGGGTGCAAAAATGAATTTTTATATAATTGTTTTACGAGGTACATGTAGTGTCAATATTAGTTTCTTTAATTTTATTTCAACGAAATAAAATTATATATATTATATATATTATATAATTTCAAATAAATATTTCATAACAGTAATCGCAAGAAATGCAGAGAGTAGTACAAACTTATTTTATAAATATCATATACAGGTAAAATAAAAATTGTATTAAGCATAAAAGAATTGTACATTTTTTGCCTCTTTCCCTCGAATTCTTCTTTTCCATTTCCTCTCTTCTCGTAAAATATCAAGAGAGAACAACAAAAGAAACATTTTCAAAGTGTTATTGAATTTGTGTAATAAAAATGTAATAAATTGCCAATATTTCATGCGGATGAGAGCATATCGCATACTCGCCAAATATTTTTGTTGATATTTAATTGGAAATATTTTTTGTATAAAAAAAAAATATTTACAGAAAAAGTATTTTTGAAATGTGAAGGAGATGATTTAGCTTCCGTTGCAAATGAACGTATTATCTACGAGTATGGTTTTAAAACTTTAATCCGGCAACAACCTTGCATACATCATTATTGAAAAAGTAGAACCATTTCTATGTTTCTTAATTGGTTTTAATAATGAAATTTTGGAGCGATCCATATGGAGTCATAAAACAAATTTTTACTCTATTATAAAAGCAAAAGAGAAGAAAAATTTAATTTTTAATAAAAGCTGGGTTTCGTTTTATAGCAATATTCATATTCTTTTATTAATTCATTAATGCACTCATTTATATTCAATCACATTCATACGTTCACTCATTCACATTCATTCATTCATTCATTCATTCACTCATTCACATTCATTCATTCATTCATTCATTCACTCATTCACATTTATTCATTCATTCATTCATTCATTCATTCATTCATATTCATATTCATTGGGAGAAGTTGCTTCACAAAAATTCTGAAGCATCTATCACGTTCATCATACTTGTTGTCTTTTGACTCTCTTTTACTCTCGAGTCAACAACAAATTTTATTATGGAAGCTTCTCCGAATAAGCCTACTAACGTTCATGCCAAAAGTTCTTTAAAGTTACAATGTAGAGTAGATATATTATCGAAGACGACCACTAACATTGATTGGTGTCGTTTTCTCTTCCTGCAGATTTCATTTCATTGATGGTGCTTATCGTACTTCAACCAGTTGACCATCTGGATCTAAGGCTTCTCGATTGTTCTTGTGCACGTAATTTTGGATCAGCTTTGGTAGTGTCAATTGTCATGGAGATCCTAAACGCCAGCAGCAAACCATCTGACCGTTGCATTAAATCTGTCATGAAAATGAAAAAGGATGGAATGATGAATATGATTCTTTGAAAGCAACGAAAAAACTGTACTTTTAGATCATTTTCAGCAAAGATTGATTCACTGGACGCTATGAAACGAATACGTGTTTCATCTTCAACGATCGGTGCAGAGCTGAGAAAGAAACAAATATTGTTTGCAAATTATTGCTCACTTATGGGTACCTTCAATATATACATTCTACGATGTCATTTATATAAAACGATATACGATTAATATATCGAGTGAACGGCTCTCTACTCCATGTTCTAATGAAATGTCGCAAACAAAGTTGTTGCAGATACTAAAGAACTCGATCCCTGCCAAATACAGCTGCTTTCTTGTACGAAAGGTTTGAGATAAAAATGCAAGCTACAATAAAAAGCCAAAAATAAGCTTGAGCAAGCCGCATCAAATAAAGAAATTCAATATAAAGGCTATCCTAAAATATACGATTTGTATAAATAGAAAATAGTTTGTTTTTTTTAATTGTAATCTTTTCAATGAATCATAACATATATACCATAGGTTTATGGGCATAATAGCACATCAGGAAAATAGTCTCGACAGCGTCCGATTGCCTGATAAGAGCACTCTATAATTAATAGATCAATCTTTGAGAGATTCACTTAAGAGCGATAAAGCTTTCTTATTTCCTACTCGTTTTTATTACCAACATAAAATATTGAATGGCGTCCAGGACATTGAGCTCACAGCAGAGTAAAAGTCTTATATTCATTTAATTCTGAAATTCAGAATTAATTAAACCCTGACTGATGAAATTTAAATCGTTGAGGGCTTAAGCGCACCATATAAACACTTTTCAAAATATTTTCAAAAATTATTAATTAATTAATAAGATTATTTTTATGATAATAAATATAATATAAACAAAGATATAATAAATAAATATTTATTTATTAATTAAATATATAATTCCAGCATATGTGACGGTGTTCATGAAAAGTTATTAACAAACTGTCTGATATTTCATTATTTACACTCCGGAAAATGATTATCTTCGATTTTGGGATTTTATATTCTTCTGCGCAAACTCACCTCAAAAAAGTGGAATGTAAAGTGACTAACGCGGATAGGGTATCATTGAATGTGGACTATAAATTATATGCGGTAAACAGAGTTTAAATTGAGACATATCAACGTTAAAAATGTTCAGTCTGATTACGGGTTACGTCTTTTAAACGGATAACGCACGGCAAAACCGTAACGGAGTAAAATAAGGCGTAAAAAGAAAAGTGAAAGTTTAAAAGAAAAAAAAAAAAAAAAAAAAAATCACAAATTTTTTTTACCTCATTAAATTATAAAATTTAAAAAAAAAAAAACTTCTTTTATTTAAGTGTTTTATGAAAAATATTTAAGAAAATATGTATGTTTTTTAAGCGCGTTAGACTTGAAGGTGATGTTCTTTCTTTTGTTTTTTAAAGAGATCTTTCTTTGATATTTCATTCTTTACCGGTTCAAGTGTTTGTGAAGCACTTTTCGTATGCTTTGACAAGGGGGGAGGGATTTGAAAGTACCCTTCCGCGTACGAGTCAAGGTCGTTTAAAATTCTATGCTTGACAGTGAAAATTTCATTTTTATTGTAAACACTGATTATATATTGTTGCTTGTGTGTGATTATTGCGCTTGTGTGTGAGAATTTTAAAGCATTTCTTGCATTCTTTTTTTTTTTGCTTTGTTCTTTTGTTTTGTTATGGACTTCTCCTTTTTCTTCATCTGCGAACGGAGCCGCATTTGTGTTAATTACTACTATTGCTGTATTGTTACAATTTAAAGCCATTGCAGCGTAGAGATTTTAATTGTGCTTCTGCATTTGCAACAGCTGAGACTCTGTAAACAACGGGAGCATATACGGATGTATGTAAATATATAAATGCATACACATATATACATATAGAATATATATATTTATGCGTATTTCTGTACATGCATTGTTTCTTTTGACGTGAAGTTTCTGTGTACTTGTTGTTATTCTACTTGAGCTCTTTTGCTAGGGAAAAAATATTGCAAATATATATGAAATAGAAAAAAACTACTCGAGTAACAGGGGCAATGGAAAAACCACCTGAAAATTTATACGCGATTAATGCTATAAGTTCAACCACTACTACTACAGACCACTACAACAAAGCTTTAAAACGTTAACAACACTGAGCAACAAACAAAATCAAACTACAACAACACCTAGTGAACACTGAAGGTTACTAAAGTGTGCTGCAGAAATGAATGGGTTTTAAATACACGAGCATCGAGTAAACAAGAAGAGGATGGGTATGCTTTAAGATTCATTTCATTGTTTGTGTGTTTGCCAGTATGTGTGTGCATGCATAAGTGTATACTTGTATGAGTATATGTGTTTATTCCTTTAATATAGATGTACGCGCAATTAAGAATACATTGTTAAGCATTTTCATAGGGGGGCTGGGGGAAACACGTCACGTGCCCTTGTTTGCCTTTTCTCCTTAAGGAAGTTTAGCAAGTGAAAATCGCTCGTTATAAATGAAAGCAAATAAAAATTAAATTTGCTTTGTTTTTTTTCTTGTCTTTCCATTCGCATTTTTATTAAGTGAAGTGAAATTTTAATCTTCAACCATTTACCAAAGCAAAAGGTTAATATTTTCCCTATGAACAGCTTAAGCAATACTCTTTTGCAGTGACTTCCATTCTCTTGTTAACTAACTAATTGCCAACGCTGGTGATAATTATCTCAATCGTTGAGGAAATACACGCGTTTTGTTTCATTTTGTATTTTTATGCGTTTTTGCGTATATTTGCGAGTTTGCTAATAAAAACGTTGTGTCCGCATATGTATATAAAAGAATTCTCACACTTTCCCGTTTTGTGTCGTTAAGTTCCGTATATGGTATTTAGTTACCTTTTCATTCATATGGTTTTACGTTAAACACACATTGGCCACCTTTTTCCTGCTTTTCTTTTTGAACATTCTTATAAAATATCACAAAACTAACATTATGCGTTGAATAAAAGTGTTTAAAGTATTATGCGTTTTCTCCATGAAACATTTGCGAAGTATTTTGCTTTGGTGTTTTGATAGGCAATCCATTGCAAGCGTTAGTTGGCAATTAAAAGGAAACTTTTTCATAATTAATACGAAGTTTGCAAAAGGTCGAGGATTAATTTCTTAGCATTACTAACTCCTTAACTAGTATGAGTATAGCAAGCAAGAAAACTCTTTCAATGGAAGTGGGAGTCCACTACTGCCACTACTGCTACCAATACTATTACTGTGTTTGCTGCAGCTTGTTGCAGCTTGTTATACTGTGGATAGCATTAAAAAACCAAGTTTGTGTGTGTGAATTTTAATTGAAAGCAAATGAATGTTTTTAGGCATTATTTCCTATGTAGTTGTCTTCTTGCGTCTTTCGTTATAATTTCAAATTGCGGATGATTGAATTTTTGCGAAAATTTTCTAAAATGAGAGGTTTGTTAAAATATCGTGCGTTGCGATCGCGCACCTGTCTGCAGGGAACTTATCATTTTATCACCCGTCAATAACAATAAGTAATGGATTCCCCTTCAATTTAGATTATGTTTTGATCGCCTTTGTGCTTGTCAGAAAATGGCGTAACACATAAAGCACAATAATACTTTTCAAATGTATAAAGTTCTAAAGTGAAGATAAGAATGTTCATGTAACCGTTCGTCGTTGCCCATGGACGCCCATGGACGTCCAAATAATGTTGGAAATTTACGCGCATCGTTCTAGTTAGTGGTCACGGATGAAATATGAAAATAAGCTCGATTAAATAAAAATAAAAAAAAGCAAAAATGGATACAGAAAACTAAAGACTAAAAACTATAATCCACAGTCATTGAGAGTTTCTGCAGCTATAGTTAAAGCTTAACTAGACGACACCTTGGGTTTGTAAAGCTCTACGCACAAGTTAACTTACGCTATCTCAGCGTATAAGATAGTCCTATATCACTAAGAGGGCCTGTATCTATGAGCCAAATTCTCCTCGACTCTCCCCATAGGGCCGAATCCAACAGTTAAGTACCCCCTTGCTCTCACTCAGACGTTCGGCACGCATTGCCTCTTTGTGCAGGTGATCGATCGAGTTGAGTCCTGATGTTTTTTGTCCCCATATTTCGAACTACAAAACTTGTGGATATTCAGCAAAGCCATTCTCGCCTTCGGAATATCCTTACGTCCTACTGCTATCTAGCAATCCGAATCATCCAATCGTATTATTACTTCTGTGATTCCCTCAATGTACATAGATTTGTTGTAAGCCTTAGGCCTCTTTAGTGATTTACAAGCAGATCACTGCGGATGCTTTCGATAGCTTCTCCACGGAAAGTTCTCGTCGCTGGGAAATAGAGATATAAGATTGCAAAGATTGTTATTTTTCCTATTCGGAAATATTATTTGTATCCGTTGTCAAGGTATGCCACAGCGGCTACTCCGGGCGCTCTTACCTTCGATGTTTATATTTCCCCGCATTAATAAGAATCTTACCGCCCGATTAAACGTTATAAGTCGACTTCTTTTAGTTCAATATCTAGCTCATATTCTAGTTCCTCTTATATTTTCCACTAATCCTAACTAAATAGTCATTCAATTAGCATAAACTATAACTAAGCGGACGATTTAACAAAAATTAAAATTAAAATTTCTAAACATTATGAATCGGCCTATCGCTTATCGTCGTCAGTCTGTTCGGACGGTCAACTAGAGATTACGGAAGTGTCAACCAACTTCATTCGGGTCTTAGTTGCAAGCATAAAGTACACAATCCTATGTCTGCAGTTCTTGACTAATAATGTATATAAGAAAAGTTAACAATACCTGAAAAATAGCTTAAACTATACTTAACTAATATAGGAAAACATAGGAAAAGCTAACAATAGGTAAAAATAGCTTAAACTAAATATGGTAAATACGGGTTATACAATTACGCCTACGTATTATACGCGTACGTTTTGCGACTTTGGTCCTCACAAGATATTGACGTAACATCTTCTATTCTCCTATCATTAATAAAGCGTTTACCGCGTTTCCTTTTTTTTAGAAATTTTGAACGATTGAATGCTATCACCGTGGCATGATATTACTGGACAAATTACTTACATGGTTACGAGTAAAAGTAGTACCTAAGCCCTACTCGAAACTGTATCTTAAGGCGAACACAGTTTTCTTATTTTCTCGCAACTGTCGAAGTAATTGATTTATTTATTTATTTACTCATTCCAGGGTACAATAAAGATTCAACCGAATTAAGCAACACTATTAAGATGAAAGGCTTCAATTATGACTTTATAGAGAACAGCATTTTCACAGCACTTTTAAGCTTCAAATATTAACGAACGTACCTAAGTTTAAAGGGCTATGACACTATAGTAAAAAGTATTAATCAGAAGAAAACATAGAGTTAAAGTAAACAGTAAACAATAAAACATTTGTCTTTAGCCTTAAAGAATGAACAATCACAAAATATGTATAACTATACATATAAAACTATATAACTACTTACAGTATGGTCTACCGCACTCAGATTCAAACCCGCGGTTATCAACTTGCCAGTGTCGACTTTTCGACTCTCCGCTATACGGTCACCTCATTGTATCAAACAAATGTAAAACAAGCAAGTAGATTATAGTGGACCACAGCTCACCATTAAATACCACACAACATGCTACTTCTATTTATATACCAGCTTTTCACTAAGGCGTTATATGGAAAGAAGTCAAAAAAGAGGTCAAATCCGAAACATTTTCAAGTTCGTGCTTGGGCCAAAACACACCAGTGTTTCATCAAAGTCAAAAATTGCGGCCTGCAGGTTGAACACAAGACGGACAGACAAACTTCGATCTAATTCCAAAAGAGATTCTGAATCGGTCGGTATAATTCAAGTCGTTTTCGATGTTGCATGCGTCCACACAAACGTAATATACTCTTGTACTTCAAGTGATATAAGCCATAAAAACCAGCGAACAGATTTGCGGCGTGCATTATGGTTACATTTCTATTTTTACGTTTTGTTGATAGCTCACTCATACTATAGACATTTACCATTTTTGTGTTAAGCAATTTTCAGCAGAACTTAATCTGGAGAATCGCGTCTCTTTACACTACGTTATGCCCGTGCAGTTAGAAATAAAACATGAAATTGGATCCCTTGGTCTTCCTGTGTACACAAGAAGAGTTTGTATAAAAATTTTATTTTAATTATTGCGGATCATAACAATTATTCAACTGTGCTGTCTATGATGGCTTTGAAAGTGATATTCATCATGCATACTTTCTTGTCAATAACTTGAGTTAAAGGACAGATACCTTGTGTGCATGGTGCATAATTCAAATTGCGTTAACGAAGAGAACATTCGAGTTGCGTTAATTGCTTATATGCGAAGATATGTTTTCAACTTTAGTTGTTCTCTGTTGAGTATTTTTTGTTTAGAAGTAACTGCTGCTTTTCATGGATAGAGATATGGATTAATTTGGGGACATTTGAAATGAGAGAAGATATTGTATTGAATCTGTGGTTTAACATTCATTTCTCTTCTTCTTCCAATACTTTGTCCTTAGGTTAAAGCAATAATAGTTCAAGTCAAATTTTTGCTTGAAGCACTTAAAATTACTTTGGTATAGACTTACATGAAGAGACAGAAAGATTATTGCATGTAAGAATAGCAGAAGAAACTATACCTAAATTCCATTTTGTAATATCGTGAACGATTGATTGCGGCAACCGCGAACGCAATGAATTTTACGAGTCTTGGCACCATTCTATTGCGGGAAGAGTATGTGAAAAATTCCTGCTGTAGTTGTTGATGATTACTACCTTCCTTTTTGCTATTACCACTTTTAACGGATAAAAATTAAAAATATTTAATCGGAATATACTGTAATCTACATACGAACTCTTCTCGTAAGTCCAAAACCTAAATAAAATTTAAACAGTAAATACATTTTGATCAGTAATTTAGTGTTTACTACTATCACTATTTTTAACAGCTTTGTTGGATAAAAGTTAGCACTATTTAAACTTACTCATATACTATAATCTAAAGAAGAATTCTTTTTACAAACCAAAAATCTAAACAAAATTTAACCAGTGAATATAGTAGAGTCCACAACTGCGAAATCGCTTTCTATTTCTAACGCAACAGAACTAACACCGAAAAGGAGAACATTGACATTATCGCTAATCCAGTACATATGTTGTGATTCTTGTGATCTAGTTGCGTAATTATTACAAGAGAATAGTCAAGCTCTCAAGAAACCTTTGATAAACGGATTTTTCTAAATGGAATTTGCGAAAAAAGTGATGAATTATTAACCTCTGTATTAAGCATTGAATTGAACTAATGAAAATTTATGTGCACATATATTCTTCCAGAAAAAGGACTATTATTAGGGTTTGCCCTCCAAACGCAACCGAACGTTCTTCCAAAACAAATTTACTTTACAATCTAGTCCTATTTATTTTCAGTTCAGCCGACTTCAAGCTAAAAGTTTTTCAAAATTTAAATCTTCTTTGTTAAATGCATGGTTTAGTTTTTTTTAGACGCGTTCTTTTTCATTTGCTTTAATTCCAAAGTTAAATTGCTTTCCCTTCCAGAGACTATGTACTATGTAGATAGACACAACATGCACGACTTTTATGTTATTTCCAGAGAAGTCTCAATTCAGTCTCGTGTATACTCCTTGCCATTTTACCCAGTTGTGTTTTCATTGTTATCACAAACACGTAAAATGAAATGATTTGTTAGGCCTTTAGCGATAACACGTCATTCTGTCTTGATTCTATTTTCCGCACATTTTTTTTTTTCTTTTTGGAAAACATCTGCATGCTCTTTGCTTTAGAAATGTAATAAAAATAAAAAAAGAAATTAAGATTTTTTTTATTTATTTTATTTTTTGACAGAAGAATAGAATGAGTAAACTTTGGCTCTTGCTTTCATTGTTATGGTTATAAAACTTTAAAATATTTTAAAATTTCTTACAAAAAAAAAAAATATATTTTTAAGTTATTCCACCTATTTCTTTTGTTTTTCTATTTTCAGTTATTTAGATAATATAATTGAAGAGAAGAAAATATGGCGGCTGTCGCTGATGTAGAGTTCGTAAGCATTTAATGAAAACTTTTTTTGAAATGTTTGAGTTTTCTAAGCAAACATTTCAATTTGATCTACAAAATGGCTGGCGAGAGATCAATACATCACCAGCGACGGCCACCTGACGTTGAAGAAGCCCTTTCCTCAATGCTTTGGACACCATATGAACGCAGTTCGACTGACACCTCTTCAGACGATGAAGATGAACGTGTTCCAAAGGATTTGAAATCATCTTACGTTAGTTTTTGTACAGACTATACAGCAAATAGTACTTATGCGGCATTAGATACTGAATATGTGACTTTTATACCAACATCAATGGCTACGTCAACTACAGCCAATGCTCCTGAGTTGTCCGATTTCACATCGGCCGCAGCAACTACATGTTATTTTACGGCTGCTGCTGAAACATTCTATGAACCGTTGGCAAATGTTGCAACGCCTTTAGTGCCTTTATCATCTTCCTCTCTTATGCTAAATACGCGCACACCAGCCATTACTAATGACTGTAATGACGATAATACATTAAAGATGAATGCTGCTGTACATTATTCTGAAAACCCATATTATCACAAACTGTCTAGTACAGGTAACGACAACATTACATATACCCACACAGAAAATGCTACTCCTGGTGCTGCTAGACAATCAAATAAGTCTTTACATTCACGCTATGCAGCGATATCGTCGCTAACAAAATGGTGGTCACCCACCTCTAATACTGCTGCCAATAGTGGGAGCAGCAGTAGATCAGCAACAACTATCATAGAGTCGTCGTCAATAATGGCACCAATGTCTTCATTAACTTCATCATCAAATGGTATTGTTAAACAACCGCCGTCTTATGAATCGTTGTATGCAACAACAAAGTTATCACATCACAACAAACATCAGCATTTGCATCTTTTCAAACCAATGTTGAATACGTTAAAAGCAAACGTTACCTCAATTACTCAGACTCGTCGTTTAACAGATTTAACGGAGACAACAGCGGAGATGATGACAATGCAACAACAACAGCAGGAACAACAGCGTAGCACAAATGTGTCTACAAATGCTTATTACAATACCGAAAGTAATTTCGTGCGTTCATTTACCGATGATTTTATAGTTGAGGTAAGACGCACTTCATATCCTTACGCTCTACTTATATTACTCTCTGATTTTTGCTTAAATTCTCGTAACAATGATTACAGCAACCTTTGCGTATGCTTTCGTACCGAAGGCTTATGAATGCATTATCTATTGCATTGTATATCGTATATTAATCAGACAGTTAGTTACTGTAATTATACGTTGCTTACATATAATTAAATATTTATATGCATTTAAATTCTCTTTGTTCTAAAATTTGTAAATAAATTCATATTCCAAATGATTTATTTATAAAGCCTACACAACGCACACAGGCATGCATTGACATATACGTTATATGTTAATATGTGTTACATACCTCGATATACACAAATGTGTGTATGTGGTAGATAATAAAAAATAATTAATTCTTATCTGCATTTATTTATATGACAGCAGAGTATGTTAATGTGTTCTTATGATATCCAATGACATGTACATTTGGAATTTCATTTAAATCTATTTTCCTTATCTAACTGATATGCCAGTATTTTGGGTCAAGTGAATGTCAATGTCTAACTAAGTACATGTAAATAATATCAAATATTTATGTTTTCGTCTGATTATGTCGGCGAATTAGTTAATTTCTTCGCGTCTAAAATGAAATTCTATAATTTCTATACCTTACACTACTTAGAAGTACAAAGGTATGTTAAGTCAAGGGACACCAAAAATGACATCAGATAGATCCAAATTTCATTGGATCGATCTAAGCTTACTTGCTTTAAGAAATTCATAGAAATTTTCATGGTAGCATTTTTTTAGTAAATTCTTGGAGAAATCTGCCTTACCTAATTTGGACCACGTAGATTTATTTTTTGGATATCACCGCACATAGGATTTTCATGAAATGTGAGGTCGCTCTTCTTATTTACAATTCTAGCCGATAATTGCAACTATTTTTACAACGGCTTCAGCTTGTTTATTATTATTTATTTATTTATTAACTTCGTGCAAGTCCGCTCTTTCTTCTAATGTCCGAAATCGAAAATTCTGAAATATTGCCAGAAAGCTGTTGCAATTCCAATATAGTTTTGAGCGTTTCGCCCACCTGCTCACATTCGATTACAACTTGAAGGAAGGAAGCTCTCGTATTTATAAGGTATTCTATTTGGGACATTCCTTACTTTAGTGGGTCGATGCAAACGTTTTTGGAGTGTACTTCGCTATGTAATTTGATAGCAGGCTTTCAGAAATTGAAACCTCGAAAAGATATCCTAAAAGTCATATTACGGCTTCTAGTGCACAACAACTCTGGGTAAATAATATCCAAAAGTTCAAGGGCTACGCATAGATCTTGTATCTCTGTTTGTTTGTTCCAAATGGGTTATTGAAGTTGATATTTTAAGAAATTTCAGTGAACTTTTCCCATTGCAAGAGTATTTGACAATATATGGTCGGCATTTTTGGGCTCACACCATTAAGTCCGTTTTTTACGGCTACTGAAATTCTAATAAGAGCGGACATATTGAAAGACAGCCTGACAGTCGTACAGGTATGATTAAATGAAATTTTAGGTTAGACAAGAATATGCACTTTTTAACTTCTTCTTCTTGTACTTCTTCTAATTGTACTAACAATCAAGTAACAATTTTAAATAATCCAATGCTTTCTGGCAGGTAATGAGTGGTTGCAAATAAAAAGTAACAACCCTATCTTCAAATTTATTTAATAACAGCTTTTATTTATAGACCCGTTATAAGCTAGTGACGCGTCAGTAAAAAATAGAGTATTGTTCGCACTATTTAAATTTATATCATGTGTGTTGATTACTTGCCATGTCTGCGTTTAAATAAATCCAACGTACAACGTAAATAATAAGCACATACGTGCAAATGTATAAAGCTACTGTGTATAAAATACAAATGCACCTTACAGATGGTTTAATATCTTTAATTATGAGAACAAGATATGAGTATAATTCGTATCTGACCACTTGGAGAACTGTCGTAAGTGCGCAGGTTCATAAATTATTAAATGTTTATATTTATAACAAACAGTCATGGCCCACCATTAAATGCCCTACACTGCCCTGGAGTTATGAATGTAATGGCTTTTTAAAACAACACTTTATGGTCGAAAGCGTGGTCCGATCCCAACCAGCTTCAATAGCTTTTGTCCTTGCGTCAAAATATGTCGGTGTATCAAATTTTCTGTTGGTTCTTGTAGGTGGGTAGATAAGCGAACACAAAGAAACCAAACGGACAGATGACAGACACGCTTAAATCAAAAGTCATCGTCGGTATAATAAAGAATGGGTCTATCTCATCTTCTCGGTGTTGCATATGTCCAGACAAACTCAATTACTACATGCTTGTACCGCAAGTAGTGTAGAGTATAGGCTATAAAAAATTTTCAAACCTCATATACTCATTTCATCTATTTATTTTATATTGTAAATTTATGGGAGCCAACTAAAGCTGTCTTTACTAGCCAGCTCAATATTTTTGAGAGAAGTTTTTAATATGCAGTCAACCTAAACGGTCAATTATTTGTTGTTTTCGCATATACTCCATAAACAATTTTTTTAGTTTTTTGTAACATATTTTTTTTTTTTGTGTTAAGTAAAATATTAAATTTACGGTTGGGCTAACATATAAATTGGTTTCGGGGACGCGGTACATGAGAATACACATAAACTAATTTATTTTCTACCCTCACTACAAAATTGACTTATTAGTATTAGTTTGTAAGTCTAAGCATGTGCGTGTCTTCTACACAAGCGAAACATAAAAATATATGTATATGTGTTGTTGTCTAACTTAAAAAGCGGAAAATTGTAATTGTGGTGTTTTGAAAAAAAAAATGCCAAGAATTATTTTCACGTCGGTGCTTGTGTAGTTAGAAGGTGTGTTGAGTCCTTTCGCAAAACGCTCTAAGCTTTAGGTTATACATTCGTCTGTTTCGTAACTAACAATTTTTTAAAAAGAAAGTAAATTTCCTTTTACAATATGAAAAATTAATGCTGCTTTGTTGGGGAGCAAATAAGAACAGTTATGATTATAAGTTTTGATAATAGATTGACTTGCGGTAATTTGGCTGGAACTTTGACGATAGACACGGCTTGCAAACTACGGATTTTGCTACCTCGCGCCTCTAAAAAAATACCGGGAATGTTTGAAAATCGACATTATATATTTTCACTATTCGTTTTTGCGTTTTTTTTCTTATCATGCTTTTTCTGCAAAACAGGTTACACGGGCCCTTGCAATGCACTTCCATTGGTTTCTTCTCTCAACTGTCTCTTCTGTTCATAAGTTCACTGTTCCTGAAATGTTATCAATTCAATGTAATAATAGTGACCCGATATATATGATACTGTTGTGTACATTCTATACATTTTTTCCGAAAGAATACCCG
The DNA here is from genome assembly GCA_001077435.1 of Glossina morsitans morsitans. Lineage (NCBI taxonomy): Eukaryota > Metazoa > Arthropoda > Insecta > Diptera > Glossinidae > Glossina > Glossina morsitans. Next base: position 101,559 of record CCAG010007846.1, read on the forward strand.
GAATATTTGTGTCTAAAATATGATATATCTATGTATCTAACAGTTTATTTACCTATTTTTATAAAAAAGTAAAAGCACTATACTGGGGCACGATCCACCATTAAATACTCTCGACCAGTTCGGTTAACGTAGTTATTCATACAACAGCTTTTGAAAACTAGGCCTTGTATTGGCGGTGGTCGAAATAATCAAATCCGAGTCGTTTTCCATAGCGTTTGTTTTTGGGCGAAAACATGTCATTTCAGCAAAATATAGCATTGCGACCAATAAGTTGAACACAAGAAAACCAAATTAAGAGATGGACAGACAAGTTTAGATCGATTCACAAAAATGAGTATGAATCGATCAGATTATCCAAAGGTGGATCTATCTCAGCCTTAAGCCCCTTTGGGATTTGCATACATTCGCGCAAGCTCAATACGCCTTTGTACCACAAGTGATGTAAGGCATAATAAAGCATGCTTCGGTTGAAACATTTCATTGCAAATAAATGCTTAAACTAATCATTAAAAATCTTTTTTGGGGTTTCCCCGACAAACCGTTCAATTTCGTTTCACATCAACGTGATGTCAAAGAAATACAGTTATGCAAATGCTTAAACTTGTTATTGAAATTCTCTTTATAGGAGCGTCTTTGCAGGGATTTCGTATCAACATTAGCCCCAAAAATTTTAGATAAGGTAAACGCAATTTCAGTAGGTATAGTTTTTCCTTTATTTCTTTCAAAACTGGCTAAAATCAAAGCTTAGGTAAATTACACCTTGAAGAATTTTCGGGGATTTCATTCAACTCAGATGAACTATAGTCTTTCCAGAAAGCTAAATGAGTGAAGCGGCCTGAAGTTTGGCACAACTTTTAGGTACAGATTAGATTCGGAAAGATATTCAACAGACAATCAATACCAGCTTCCTTTTTCACAAACTTTGGAGTGGTTTACAGTTCCGCTACAACTCGTAAACGACATTATGGTAATCAAAAGCACTTTAGAACATTGTAGTAAGGCACGGCTCAACATTAAATACCCTATACAACTTCGCTAAACACAGTTTCTCATGCACATCATATAATGAATTAAATAAAGCTTTATATGGGATGTGTCGGAAGGATCAAAAAAATAGTTTTATTCGAGTTAATTTCAATACGTGTCTTGCTTGGGCCAAACACGTCTGCGTATCGAATTCCATTACAATTTCTCAAAAATTGCGATCTAGAGCTTCAAAAAAATGACACAAGAGGGACACACATCGGACACACTGATTGGCAGACAGAAATCGGCTTGCGTTACTTAATCGTTGCACTGATAGGTAACGCCGATGTACGAAAATTGAATTGAATCGAAAGCAATTTTTTCATGTTTTTTTTTTCAGTGGTTCATATTCGTTATAGCCTTTTAAGAAAAAGTATGTTCTTAACCTAAAGTAACGGATCCCCGAAAAACTCTCTCAAGCCTAAGTTCTGATGGCCTAACACAACTGCTTTGACTTTGCTTTTTATAAATTTCTTTATAAACTCGTCATCCCTGTAAAAGTTTTCTAACACATCCAACTAATTCACTCATGAAACTTCATTGGAGTCATAGAACTTAAGGCAAGTTTTTCTTGTAAAAAATTTGCCCAAAATTGGCTTAAAAAGCATACAACAGAATTCATAGTACCTAGAAGTGAATTGCACTTGAAAGCACAGTACTGCTGAGAAGGAAAAAACATTGTAAGCTTTAAATATAAAGATTGTGTGTTTTTTTTTAACCAACAATGTTATTGCAATTTATTTATTTTTTTAAATGAATCTGTGCCATTCTCAACAATACCCTCAATAACAACTGTCCATTATTTAACACAAGAAAAAGTTCTCCAACAAAAAAGCATATCTTATCAGCTTAATTAATACAGTCGTTTGGCTAAACAAGGAATTAGAAAATTGCGTAACACTGGAAAACGTTGTAAGCCAGAATGTTTAGGAAGAAACTAACGTGCCCATTACCAAGTATACTTCCGAAAGAGTAAAAACTTTCTGTGGGGTTTCACACTTTGTAAGGGCTAACTAGGCAATTAAAGCCATTTAAGTTTTTTTAAAACCGTACAGTTATTAGCTGATTACTTTAAAGTTCTGAACGTTTAAGTTATTTTATGGCGACTCTCTTTCTCATTTAATCTGGCACCATTAGGCCTTTATCTTCGAGATTATTTGAAAGGCAAAATGCATACCAACTACCTGGGCAAAATTCTATCACTTAAGAAGAACTTTCGAAATGAATTCGAGCGATAGAACTATATTGACAAGACACGCTACGCGTACTAACTTTTGAAAGAGGGAGAACAGCAGAAATCACCGAAGGAAACCTAGTTGTGTCCTACACCACTTGTGACCAAGATTAAGTTAAGTATGCGCCCGAGATAGACTTTAGACAGATCCAGCTTTCACTCTACCACTTCAAGGTCACTTTCTGACCCTGAATCGATTGGAAGATTCACTTTTTGAATCGACCCAAGCGGCCTACATGTATTCTTATATTCAACCTAATTCATTTTGTTTTTGATACTTTTATTCTACGGTACATAGGTATATTGAGTTTGTACAGGTGTACACCCACAAGGACTTAAGGAAGACCCAGCTTTTATAGCAGATTATACAGGTCGATCCAGTTAAGCTTGTCTATTCGTCTGTCCGTCTAATGTCTGCCCGTGTATTGGTGTGTTCTACTTACATGTCATAATTTTTGTGAAATTCTGATGACATTTGGTACACCAATGTGTTTTTTGCCAGTGAGGAACGTTGTTGAAAATGGCTCGCATCAGGCTACTGTCTTTCTTTAAATGTATTAATCGAAAACAGTTTTCTATAGTGTAACGCGTAAACTTTACGTAACTAATATCGATTTTCGCTGTGATATATTTTCTTGTGACTTTGGAAAATTAAAAATTTGTTAAGCTTTTTTCTATATAACTAAATATAATTTGTATCTCTTATTTTATACCCAGCATTGTGCAGATGAATCACGTGTTGCGGCCACAAATGTTGATAAGCAACATATCATAAATCTTCGCAATGCAGTCAGCGATCAAATCTACAGCTACAACAGTACTAACAACACACAAAAAAATCATTGTGAAAATTTCACAATGCAAAGTTTAACTAACGTTAAAAGAACATCGATGAGTCATCATGTGGATACGAATGTCGGATCACAACAAAACCGAGAAAATGAAATCAACGACCATACTGGAGAGTTACAAGACCAGGTCACTCAACTACGAACACCAATAGAAAAAAGAGAAATGCATGCATTAACTTGCGCGAGAGACAGCAAACACAAAGAAGAGAAACAAGAAAATGAACATGAAAATGATCAACATTGTACAGACCTCGCATATGATTACGCGATTAGTTCGACGCGTTCATTCAATGGTGAAACATTAGGAACGAGTTACGCGCGGGATACATACGATACGCGGCTAAATACGACTGACGGATTAGTTAACGTGCTTACAAATAATTCAATAAGTTTGACACCGAATAATAAATGTTTAGCCGAATTGGAACGCTTGTACGCGGAATTTCGTGCTAGCGAGCAAATAATCGAGCAACAGCTTAAAGCTAAAGCTAAAGCTTACGATACTAATAGTGATTCGAAACTTTTTGATACGGATTGCGCAAATATGCGTTTAAGTGTACCGGCCTCGGCGGAGGCATTTAATCGTAATGGCGTCGATTTAACGGTGAAACCGCATAATAGCTCGAATAGTGTCATTTTAACCACAACGAATAGTGTAACTGCTTTAACGACAAATGGATGCCAACATTCTCCTAGCTTAACGATACAAGTAAATCAAAATAATGATAAAAATACAACAAACAACAATAATAACAACAATCGGTTTAACGGTAGTGGTAGTGACGCAAATATTAAATTATTGCAAAATCAAAATCAAAGCGATAAAAATGTTTTAGTAAATGAATCTAATGTAAATATAACAGCAACAACAACAACAACAAATGGTGTTAGTGTAGTGAATTGTAATTACGGTAATATTGGTAGAAATAATAAAAACAACAAGTATATTAGCAGTAATAATAATGATAATAATAATAATAATAATAATAATAATAATAATAATAATAATAATAGTAACAGTAATATTAATAATCATAATAACCAAAGCATAACAAGTTTATCGATAGATGCATTTAAATACATACAACAACAACAGCAGCAGCAACAACAACAACAAAATACGAGTATTCACGTAATAAATGGCCACAATTCAAAAGCAGCAACAACATCAAATACAAAACATCTAACAAATAGTTCCGAAAATAATCAAAATTCCATCACTAGCTACTATCATAGCGGCAATAGTAACGACAGCGATAACAGCAAAAACAATAATAGCAGCATTAACGACAATAGTATTAGTTTCAGTTTAGTGCCTAATTTAAACACTAATAGCTGTGTAGCAATGAATGATATGAAAAATGAAAATCGATTTGCAAATGATGAATGTTTTATCAGCAGCAGCGGCAACTACAACAACCATAAAAGCAGCAATGGCATTAGTAATAACAAAGTGAATATAATACAAGTGAATGCAACCGCAACTATAGCAACAGTTTCCACAGCAGCTGCAACGAATGTAACAATAGCAGCACCAGCAACAACAACAACAGCAATAATTCCTAAACGCACTTTTACCTCAACTGAATGCCAAACGGATGATATACCCACGGTAAAGTTACGTTCAACCGCAACATATGCTGCTGCTAATGCTTCAACGATTCCCCCACATTCCCAACATCGCGACCAAAGACGTCGCGAAAGACGCGAACGTCGTTATCTAGCGCACAATAATACATTATTGGGGCAAACTCCAACGGCCCTTGCACATGGCCATGTTAGGCATACAGCAACGCATCCTCACCATCATCATCCACAGCATAATCATCATCGTTTATTAGAACGCCATTCAATGCCCGCTTCTCATTTGACTGCTTTGTTACATCCGGCTCATATGCATGCCGCCATGACTGGTAATCATTTAGCCTCGTTGTCCCACCAGTCAACACCCTCACCGCCCCCTCCGCCACCCCCAGCCGCCATGCTACGACCCATGTTACCGGATATATTGCATAATCATTTTCCTCCGCCCTATAGCGCTTTACCTTGCGGTGGCAGTCAAATGTCGAATGGCACAACGATAGCTTTAGCAGCACCCCCACCATTACCGTCACCGCCACTGCACGGTACAACCATATTAGGATCGGCATCGCCGCCTCCAGCTCCTTCGGCAGCTGGTACAACTATCCTTACGTCAGTGATATCAACGGTTCCTATGCCGGGTGCAACAGCAATTGTTAACGACGGACGTTTCACTTTACCGCTGCCCATTATACGAAGGTAAGCTATTATTGATTAGATTTGGCGTAATTTAAGTGAAATATTGTTATGGGCAGAGCTTTATATTAGCCAAAAATAGTTGTAACTGTAATACATTTTTGGACACAAAAAAAAAAACGAAACCGATAACACTTTAAAGTATCATTAGTTAGCAAATGCTTTTAATTAAAAAATTTACAGCAGAGCGTAACATTTCTACAGTTTACACTATAAAACTAGTTTAAATGCGCATACGATTATCTGGATTACCTTGAACCTCATCTAGTTTAGATGCATCTGCTATTAAAGCAAAATAATTTCCACTGAATTATGGCCCAAATTATATGGACTCAAATGTGGATTTCAAAAACATATGCAATAATTTTTAAACGAAAATGACATCATTTTAATAACGCACAAGTAGTGTATGTAAGTTATGTAAGGATAGTTTACATAATGATACTTAATATTAAGTGGCGAAGAGTAAAGCGAATGCATAGTGAACGCTTATAATTATGTAGACGTTTGCGTAAAAGTGGCTACAAGGTCTGTTTGTTTAAAAATATTCGTTTACTTTTGTTCGAAAGTTTTCGAATTTCGAAGCATTGCACATTTCTTAATAAAAATTTTTCCAATATTATCTTGTGTCTTTAGAGCTTTTCTTCGAGCCTCATTCCTCTTAATCTTAGGATTTTCAGAGAAAGGTCTTTTTCTAATATTTATAAAGAAATCCATCAATGTACGTACATATTAAAAAAATTTAAGTGCAAGATTTAAGTACACAAAATACAGTTTAACGTATCGTGCCAAAAGAAGAGACATCTCTGCTTAACTTGAAATTTAAATCCGAGGAATTTTATTGATAACTTCCCAGAACCATCCGTTATCTTGTTTAATTACGAAAAGTTTTGTTAATGTAGTGTAGAAAACCAATGTTTAATTAAGTACTGAAAATATTAATTATACATCAAAATATGAAAGAAAAGAACAAATATAAATATTTAGTCTAACAATATACAGGTAGATTTTTGATAAAGTAAAAATTGTCACTTACTCTGAAAATAACTGCTCTGAACGCGCTGATTTTGGAAAACTCACATAATGATCATGTGATTTTTGTCATATTGATCTGGGGAATAATGCAATGAAATAGACTGTTGTTAACATTGAAGTCATAAGAACGATGAGAGAAAGGAAAAGTTCTGTCCATTCCTAGCATCCTAATTTCCCAAGATGGTCGCGCAGAGTGTGAATTTTGAAACTTTCCTACTCGTCTTCTGCATGTTGTATCAGAAAGTTTACCTTCAGCAAGCGATTCCAATAAATTTCTGTACGCTTCTATAGCATTTTTTCCTTGTTGGAATTCGTACACAGTACAGTGGCGCAAATGAACTTTATTTATTTGTTGAAACTTGTCTTAACTGGAACGGACACGACTTTCCCGTGTACACATTACTAGATCGATAATGATATATCTGGAACGGTGCAATAATAAAATCAACACTTTCTCATCTTCTTTGTATAAAAAACATTTAGGTGCAAATTAAAGATGGTTAACATTGGGCTACTTTTGAATATCTTTCTCCATCTTAAAATGTGGCCCTTTAAAATTAATTATATCACAATAAGAATAGGAATTTTTTGTTGGGATGGCTTTGTCAAATATATCGGGAATAGAAGATTCCAATAAAATTGTTGTCGTATTACCTGCAGCGTGAATGAGCACAGGTAAAGTGTGCTTGAAACGAGATTAATTAAATTGTATCGTAATGGAACTACTGATTTTTTTATAGGCGAGAATGAGTGGAGTTGAGTTAAACAAATCGGGAATTTGTCAGAATCGTTATGGTATACTGTCCGTTGCCTGATATGAGTTAAATCAAACTTTCAAGTAGAACACAGAACTAGGGGAAAGGACAGAATAAATAAAAAGAATTGAAAGACTTTTTAGGCATCAGGATCTAGTTTTGTTGTCTCTGATGTCAGTACCATTTCTAAAACTCTTATGCAAATGGTGCGTAGTAAGACATTTTAAGGCAGTTTGCCTTGTGAAATGAATACCACTGCCACATTTGTGAGGTACAGTGAGGTAATGCATCCGTTCTCTTTTTGAGGTTTATTTCTAAAGTAAGTGCTATGAAGCCTTCCATTTTCGATTAAGTGTATAAAGTATGGAAGGTGTAATACTGTACTGTACTGGTCAGCAATTTATATAGACTGCTTTTCCTTTGCGAATCAAACAAAATGGCCATGACACACCAAACTTCTGAGATAGCTGACAAAGTATATGAAACTGGCCTGTTTTTTACCGCGGATGCTGGCCATTGAAGTGATTAGACGTAGTGAACACTAACTCAACTTTATTTTTTTTCGTTTTTTGTGTTAACCGTTGACGTGAGCGGACATGCTTAGGCATCTGACAGTGGAATAAATTGAACATATGGGCCGCTAACACTACTGCCACTGGCCTTATCAGCCAATTGCTAAGACCGACCTCGGACGCCAGCATCGTAGATAAGATTGCGAATTAATGTACGTATGTGTAATGGTTTTAAGCTAATTAAAACGATGAAAAGAAATTTCCCAGAGATGAAGAAATGATTTAAAGTATCCGATTGCAGATGTGTATGATAATGTAAGAAAGAAACGATACACAATGTGTACTCATTTTCATCTAAAGCCGCTAACCAGCTCTCTTAAGATTCTGCTGCTTAACGAAATGGTTTGGAAGCCGTAAAGCTTAGTCTTGCAAAACTTCCTTCCTTGCCATTTAACCTTTTTATAAACACTCTAGGATACGGCTTGAAACTATTTATACGTTGTTGTGTTTGATAGAATCACTGATTGATTAGACAAACCGCCTGAAGTAATATTTCGATTAATTGCGTCACACTTTCACTTTCTGAATTCGTACGTTACAGGAGAAGTTTGCCTACTTGGTCTGCTATTTATGTTACTAATACAGCAAGAAATCAAGAGGGACTTGTTATTTAACGACAAAGCTAAAAGCACTTCATTCCATTTTCAGGAGCTGAGTACACATTGTACGAGGTCTAAGTGTTTGCATTTGCCATTGCATTTTTTATTTTTAATTTTCACACAAATGTTGGTGTCATATTTGCTCGATGCTCCTATAATTACTCCTATATTAATATATTGGAAAATTATAATAAAAATGATAATAATAACATTAATAATAATCATAATAAGCGCAACAAAAAGCAAAGGCAGTGAAGGCAAATTAAAAATTACTACACTTTGGAAAGAATTTTATGCATATCACATATGTGATGGGTATGAAAACCGTTTAATTAGCGTTTCTTAAGGCTCGTCGAGTCTTCAAGGCGCTTTCGACAGATTAAAGCTAAGGAAATTATATCAGCGTAATTTCGCTTACCAAAATTTCTTTAATGCTTTAAGCCTGGGCCTCTGAGATAGTTGTACTACATAAGTGAATTTTTGTTATTTTAAGTTTTTATAATGAAAGTGACCTAAGTCTACTTTCTAAAAAAACTAACGGAAATTTCATTTTAATTTTTGAATTTGAAATGGTCCGTGACTTTATACATGAACTCTATTTTCGCAAAAAATTCTTAGGTAATTAAATCTTGAAATAAAGCTATTTTCGAAGTAAACTGAAAAGAAAGCAAAGTTCACTGAACGTAAAAAAAGGCCTTGTAGGTCTGATGGTGAAGAACGGAATGCAACCACTGAAACGTTATAGCCCAACTGTTAAACTAGCTGCCAAGATTGTCAAAGAAGTTGAAGAAGGTACTCTTATTTGAGATATTGACATCCCTCGCGCCGGTTTGCATCAATTAATGCCTGAATTGTGTCTTCGCCAGCTTCAACTAGTCGGCGCATCTTCAAGATCAATTTTACCGAATTAAAATTTTGCAAACCGGTTTTATCACTGACCTCCTGTCAATGCATCTTCTCGGTTCGGATAATTTTTTTTTGCTTGAACAGCATTTTTACCTTGTCAATACTAGTGAAATATGCCGAAAATTCTGCGTTTCACTTCCCATATTTGAAAGGGCACCAACGAAAAACTACTGCATAGAATCAATTGAACTTTTTCCCAGGCAAATATCAGATGTCAACATATATAATCATTATGCGGCTTAAGTGTGAAGTCGGTGAAGTTCTATGTCGCGAAAAATCACTTTCACGAACGATATCGCGTTCCGCACAACCTTATATATTAATTATCCAGAAAGCTAATGAAAAATATGAGTATTCCATATATTTTTGTACGTTTAATATGAACCGTACGACAAACCTTGTGTGCCGTCATCCTCCGAAGGTGGTGGTTGCACAAAAGAATAACAAAACAAAAGGAGAGAAGGTGGGGGAGATATATGTATATATATGTACATGTACATATTGGATGTAATTCCGCGAGAGAGGAAGGGAGGAGGGGGGGGGGGGGGCGGAGGAGGATTTTTGTCTTTATAATTTAATTAAATTAATGAAACCTTTGTAATTGTTCTCGTTGTTGAGTTATAGCTTTTATTACTGTTGCCATTGTTTATGACCAATTTGCATATAAATAGAACTTTAACCACTTAAATTATATGAAAAGGTTATGAATGCATTTCATCTCCCTGCAAAAGCAGTAATTGCTTGTGCATGTTTATTATATAAATTGAAATTTATTACACAAATCGAATCCAATTAATTAATTATACATGGATTAATTTGTTTATGACTTTTTCAATATTAGCAGATGTTTTAGCGTTGGCAAACAAATTAAGGCTCACACATCCATTAATTGAACTCTTGACATTTGTATATCATAATTTGTGCCGCTGTCCGCTCGTTGGCTGGTAAATGCAAATTAAGTATTCATAAGATTTTGCTGTAAATATAGAAAAAGATATTTATAAAACTTGTTACATAAAGCATGTGTAAGTGTTTGTTATAAATAGAGTTAAAGAAAAAGAAAAATTAATAAAAGAAATAAAGAAGTATAGAGAGTGTGGGTGAAACGAGTTTTAAGCTCATGACGTTAAATTTTATGTTGGTTTACTAAACTAAGTTAGTTTGTTATGAAAAAAAAAAAAAAAACGTTTTAAAGTACGATCTTGTCCCACGGGTGCTTATTTTGTTTTCTTTCCTCTAGCTAACGATGAAAAGATGGAGGGTTGGTTGATTCGTTTGTAACGACCACTTTCACTCATAGTTCGAGGCATTCACCATTCTTCAGACGTTATTCATTTTATTCTCTTATGTCACCTTTCTATTTTATCAATGTTTCGACGAACTTTTCTTTTATAGATCTTTTCTTCCTGTGGTTGTACTTCCGGCTTTCAATTCAACTGTCGTAATCTTTATAAATTTTTTGTTTCTTGTCCTTTTGTCCCTTTTTTCATCTTCTCATCCTTGTTAGCCCTAATTTCTTATCTTCACGCATACACTCATATAACGACTTTTCAAAATAACTTGTTATATGAGAAGTGATCGAAAGGATGGTCCGATCCGAAAGCATTTCAATAGCGTTCGTCTTTGGACCAAAACAGGTCAGTACGTCAAATTTCATTAGAATATCCCAAGATTTGCGGCACTTTGCCTTGGTTAAGGTTAGTCAATGTAAATATAATTATAAGCTATTTAACCCGCTCAGAGTTGTTTGCAAGAATCTAAATGACGTCTATCGTGTATTCTCATTATCGGACTCTTTAAAGTCCATTAATTTCTTAATGCACGAGATTTACCAATGTCATACTTAAACTAGCTTTTAACCCGAAATAGTCATTATGACTCGAAAATGAATTGTTGTTTATTGTATTATCGGTTGCCAAGCTTATGCATGTTTGCGATGGCTTAGGGGTTCATTTGCAATTTGGTCCTGTACCGGTTGTGGGTGTGGCTCTGTGCTAATTGTGTACATGCTTTTTTTCTTTTTTTTTTCTTATTTGGTTTATTGTACTTATACTAAGTTGTAATAATAATTATTTTAAGGTTTACTTTAAGAGTCGTTTGAACTCGCCTGTCATTTGTTTTTAGTTGAGTTCCTGTATAAGTACAATAAATAAATAAATAAATAAATAAGACGAATAAACATGACGGGTGGATAAGCTTGAACCAAATCAGAAAGTGTGGGGTGGAGTAATTTATTGAATTTTAAACACTGGTATTTAGTTTCCTTTATCCGCTTATATATGCTTTTAACTACTTTCACTGTCCTAGCAAATGGTGAAAGCAGCTTCCCCTCGTATCAAATGTTAATGAAAGCGAAGCATGATTCTAATGGACGTTTGTAGCGTGATGATATTCGGTTTGGGAACAAGTGAAAGTTCTATAAAATGACTGCATTTTATTAGAATTGTGTTCGTTTAGTTTGATGTGAATGTTTTTTGTGTAATTAAAGTGCGACACTTTTCTATGTATGCCTAGATTTTGTGATAATCAATCAACGTTACAAATGCATTAGTGAGCGAAACTTGGCAAAGTCATCTGTAAAATACAACTTTACGTAAATGTGTGTGTGTGCATGTAATCAAAAGTTATCATTCAATCATCTTTTAACATTTAATGAACTTATTTATACGTTTGACTTGCTGTTAAATCTGTTTTTGGTTTTCTTTTTTGTCTCCTTTTTTTTTTTTTTGGTTTATGAATTTATTACAACAATTGTGCAAACGAAAAAAAAAAGTTTATTTTTGTGCACTTTTTTTTTATTTTTATAATGTTTACAACGCAAACTCGTTTCCATTTCGTTAAACTTTTTGAAAACAAAAATATAAAAAAAAAAAGGAAAAAAACCATAAGGTATATGTGATTGTGAAAGTGAAAGTATACAAAACGATACTCTTGAACCCCGAAACCAAACAGAAGAAAAGCGACAGAAGAAAATGAATCCGATGCTGCTCAACCTCAGTTTCTTTTTTCGCGCTGGTAATGAATGAGGGTACAAATTTAAATAAATATGTAAGTATATGTATGAATAAATCCCTATATATATACATATGTGTACATACACATATGAATAGGTTCGGTTTAATAAATGTATGGTAAGCATACTCTCTCCTTGTCTATGTATTTGGTTGAATGAATGTAAAGATGGATTGTAAGATGTGCATGCATTTCGATTTATCTTCGTTCGATTGTTAATGTCGTCTGCGAGGGGTGTATCAAAATGAGAAGATTTTAAAATTGTTTTATTATTGGTAAATGGTAATATTTTTGCCAGTTAAAAGTTAATAATTAGAGCTTTCTGTGCCACTAAGTCATTAAATCGTCGGACTCCATGTGAAATCGACGTCTGTCGCTGGAAACCAATTTCGCAATAGCCGCTGAGCATAATCGAAAATATCCTTTTTAGATTGCAAAATGGTGGACCCATCTCAATTTTGCACTTATCAACATTGAATGCGGACTTGATTCATCTACGACCACATAAGTAAGCAGTGCAAAAACACCAAAGCTCGGTTTAAAATCAAGACATATATTCACTGAAGTAAAAAAATATTTGATTTTTTCTGTCCGAAAATATGCTGTACACTTTCTTTTTTTTGTTGTTGGTAAATATACATTTATTTTGAGGATGTTTTTATTTTATTTGATTGGGTCATCTTTCTTTGTATAATTATTATAAACGTATAAAAAAAAGAAATTATATAAAAAATTAGAGATTAGGAAAGTTTTTTTTTTGGGTTACAAAATACACACAAAACTTACAGAAATCATTGCAATGTTGTAACTATTCTTTTTCCCTCCGATGTGAATACTTTTTAAATAAGCCATCGCAATAGTTACGTCCCAGTGTTAAAGTTTAACTCAGTTGTTATCAGAATTCATTGTTTTAGAACAACGGTGGTTATTACCATTTATTAATTTGGACGAGATTTTTGTAATCAATCGGTTTAAAAAAAAAATGTTCCTATATTTTTAAAACGAAGTTTCCTTTTATGTAAAAGAATAGCGTAATGACCTTTTTTTTTTTTATACCCATCACCAAATGAGGCGTATATTTATTTTGTTAAAACGTTTGCAACGCCTCAAAGGAGGCTTCAGAGACTCCACAAAGTACACATATTCTTGATCAGCCTCTAGTCCGTCTGTGTAATGTCTGTTGTAAACATTAACTTAATCTTTTTTTCGAAGCCTTTATAACGCACAGAAATGTTTTGCCAGTTTTAAATTGAAATATGTCTGTTTGCTTGTCTGTCCATTAGTCCGTTTGTATATATTGTAAACATTCTCCCGTTCTCAAAAATCAATATATCGCCTACAAACTTACAAGAGAATTGTAAACGGGCCCAAATTCTCCCACGCGGAGATCTGAAGTTAGCAGAATTTTTGCTATATTTTGAGCATTTAAAATTTTCACTTAGTACTTCCACTTTTGCTTCTAACTGAAACGCGTTAGAGCGCACCTCTTTCAGTTGCCCATGTAATTCGAGGTAAACGGTCACTAACTATTAAAGAAAACCATGGTGCATATTTTCTATTGCCACTAAGTATTGCTTTAAAAATGATGATTTTATTGGAATAAACCTATGTTATGTTGATTACTACTGTACTATTTTACTCTGTAACTTGTAAAATATCTAATGAATAAGCATCGTCTTTACATTTAATGTCATACGTTGATAACATATCCTTCTAATGCTAACTGCAGAGAACTGGTGACACTGTTGGTTCCAAATTTTTTCCTTATTTCCGCAACTCGTCCTTCCTTCTGTTAAAATAAATTAAAGCAAGTAAAAACATTATAGACGGACCAGACTAGGTAGGGTATTAAATGCCCTACACCGCATTGTGTAACAATTCTTATTTTTGTCAAAGAACACAAAATTTATACTCTGTTTTTGTAAGACCAATGGTTGTGCCCAAGAGATTTAAAAATTCAGCTCAGTTAATTTTAATATCAAACTGCTCTGATGGATCAATTTTCATTATAAAAGATTAAAACTTATACATATCTGCCATAAAAAGCAAAAATTTTCGTCGAAATCGTTGTATAGGATAAGATCCAAAAAATAGGTCGGGACGGGCGAAATTTCATACACTTAATTTTTTATTTTAAATTACTATTATTATCTCATTTTCATCATGAAGCATTGAAAATTAAACCTTCTTGTCGTCATATGAACTTTAGTTTCCGTTATGTGAGAAGGGTTCAGAAATTGCCACAGCCGGTCCAAAGTTTTAATACTAATTTAGAATGCCGAAATACTATTACTTAATCTCTTTTGTTGAGAAATTTTGAAAGCTGTAATTTTTTTTATATAACTTTCCAAAATAGGGCATTATTTGGGGAGTGGTCGATACGTCAGTGCCCCAAATTGCGTCAAAATATCTCAAAAATTGCGACTTCGCAAATACCTTGAACATAAATTTACATGGTCAGTCATCAGACGGGCAGACGGGCAGACAGGCTTAAATCGATCGGTATAACAAAAGGTGTGGCTATCTCAACCGATTCTGCGTGTCACCCGTACCCGTACCATAAATGGCGTAGGGTACAAACATCAAGTTATATGAACTGAACTGGAAGGCCTAACTTTTTTCTGAACGGTACCGAGAAAATAAGATAATTTTCTTTGTAACAAATGCCTATTTCCTTGGGCTGAACTCGGAAACCTCATTGTGCATTCAATTTATAAACTTAAGAGGGGAGAAATCTTTGGAATAATTCTTGCAGACATAAACACATCATAGCATTTATTATCAAATTGTTTTGTTATACTCTCTTTCTCCAGTCCACTGTTGTTTAAGTGTAAGTTAAGTGTAAGTGTAAGTTCCATGAAAACAATTGCAATAATTTTTGTCTTTTGCGAAACTTGCTTAAACAATAGCGTAGTTTTTGCGAAAAAATCGAATCAACAACAATCGTAACCAGCCGCTCTACGACATGAGACTATATACTTACTTTATCAGGCGTTGTGTGGCGTATATATAAAATTTCGACACTTACCTAAGAGCAAGTTTTCTGCATATGCTGCTCTTTGATAGATGAGCAAAAAAAAAAAAAAATTATGTAAACATACGCACACACATCTGTTGCTAAGAAAAAAATCCTTTAGGCTTACTTTCCATCTAAGCTAGGATTACTCATGATGTAAGTGACGCAAGGAATTGCCATCTTTACTTCAACTAACTTGATGCTTGAAGTTTCTTTATCTCGTAAATCCATTTTATCCAAATTTCTTGATTACATAAACACTAGCAACAATAAGTCATTGGATATCGAAAATTCAAGCTGAATCACGTAAAATTATTCGCTTGCTTCAGTTTTTTACAATATAAAGTTGAAAACGACAGAAAAAAACGGAAAGAAAAAATGAAATAAATTATGGATTGCGAGAAAAAAAAAATGAAACAATGAAAAACACGTTTATTTGTTGGGTTACGGATAGAGAAGAAGAAAAGCAACAAACAAATAACGAACGAACATAACTTCCTCTAAATTTGATATTTATTTCTTTTGTATTCATTAAAAATGAAATGTTACTAGCGTGAAGTTACCTCGCTGTACATAGCCCACACTTTCGTCTTTGCTAATAGGTGGGATATCTTCACACATGGTTTGCGCCTCTTCTAAGGTAATTGATAATTGAACGCTACATTAGCAACATTCATTAGCAACGTTATTGCAATATTTTGCATTTGATGTCTTGGGTATATGAAGAGGGCAGTTTTTTGGTGCATTTGGTGGTAATGGACCGGGACCTGGGTAATGAAATTAGGTTTTTCTGATAGGTTTTAGCATCCTTTACGACATATCAAAGACGTATTCTCCGGTTATGTATCTGAAAATTGTTACAACACTGTTTGGATATTGCCTTCTTTTAGTATTTGTACTGTAATTTTGCATGGGATTTAGTATCAATAACTTAGGTTTTTTGATTTGTGTGCGTAACTAGAGGCATACTTTGTTTTATATGTGCACGTTTGCAAATATTATTTAATTTTAATATTTATTTTACACGTTTGTTGTTTACTTCGCAATAAATCGTAACTTAGCAAAGACATTTTTAACGAACACATGAACCTTAAAAATGCTGGTTATCTTGGCGGGCTATCTTCACTTCAGTGAAATTTTCAGCTTTAATTGGAAAACTTTTCCAAAAAACGCATCTCGTATGTATGACTACAATTGAAGGTTAACAAGTCGTCACCGTTTGTTGCTATTCTTTATAATGATTTTCAACAAAGAAAGAGTTCATATCATCTTTCATCACATATACACAGGCACTCGCTTATGAATTGCTCATCGGGTAATTGTTGCTATGTTTTTCTCTTGTTTTCTTTCATTATCATCATGGTATATGGTAGCTGCTGTCGTTTATTCTCCTACTTTAATAAAATGTCAGCCAACAAACCATTTTAATCACGTTTTCAGTAATGAAATCTCTTACTTGCCGTGAATCTTAAAGGGTATATAAGCATTTGAGCTACTATATACTACGTATACTTGAATGTACGTATGTAAGTGAGTATGTAAAGTTAATATATCCATACATTCATTGTTCACTTATCTTACCGTTATCTTACGTCACAGCCTCCGATGGTAATATGAAGAAGAGAGTGGATTAAAAGTTGATTTTGTATAAAACTCGAAAAAAATACGCGTCATTTGTTTTACAACAAACTTTTTTTTTGCTTATTTTCTTATACAATTTTCTTTATTGTTAAGCAAATATATCAAACTTTCATTTTGTTTTCTTTTTTTTTCACTCTCTTAATTTGCATTTTCACTTCAAGTTTCCCTTTTTGCCCTTCGTTTTTGCACACAACTGTTAAAATTTCATTTTGCTGAGCTTGGCTGCTGTTTAATGAAGTGTAACTTCTTGAATCAATATTGGTCTACGAACGGTTAAAAGAGCAAATGATAGAAAAATTAAAAGCTGGTCGAACAATTTAGTAAAAGTTGTTGATGGAAATTCGTCTTTGAATACTAGATGTAGTGAAATTCTCAGAATCACCATCAGAGTCTATCTTACAGTTTCGCACCCAAAAAGGTTCGCCTACAACTACAATGTTTTCAATGGCTCTTCGTTAAGATCTATGGCATGCTCGGTATACAAAACGGCTTTTTTGAAGTTTTGTTTGAACGATATAAAGAAAAGTTGAGGTTTCACAACAATTAATGTTTTACTTAAGTGGGATTTTTTGCTACACTTTAAACGGCATGGTCAAGTGCGAATTTACTTGACTATGGGGTTTTTTCCCATCTATATCTCTCTAGTGTGATTTTTTAGGCCCATTCGCGTTACTTGTCTCCTATTCATTTCATTTTTTTTTTATGTAAAACTTTCCGGTTCAGGAAATTTTTTCATAAATACTTCTCATGGCTCTCACCAGATCAAGGAAACCCCATTTACAATTCGAAGTTTGAGTACTTCACATAACTTCACGGAAGAAGTAATCATGATTTGAATTTTCTTGGGATGTATGGCATATGACATCATCTGGTTGATCATCACATAACATCCACTTTCCTATTTTGCAACTTAGATGCACAAACGTTTATTATCATGTCGATAGCAAACACCATCTGTCTGTCCGCATTTTCGTAGACGACTAATGCGCTGCTGTCTCAGCAGCCCAAAATGCACGCAAAAGAGCGGTACGCTGTGGACACACTTTTTCCTAATAACTCTTAATCACACGAGGATTTTTTGAACTTCAAATGCGATAATTTTCTCGATTAATCAAGTCATTGAAATGAACGTGAGGTGCAGCGATGAAGATGATCTTATCCAAAGAATAAGAGTCCACTTGGGGTTCATTTTTAATAACTGTTAACTGTGAGCTTGTTTCTTATTCTTTCTGTGTAATTTGGGACTCCTCACTCAAGCAGAGGTTGTAAAGCTAGAAAATTACTCTTAACTTCTAATTAATATGAAGATAGAGAAAGATTGAATTCTCTACTCACACTGAAATGGAAAAAATAAAAAAAATAAGTAAATACATTATTGTGTCCATGGCTCACCATTAATTATCCTACAACATCCTACAGCTGTTCAAAACACGATTTTATAAAATAACACGTGCGGTAATAAGCGGTGTCTTGACCAAAACACGTTCACAACAACAACAAATTTCATTAAAATATCTTAAAGATATCTAAAGAAGACGGACAGGCGTTGTATTGGAAGTAGTTGAAATCGTGATCCGCCTTGAACCAGTTTCAATAGCGTTCGTCATTGTGGCAAAACACTTCCGTGTACAACATTTCGTCAAAATATCTCAAAGATTGCAGCCTGTCGATTAAATACAAGAAAATAAGACGGACAGACTGACTTAAATCGATTCAGAAAGTTATTCAGGAAGCGATTCTCAATGGACAGATATGATGAAAGATGGGTTCATCTCAGCTAATTCTGCATTTGTTGCATTTATCCGCAGAAGCTTAACTAACTAACTTTCGTAACACAATTTACGTAAGGTTTGTTAGGAATCTAGATCCTTCGGAAACTATCTCATTAAATATTTCCTGGTGGCTGTGAAAATTGGCCACCTTTTCTCGTTTGACCGTAGTGGAATTTCGAATTTAACCGTTTTAAATATTTTTCAAAAATAGTCTTTAAAATTCTCTTTGTAATGTTTTCCAACTTATTTGAAAACAATTTCCATTAAAATTCCTCAGATATATGAGATTTTCCATTTTAACTGCGGCTAATTTTCTAAATGGCCGACTTCTTTATTGTTGATAATTTTTATTCATTTATTAAAAGTGGTTCCCGAAAGAAATATTCCAATTTTATTATATCTTTTTGTAGATAAATCGGTATAGAGTCATTTAGCATTTTCTAAAATATGCAGGATTTTCCAATTAGGTTTCCTAATCCAATCGTAATAGAGTGTTTCCGCAATACATCACTCAATAAGTCTGTTGTCTGAAATATATACCGGATTTCTCCCAGCCTTCAAACGAAATATGTCGAAATTTTATAACATTTCGACCATTAGCTTACAAGTTGCGGCTGTTTTAGCTGCTTTTGTAATTTTCAAAATTATGAAAAATTTGAATTTTTTTTAATTAAATATTGCCTTTTTGTTAAGAAAAAATCCCGTTCACAATCAGCATTGGTTCTAAAGTTGCTATGGCGACTTTTGTCAGTCGAAGAGATAAGTTTGTGAGTGATTTGCTAATCTTAAGCAAGCTCGTATGGCTACCGATGATGTTGAACGCTTTGGCCGAGCGATTTCGACAGTTACTCCAGAAGATGTAAAAAAAGCACACAATCAATCCTTAAGCGTAATAAAAACAAATTTTTTTCGCGCGATATGTGACAATAAGTGAAACATGGATTCATTGCTACTCACTGCTCCAGAGTCGAATCATCGGTTAGCCGAGTAGATAGCAACAGGCGACCAAGAATGTAATGCCACTAAACCAACTGCAACTTGTAAGACTAATGATGGGAATGTCGTAAAATTTTGATACATTTTGGTTGAAAGCTGGTACCCAAAAATTATATGGGTCTGTAAACAGTGTTGAGATGTCAGTATTGCCAAGTCAAACAGTCATATATATGGGGCTCTGCTAACGCTTGAAGGCGCTATATTAGGGTCTTTATAAGGCAAAAAATAAATGTCTTTGCTAATTAGATGCGAACTTCTCTTATTGGGCTATTGGTGCGTATTTCTGAGTTTCATGCACGAAATTTTTATTGCTTTAAAGAATATTAACATTTTTATCGTTCATAACTCCTCTACTTTTGCGTAGAGGCTTTACAAAGCAATGTGTTGTTGAACACAAAATGTTAACTAGAAAACCAGTTGAGCGTAATTGCTATTGATAGTTGACTTTTAAAATTTTCTTAAAAACCCGAACAAAGAATTGAAATAAAAAAGAAAAGCAACGCTTTGCACTTTAAATAAATTTGCATATATCGCTTAAGTAATTTTCTTTTTACACAGAAACCTGCTTAAAGTGTCAAAATCGCAAGCCAAAAGTGCGTGAACGCAACAAATTTGATACTCAGTGAAGGCTAAGAGAATAACAAGAAAATTACAAATGTGTAGCGTTTCGATTGCAACACATATATAACGCAAACTTAATGCAAGTAACCGAAAACTAACCAAGTTGAGGCGAACACTATAGCGCGCAGACAAGAAGACTTGTATTATAATTTTCTTAATATTTGCATGTCATCATCAGTGTTTTTGGCTTCTCTGACGAAACTGGGCGTTAAAATAAAAGGAAAACAAAAAAAAAATAAAAATAAAAAATTGTAGTTAAACTCAACCAGCTTACGATGGTAGCTAACGAACTTTGTGTGTCTTTACAATGCGATTTTCATTTAAATTTACCCATCAATTAAATCCGTTACTTTTACAAAAAACTAAACATAAAAAAGATAATTATCATAAAATTAAAAAAAAAATATGTTGTAACTCATAACTTTTTAAAAAATATGAAGAGGATGAAACTACCGGAAAGTAAGATTAAAACAATGAATACCTGATAATAATATGGACGAACATTGTTTAAATCTTTTTAAGGAGAAGATGGTTAAAAAAGTAGTAGTAGTGGTTAGTAGAAGATAATAGAAAATAGACATGAATATCTGATCCTTTTGTATAACAAGACTATGGTCCACGCTGGTCGCCAAATTTGTGTAACGATGTAATGCAATTTATCTGGATGTCTGACCCCTTTGTATAATACGACTACGGCCCCTCGCGAATGTCACGCTTGTTTAACATACAATGTCTCTGGGATCTGACCATCTGGTATAATGAAAATTATGCGTCAAAAAGTTCAAAAAGACGGAATTCGGAGGATTTAACAGATAACCGCACGTGCCTTGGTAAAGCTAGGTAGTTCGGGTTGGGAGGGGGAAAAGATTAAATTTCTATCCAAACGATCTCTAAGTGATTACACTTAAATAATCTTCGATCAGACGGACTGATATAGTACCGCGGGCTATTCTATACCCTACACTGACTGTGGTCTCCTTTGGTCCATAAATGAAAGCTAAATGAGAGCTAAAAGTAAATGAAAGCAAATGATTTAATTGTTTAAGTTTTATATTATTGTTTTTATTGTTATTATAAATTTTAGTGAGAGAAGGCAATTCTAAGACTAAAGTCTTAAAACACTAGCATTGTCCAAGGCCATAGCTTTTATAATAATCTAAGCTTATGCACAATTAGCTAATCAATTCTTGTATAACTCATGCAGCGTAGGGCACTCAGAACTTCTATAATAAATACAGGTTTCTTATTCCTATGGAAATTTTGCAAAATCCTTAAGGCATCATACAGTAGCACTTTAAATTAATTTTGAAATATTTTTGTAAAATAAAAGACATTTACTTTTTATGCTTAACGTAAAGAGTTTTTTGGCTCAAAGACGACCACTATTCAAAATGTTTCCGATAGAGCCACTCTTCAAACTACTCCCAATATAAGGCCCTATTTTGAGAAGTTGATTTATGGATAACCATGAAGAGGTGTAGTGTATTTAATGGTGGCCCTTGCTCCATTATAGGGTTTTTACTTCCTTTAGAAGAAGTTATTTTAATGTTGATTCGAAGGTGTATGTTAAGAGAAATGTGAATTAAAATGCAGTTTTTATATTGTAAAATTTAAATTAATTTTATTTCACTAGAAAATTTTAACGTAACACTTATGTAATTTATTTAACTGTTAACAGTATTTCTTAAAAGTGTTTTATAAAATATTTATTACTACTATTGTCGATGACACCGCTTCGCTTGATGCAGTTATTCATATAACGACTTCTCAAAATAATATAGCAAGTTGTCGAAAAAGTGGCTCAACGCCAACCATTTTCAATATCCATCGTTTTTGGGCTAAAACACGTCAGTGTATCACACTTCATCTCAAAATACCTCAAAAAGTGCGACCTATAGGTTGAACGGAAACATACATGCATAGCTATTACGTCGCCGCACGGGCAGACGAGCTTAGAATCGCATTCTGAATCAGTCGGTATAATAGAAACTGGATCTATCCAAAGATTCTGAAGCAGCTGCGTCTTTTTCCTCAGACTAATGTTTTGAATTTTTTAAGCGTTGCTTATACAATTTTTCTATTAAGGCTGTTTGCTTTGAGGTGAGAGTCTAAAACTTTGCAAATCAATATGATCGAAATGAAATCAAAACACAAAATAAACAAAACGAAAACAAACTACAAAACAAGAACTTGCATAAAATAGAGTTAAAATCTTGTAAAACCAGTTTAATTCATTCAAACAATAATAAAATATAATCGCCACGAAAATCGCATGCAACAGCTGAAAAGGCAAAAGGCACAAACTGACTGACTGAGATCGAAACTGTTGATGATCGCAATGATAATGATTCAAAAAAAAAAAATAAAAAAATAAAAAAAAAAATAAAAATGTAAAAAAAGAAAAAAAGTTAAGAAATGAAAACTGAAAGCCAAACTCTGAACGCCACGTACAACATTTTTCCCAAAAGCAAAACTATAGCGAACGCCTGGTTTTTCATTTCAAAAATGAACAATTAAGAAACAAAATTTTTTAACCGTAAGCGTCTAAAGCAGGAAAAAATGACATTTTGCTTACGACTTTGTTGTATAGAGCTAATCATAAACTGAATTTAATCTTCGCTTTTTATTTATTTATTTTTTTAAGTTAAGAGGCAAGTTAAGTACGCCTCCTGCTTAAAGCATTTAAGAGGTTTTAATCGTTTGCTTATTTCATATGTTGACTGACTGACTGTTGTATGTATGACTAACTGCACAGTTCTTTCTGTTTGAACGACAGCGATTATTGCTAACGAACGAGAATTCGGAGAATGGCATCTAGCAAGAAAAAAAGGTGATGTAAAGTCGTTTATTTTTTTGTTTATTTTTTGCTTGTTTGCAAATTTAGTTAAACTAGATTGATCTTGTTTGTTACTTTCTTGTGTGTGTGCGTATGGAAGTGTATGTATAATGTGTGTGATGTGTGCTTTGGTTGATGCCATTAGTGTTGTGTAGCAATGACACAGTTAATTTAGAAATACATTTACCGGTTCAACTCGTCTCTAGCGAGATCAGAAATTTATGTTTATTTTGATTGGGTTGCTCTTATTTTTATTATTATTTAAAACAAGAAAATGGCTTTGAAAAATAATTGAAAGCAAGTGTATTAAATACTAAATAGAGTTCGCATTAACTTTTTATCGTCTTGTTGCGCTTGTTAAAGCTCATTTTTTCAGCGCCATAAGAAATCCGTTAAGCTTTCCAATGGCTAATAATAGTCGATCATATCAAAGCATTAAAATGAAAGCTTGCGACTTACTTTTGTTGTTGTCAAAAGCTGCTTACAATTTCCTATTTCCATTCGTTACGATCAGCCTTTTCTCATATCTTTGAAAATTTGCCGCATTACATTTAATGTTAGATCATAAAATTATATCAAGATTGCCTGCCATTCACTTAGCAACGTAAGGAAATGAGCATAAGATTAAGATTTTGAACAATTTCAATCCAGCTCGTCTGTCTGGGTATTTATATGCGGACTGCTAAAATATGTATTTCATCGCGGAATTGTGAAAAGAAATGGAAAGTTGATGTAGGTATTTCGGATTTAGTTCTTCGGGTCAGCAGTGAAAGTTGACTTGGAACTGTACGAAAGTTCGAAAATTAATATGGGCTTTATGTATCCAGTATGTCTCAAAATAAGGTTTACATATTTTATTTTCATCCGAAAGATGAAAATATCCTATTCGAATAAATTCTATTCGAATAATTTCATCCTATTAGAATAATTTCATCTTTAAAGCTTCACAAATATGAAGTGAGGTCTTTTTATCCCTTACACCATCAGTTATGATGCAAAGGTGTGGATAAATGCAACACCCAGAAGACAGATTCTGATCAATTCGGAAACGATCTAAGCTTTTGTGTCCTTCTGTCTATCTTGTTGTTCGATGTTCAGGTGGTAAATTTTGAGACATTTTGATGAAATTCGCTGCACTGACGTGTCTTTGCCCAAGGAAGAACCCTGGAAAAAATGCTTCGGATCGGAACATATTTGCGACTTTACCCCATTCAGATTTTCTGATAAATCGTTATAAGAAGAAATATTTTCAGAAGTTCACGACAAAAATCAAATTGGCGTGAAAACTTTGCATCGGTTAGGGAAATTTTTTTAATCCTTTGTCGTATAACCGTTCCTACGGAAAGTGAATCTTTACATGGTAAAAAACCCCAATCTTTGCACCGAATTTGAACCAGGTTTACTTATTTCGATCCCAATCTATATAAGCATTCGAATGAAAAAGAAGACTTTGGATAGCAAAAATGTCGATTTTTAATATTTTATGACGAAAACTTGTCCTTAGTAAATTAACCATAGGGAATTTGTACCACCTAGATCTATTTTTTAAATCAAAACCATCCTCTTCTACGGCGACAAAGTCTAATTTGTGGTGTATTATTCGCAATATTCGCAAGCACTCACATATAGGGAGTGCGGTGCTCTAATAAACGATAAGTTGTCGCAATGTTGCAAGAACGGAGCGTAAAAGAAAGTGCATTTCATACAAGATTTTTTCGGAAAATTTTGGTAAAAGGAACCGAATATCATAACATTCAGGATATCGTTGTTGGCAGCGTTTTCTACTGATGGTTTTGCGTAGTTAGAGAGATTCGTAATATACGATATCCAACTAAGCCCCCCAAATGGAGGCGCCAAAGATATATTGCTTACTCATGTCGTAGTTAATAGTTCGTATAGTCTGAACAATGGTAACTTGCGACTCAAACGTCGAAACATATCCAATGTCCAATGCACTGTGTAATCCAGTTGTACGTTTCGATTTAAGCAGAAAAAATAACGTTCTCCGCCTGTGCTATTTGTGCCGCACTAAATTTGACATATAGAAATATCTAGAAAATGATGTTATGCACGCTTCAGCGGGAAGGTGCGTAGAGCTTAAAAATAATACTTTCACAGGGAGAAGTGACAGTTTGACTAACTGTTGGTAATACTTGTACATATACATATAATGCGTAGTAATTAAGTAATTTTCGTTTTCTTTTTTTTTAGTTGCTGACTTTCCCTAATTTTTGCAAGTGCCTTCACATCTGCAGGAGACTGTGATGTAATCAACCTTCCTTCCACATCTATTGTTGGTTGATACGAATTTTGGTACACTATTGTCTACAAATCAACCTCGGGAAGTACCTCTATAGCATAATTTAGCAAACCAGTTCGTAACTGTTTGATCGCTACCTTCACCACATACACTGCATATTTTGCCTGTCGCTTTAGGACAATTCTCCGTCTTCTTCTATTATCGATCCGTTACTGGATATAAGTAGCTACTTTTTTTTTTTTACCTTTAATGATATTGCGTACTAAGCTACGCTATTAACTAAAACCCAAAAATCTTTTCGGCTCCTTGCTGTGTGTACGATTTCAGTTAAGGTTCTAAGCTATTACCAATTTCGAATATTATGCAGCCACGACATTTGTTTTTTACCCATGCCCCTACAGATTGTTTTGCAGCCTTCCGATGTTAAAAGTAGGTGTCCATATTTTTCTCCACGCATCATGTTTCCAAAATAGGCAGTTTTCGTTTTTTAATACGTTTTAATAGCTCACGTTCAGAGTTTATTTTTCTCACGACTTCAGCATAGGATATGCGGTTTGCCCACCACATTTTTAGAATTCTATTGTAACGCCACATCTCATAAGTAGTATGTTCATTGCACTGATTTTCAATGTTTATGGTTCTAGACCGAACAAAAGCCATTGATGAAACCAAGACGTAGGGATTAGCTAATCACCGATCTTGCTAGAATTTTCTAATATTTCGTGTACGATGATGTAGCCGTTTCTATTTTTTTTATTTCTATGTCGCTGTCCCAGTCTCCGTGTAATATAGATCCCTTCTCTATTTTAGTTATTACTTGATAGACCGACATTTGCATATGAGGTTTTCGCTCGACTTAAGATTATGAATTTGGTTTTGCTGATATGCAAGTTTAGTACACAGTTGTTACTTTGATCATGTAAAGTTTGAACTATCGTCCGTAGGTCACGCGTATTATCTGCTAGGATATCGAGTGCTATTCATTGGTTTACCATTGACCCTAATGCCTGCTTCGATTGTTTGAAAGATTATCTCAGTGTAGACGTTAAAAGCAGGAGACGGAATGATGCCTTGGTGAATCTCTCTGTTTATAGGAATATAAATTGTTCTAATATCATTACCAAGGACTTCTGCTGCTTGTCCCTAATGCAAATTTTTAATTCAGCATATATCTTTTCCGTGAGTACTAGAACCTTTCAGGATATCTATTAATTTATCACGCTGTACCTTATCAAATGCTTTTTCATAATCTATGAAATTAGGATTATTGCATTGTTTAATTTTCCAAAGCGCCAGCTGACGAATATGCACTTTTGCACTCCGTTTTGGTGGTTATGAACAACAGTTTAATAAAACGCACACTATCCAAAATAGTTGACAAAAAGTTAATCGAACCCCTTTCTATTTAGTGAAAGCGCAAACTCGTCTGTCATGGCATTAATTAAATTTTGTGTTTGGAATCTTTGCCTCATTTCGACACAGTTTTGCCGCATTTTCGCATTTTTATAATCGCATTTTGTACTACATCTAGAATCCGAAGTTTACTTTAGCCAGTTTCTTTTGCCATACACAAAACGACCGCGCTATTTGCCTATCAGTTCATGTCTGAAATCGTCAAAACGATATTAACTTCGTTAATCCCTAAATTTTCATGAAATGTAAATCATATTTCCGGATTTGGTTGGTGAGACATCAAAGTCGGGTTGATCTCTTTACAATACAGTTTGCAAATATAAATTAGAGAACACTGAGAATTTTACTCTTGCATTGAGTTAATTTCATTGATAGAAAGTACTTGCAAACAGAGTAAAAGGGTCACTTAATATAAAACATTGGATCTTAAAATCAACTTCAATCGGAGCTGTCTTTGTAATGTCAGTTAGATTAGATTCTAGCTGTCTTGAGCTTTTTTGTTTTTTTTCATGGAATTATCATTTTCGCCAAATTTGATATCAGCACTTATTCGCTAAATACAATACTTAAATTTCAAATAAAGCAGAATCGTTTTTTTATTTGCACTTCATTTCTACTTCAATACTCACTTAGCATCAATAACTTTCGTACTTTATATCTTTTTATTTTAAATCAAATAAACCGCAGCACACATACGTTGGGATGAACTGTAAAGAGACTGTTTGAGAGCAAAAGTCAATAAAGCCAATAAAGCTTATGTGTTGCACTGCATTCGTTGGTTGGTTGCTTGTAATCTTTACTGAGGCAAGAAATTGAAAAATAAAAAGAAACAAAATGAACTAAAAAAAAATGAAAAATGGATAAATAAAACGTAAGCTAAGACATGTAAACAGAAATATATACTTGTCAAAGTGTTTACTCGTTCAAAGAGATGGACAGAATACAGCGTGCAATGTATTGTGTATGTACATACAGTGTACCTCGTACGTAGCGACACAAATACCTTTTCCCATGATTTGTTTTTAGAAAAGTTTTAAAGTAATATATTACGCTTAGTAATATAAAATAAAGTTAAATTGTAAATACGATCGATGTATACCTGAAACGTATACAAATAAACTTTATTTATGTTCACTCACTTGTATGTGCAAAACACCAACATCTTTAAAATTAATCAGTCTTGAAACGTCTGACGACCTGTTTTCAAAAGATGCTCTGCAAATGGGAAAGTAGTTTTTAAATATTAGATACAAGCTAAGCTAAAATAACAAACCAAAAGCAACTAAAACCAATGCAGTGAGCCACTGTCTGCTATGCAATACTCTACATCACCTTACGGTTATCTACACAATAAAAGGTGCAAAATAAAAGGTTGTAAGGGTCGAAATGGTCGAAAAATACGTCCGATCTGAAAGATTTTCAATAGTGTTCGTGCTTTGGCCAAAACACGTCCACAGGGTGTACCAAATTTCATCAAAATATTTCAAAAATTATGGCCTGTTGCTTGAATGCCTGAAAAGAAGACGGACAGCCTAGATAAATTCAAAACGTGTTCTTAATTTTGCGGCCAGGAAAACGTTTACAACAGACATTAGACAGACGGACATGTTAAGAAGGATTCAGAGTTTGATACCTATCAAGAGTATATATGCTTTGTGTCTTGAAGTTTCTTTGCGGACGTCGGATTCGTTTTGACGGAATATGTGTAATTCTCACTTCTCGCTGATGGGTATAAAAAAGAAGCAGCATCAGCATTCTTCATTTATTTCACCTTACAGAACTGGTGGATCAGGGTACATTAAGCGATTCTTCCTTGTTTTGTAAAAGCAATTTTAATATAATTTGACGTGACCACGAAATCGAGCCTTCTTCACTTTGAATGATAAACGATCCAAACGACCCACGAAACGCAAGTTAGTTGGTACATATATCACTTCAATCATAAAACTCGTCAAGCTGATTACAAGATTTGGTAGAAGAAACAGAGTAATTGAATCTATCCATAGGTGTTTCTATGGCAAGTGTAAGTGATTGAAATAAAATTTCTTGCTGCTAAATCTTTAGGAGAAGTACGTTTTTGTTTTATTCGGTTTGTAAAAATCACTTTTATTTTTCTCTTTTAATTTTAGTACTTACTGCTGTGATGTTTTGAGTTTCACCGAAAAAATATGGAATTTGTTAATGCTAAGCACGATTATTAATTTATTAAGAGGAAACCTTTTATTATTTTACACATCGGCTTGCGTACGGTATTTAATTCAAAGAGGGAATGATATCAATATGCGGTTCGTTTCGTTTTGAAAGTGGAGCAGGTGCATGTTTTGCCGTTGCAAGGTATTTAAAGGTATTTAAAGATTGGTTAGCACTTGTGGACATTTTGTTGTTGTATTTTATGATATTAGATAGTGTAAGTTTATTAGTGTTGATTGTGCTGGTTAAAAAGAAATAAAGGTTTCTTATATCCAAATGGACTTGCATCGCTTTAAAAATTAATAAATTACTGTAATCGTTAGTTAAGTGGATAATAATCTATCATCAAGTTGAATCATCCTTCTTTTAGGAAGAATAACAAACAAAGCACTTTTCAATATTTTTTTAATCCTGCATATGCTGAAAATTCATGCACTAAAAATGTATTAAGTTTTCAACAAAGTTTACATTACTTGATAGCATACAAGAAGGAATTAGTTGACAATATGGCCATTTATACCATTACAATCCAATCGTTTGGCAAGTATCAACCTTGTGATAATAAAAATTAGTGATCAATGATATTTATTTCATTATCCTTGACCTGAATGATTTTTATTCACATTATGGCCCACTTTACGCCTCTGTTGTGGCCAGTGCACTTATCACTATAGCGTATAAACTGCAATATGCTTTTGGGCTGTCACATTCTGTGAATGCTTCAAGCAGCAAGATCCTTTCATCAATATAAGCCTTGATTCAATACATATCCATAGACATATCCCGCTCTTAATATGCAATTACTACTGTGAACTTAGGACAAGGTAGCGTCTTTTGCCAATTATTTGGCAAAATAATTTTCTGTATTATTTACGTACAAACTTCTGCCTTCCTGCAGGCATTTTCTACTCAGTTCAGCATTTATCAAGTAAATTTTAAAAGAATAAGATGGATTTGTACTGCCTTCAAAGCGAACATATTTGTGAAGCCATTGAAAATTATATTGAATTGTGTGGGTCGTGGTGTTCAAACATTTATGTATGTTTAATACAGTCCTCGATCTATTTTTTCGTTCGAAAAGTATAATATATTTATCGCGGTGAATACGATTAAGGAAAAAATATTTTGTTGTAAGAACTTTTGCTCAAAATCAATCATCGAATATTTTTCTAGAACTTCAATACCTTAATAGCCGTTAGTAAAGCACTTTCAAGGAATCAAGGAAGGAATCTCGTATAGAAGAGAAACCCGGTCTTGAAGGTAAGAGAAAATGAGAATTTTACTGCTGTTTTACAAAACGAAAAGAACTGTTCATCAATAGAAACTCAATAACGATTTCAAATTTTGAGACTAGACTAGAAACATATTACGTAAATCTTTCTATTTCTTGTCCATTCTATAAACTCTGATTTCGGTAAAAGCTTCTTTCCCTATATATGCACAATTGCTATTGTCCTCCCTCATCATTACGTTTAGCAGTGAGAGAGATGGACTACTAAACTTTTTACATTTTCTTTTTAAACATAACAATAATGATTATTTTCAATTAAGTTGAAATATCCATTCATTAAAAGCCGCCAAGTTAAGGCAAGTTTTATCTCTTCCTGTAAGCGAGAAAGATTTGTAAATAATTTTCCGGCAAAGTACAATTCGTTAATATTCATGAAGTTTGATATCTCTAATGCTGAGTTAACTTAATGCTGCCACTGCAAGAAAGATGAAAATGTACGAAAGTATTAGGAGAAAAAATGTGACCGCTTTACCTTGCAATTGTTCGTTCGTAGATTCATGCATTCATATATATGCACATGGCAATGTCAACTGAAACATGTTCGCTAATAATATAATACTCTTTTTGACTCTCTCTCTCTCTCTCTCGATCTCTTTATTTGTCACGACACTATTTTGTTACATACAATCATGATAACAATCTTCATATAAATAAATAATGGTTTTTGACGGTGCAAATACATTCGCATAAACTCCGCTGCTCACGCATACCACTCTATGATAAGTAATAAATAAATAAAAATAAATAAAATTGTGTGACAATTATCCACTTAAACACCTACATACAAACTTGTTTATTCAACTGGTCTGTGCGGCTTTATATATATATTTTACTTTTCTTCATTTTTTTTCTTCTTTTTTTTATCATTCCTTATATACATATATTTTTTTGCTTCGCTTTCCTGTCTTTCTCTACAACTTCAAGTTTCATCTGTATTTGGTGTGTTCGCCAAGTTTTAGAAAAATGTACAAAGTACACAATTATATACACACACCTGTGTGCTGCATGCGTGTGTATATTTATTTACTTGCTCTGTTAACCTGACTCTGTGGAAAAAGTTGCTCTAACTAAAAACAGAAAACAAAGACAAGACACACCATCACCAGTCATCATCAGCAACCATAATGCTACGGGAACAGCAACATCAACCAATAACAATAATAGCAACAACAACAGCAGCAGCAACAACAAGAACGACCACATCACCAGCAATGAGGTATAATATGTGCAAGAAAAACTAACGGTTTTAAAGACCTGTTCAGACAACAGATGAGCTAAACAACTAAATAAACGGATTTGTTTTTTATTTTTTTTATTTTTTATATTTCTTCTTTCGCTATGTACATTTGTACGTGTGTTGCAATTATGTTTAAGTGTAGAAAAAAAAAAATAAATGAGGGGACTATAATCATCTACGGACATACATAGATACGCATACACAACGAAGTATTAAACCTTTAGAAGAAAGTTTTAAATTAAACAATTCTTTACCTAACTGCCACCAAAGAAGACAGAGAGAAAAAAGTGTAGAAAACTAACTTTGACAACTTATTTAAATATCACGTTTTGACATTTTAAAAAAGATCGGATTATTGTGGATTATAATTAATTGATAAAGAAAGTCTGTCTTTTGAATGTATTGCCAAAGACTTCACTGCTTTTTTGTGTGCTCTAATCCACGCAAACAAGAGTGTAGCTTAACTTAAGATCCCACTGGAAGAACAAACAAAAAAATTGTGTACTCTTCGAAGGGAAACTGTTGACGTCCATTAACGTAAAGAAATGTATAAAATGGTGAAAACAGACCGACTTACGAAAACACAAACATTAAAAGAGAGGCAGCGGAAATTTTTGCTCTTCACTAGAGTGAGGAAATATTCGAAATATTTCTGAAAATTCTAAAGTCGGGGAGACAGATAGAGAACGCAGAAATGCCAAAGCAAACATTCGCAAACATAGGAGACTAAACCAAGACGAATAGATGAGACTTCAAAAGAATCTACATACGGCGGAATCTACGAAAAGCAAACCGAAAAAAGAAAGTATAGGGACCGAAGGGCATATGGAGAAAAAACAAAGAGACTTTAGGGAAGGAAGAACAGATACAGAAAAGAACAAAGATGCTCGGAGGATGGGAGGACACACAGAGAAGAAACGAAGACACTCTGGGAATGGAAGGATAGATGGAGAAAAGAGCAAGCAGAATCTAGGAACGGAAGGGCAGATGGCGAAAGTACAAAGAGTCTCAGAGAACGGAAGCATAAATGACGAAAAAACAAAAAGACTCTAAGGACGGAAGGAGAGAGGAGAAGTAAATAAGATGACTCTCTTAACGGAAGGATAGAAGGGCAAAAGAACAAAGAGACTCGACGGAGAGACAGATGGGGAAAAAAATTGTATACATGTTTTTTCCGAGTTTTAGAACCTTTCCGAAAAATTTAGATTAACGTTAACATCTAAAGCACTATTGCAGAGAATTTCTTTATCTAATTATTGATGATGTTGCTAAGGCAAATGGTGCTGTTTCTAGTTTTCTAAATCTTCGTCGTTATCAACGAAAGAATCTTAAAAGCAAAAGTACTGGTTGGACGTTAATATTACCCATATATTATAGTTCTACAGTTTTTTTTATAAGACAATGTTTCTTTTGATACCTCGTCTACACTTTGACTTCCAATGTGACCAATCAGTCGTTTGTTTTTTCCGTCAATGGTTCGAGCTTTATTCACTTACTTGCAGATGCGCAAGTAATAGTAAGCTAAAAAAAAAAACAAAAAAATATATATATATATATATATTTTCTTTATTCGGAATAGCTCTGTTTTTCTTTCTTTTTTCTGTTGTTTTTTTTTCTTTTTATTTTATAGTTTTTTCTTTTACAAAACAGTTTCTTAATACAATGTTTTGAATGTATCGTAAAGCACCTGTGTGCCTGCGCACAATTTTACAATTATTTACATTTTATGTACGTACGAAATAGGGGAAAAGTTGAAATTTACATATGTCTGTATGTGTAGCGTGCATAAATCATGCTTTCAATGCCAGAAATCATAAAAAGGAGATTTATGTTTACATTTGCATATAATGCATATTTGCATGAAATAGATGCACACACGTGTATACAATAGTAGTTATATTCTACTGTCTAGCGTAACGTACCGGATCAAGTTGATGTAGATGTTGTACATGCATGTGCACCCATTTGCATATTTTTTGTGATCAGCTTAAATTTCAACAACAATTCACTCACATTCAAAAATGATATACAATAACGTTAATGTCAAAATTACGTTTTTTGATTTTGCTCTTTGAGACGCGCAGATGTCTGTATATACATAACATATATATACGATTCAAGTAAATCAGTTTAAATGTTTATTATACGTCCGGTATTAAAGCGTGACTTTAGTGAAGGAATAATAAAACAAAATCGTAACGTTAACGTAAGTTCCTTAATAAGTTTAATGCTTTTAGTACAGCGATAATAAAATTTGTAAATGTAGTTTGTCGAACATGGATTCATAAGGCATTAAAATGTTACAAGACCGCACTTGGCAGGCAGTAAAATGTGCGTTTTTTCCTTGATTTCTAGTTGAGTATAAATAACATACAAAAAATTTTCTGTTTTCCTTCCCTATTTTATGGAAAATATCAGTGAAAGTAACGTAGGGAAACGACATTCTGAAAACATTGTAGTGATCCATGCTATATCCTTAAGTATCTTACACCAACGCTTCACTTAATTATATAACGACTTTTCAAGATAATGGGTTCCATGGGAGGACGTCGAAAAAGTGCTCCGTTTCGAGCCATTTTGGATGGCGTTCGTCGCTAGATTAAGCATAAGAATGCGAGAAGGATTGACAGTTAGATGGACAGACAAGTTTAGATCGACATAGTAAATGGGGGCTATATTGCAAGTTCTTCTGGATGATAACTGTACTGCAAGTCGTGTAGGGTACAAAAATTAAAAAATTGTAAGCATTAGGAATAAAAAAAGGCTTGCAAAAAGTTCCACAAAGCAACTTAGAATAGAAGACTTTTCACTTGCGTTTACGTAGCATGTGAACCTTTCCAAGTTTTCTATTCTCTGTGTTTGCACTGAATATGTAGTATGTCTCTCTCTCTACATATACAATGTGATATGTATATAGAAATTCATTAGCACTTAATGAAGAAGTTACGACGAGCATGTATTCATAACTTTTTTTTTTCCCAAACGACATGAATACCTGAATAATGTAAACCATCACTACAATAACCCTAAAAATTGTTTATTTGTTTTTGTTAAAATACAATAGATTTAGAAGCAAAAGCAGCAGCAACAGTAACAGCAGCAGCAAAAGCAACTCAACAGAATAAGAATAGTAAAATGCAATACAATGTAAAAAAATTGTTTAAATAATAGAAAACTATGCACACACATACATGTTTTCGAAATTTATGATTAAACAAAAGCGAGGAAAATCAAAAATAAAACAAAATTACAAGCATAACCGTAATTAAATGAATTCGTAACACACAGTAGATTAAAGTAACAAACTTGTACATCATCATTCAAGCACTCGTACGTAAACAGACATTTATGCAAACGTGTCAGTTTTGAGTAGGGATGAATTTACTTTATGAAGTGATGAAACATTTTATGTAAGCAATAAGGCAAATGGAATACGCAAAAAGCGACAAAGTTTGCAAAAAAGCTATGTATGCACGTGCTTTATATTAAATCTTGATTCGATTATATTTCAAACAGACCAGTTGTAAAGAAAATAACCGATAGGGATAACTTCTAAACAGATCTATTAAATAATGCGGCCAGAAGTTTCAAGTAATTACCTGCTTCTAATGTCAGTGTATTGAAATTAATTTTTTCTTAAAATTTACTTCGGCACATTACCTTTGGTAGTTTTATTTGTTAGAAGATTGTCATTTCTGACTTGTGTGTGTGAATACAAGCCAATCGTTTCTGATTACTTCTCATTATATCCTATACTGCTTACAGTACAGGGCACATTAAGCAACCGATCGATTCAGAAAATGATTCTGCAGCGAATTAAGCTTGCTTGCCCCTCTGTTCATCTGATGTCCATCTACGTATTCTTTCGCTCAACGTACAGGTCGCAAATTCTTAGAAACGGTTTCTACGTAAACTGAATTTTCATAAGGCAAAAAGTCCAATTTTCAATATTTCATGGTGGAAATTGGTGGAAATTGGTAGACAGCAGTATTTTGACATAGAAGATAAACTTCTGGGAAGGCACTAAAAACTTAAGAAGCTTTCACAATCTTTACAACTGCCTAAGTAGCGGAGTAGATAAAAATCGCGACGATCAAGCCAGTGGTTGCGTGTTCATATCTCATAGAGTTTATTTTGCTCGTAGCTCTTATATATGTAGCGAGCCTTTAGTAATAATAGGCATAACAGCACAGTTGCCGATTAGGCTACGGCCGCCACCTTGCTGTCTTTTTATCCTTCCTCACTTCTTTCTGATCGTCACCGGGTTACATCCATAGTGAACCTCCTCTGGGTTATTGGTCAAATCAAAAAATAACACCCAGTAAATGAACGAGTGCGTTCACTACACTACCGTGTAGTGTAGCGTGTGGTCGTCCTTGTCCGACTGTAATGTTTCCAATTACGTAATTTTTAGAAGCGAACTAGTGGATCCGGAACGGAAGAATCGATGGATGGACATGACTAGATCTCAAACTGGCAAGTAAAATAGATTATCATTGTAACATTAATAATAATAATTTCTTCTATATTTGGACTACAGATGAACATAGTTGGGGAGGATAAATTGAAATGATCTCAATCCTAAATGTTTCAAAGTGCTAAATGACTAACCTGCACATGATCTTTATAAAGAATTGTTAGGCGTCGAAACCTTCGACAGATGACCAGACGGATGGACAAACATAGTCACATCATCTAACTAAGTAGATATATATTATGTACTTGAATATATGTCTTTGAAAATATATTTCCTATTGTAAGAATTGCAATCTAGCTATCGATATACAAGCACATGATCGTTGACATCAATTTGTGGTTGTTTTCAACAGTAATGTTTTCAACAAACAACAGGTGCGACGGCTATAATTAAAGTCATTTAGAGCCAGACGCTGATTAGCAACATACTCCTTACAAACTTTCCAAGGATTTTCGATTTAGAGAGACCCAAAAGATGTCGGAAAGCTCGCTGATCGGATGCCCAGGACAATATTTATTTAGGATTTTCCACTGATTTACAAAGTATAAATAGGATTGCTAAGGGGTAGTTCGAATTTTCAAAAGTTTAAAATATAAGCTACATCGGATCTCTACTGCGTAATCAAATCCCATCTGCAGCACGGTAAAGTAAAATTTTTACCGAAGGTTTTAAAGCAATTTTTGAATATTTTATGCTAAGACGACATTTTATGCAGCATAAATATTATAAATATCGTTGCCTTTAGTCTTTGTGCTCTTCATTCTAACAACGTAATCGCCATAACGAATGCAGGTTCATCCATCAAATAAGCCGCTAATTACGAACACAAAACCAAAAAGCTAAGTTATTGCTACTAAATCTCATGCAAAATTACACTACAAATACTGAAGGAATGCAAGGTCCAAATCGCCTTATAAACATTTTCCGAGACATTATCTGACAATAGATTTTTGATATGTCTTAAACAACACTAAAACCTATCAGAAAAACCTAAGTTCGTTAGTCTGCTCCCGGTCCTTGACAACCAAATTCGCCAAAAACTTGCCGTCTCCATATACTTCAGAGATTAAATCCAAAATATTGCAATAACAGTGCTAATGAATGTTGCTAATGAAATGTCCGAATTTACACACACGATAACGATATATCAATTCATGTTGAACATTCCTCTGCTAAATTAATAGTTTCGCCGCCAAAACCTTCTTCGGTAAATGAAATAGTTTGCGAAAAGCCAATTTGATTCAATTCAATGAAATCGGATGTTGGAACGCAAGCAGATTTCGGGCATTCGGAAAATAAGGTTATAAGAAATACACTTTTCTAATTTGTGAAAAGGTTTGATAAGAAACATTTCAGATCTTAGGAAGTATATATTTTATTACGCGTTGCTTAGAACCAATTATCGAAGCAACAGTTCTCCGGTAGCCGAAAGGATAGCCAGTACGCATGATGGGGGTTCAACTGGTAACGGGCTAATGAAATTCTAGCAATCGTGTGAGAAAGAAGGAAGTTGCCTTTTTCGTGAAACCGATGTTTAAACATCGTTATGTGCTTCCTCTACTATTTCTCAAAATCTAGGATATAAGAGATCTGCTGATTTATTATTTGATTTACTCAATGCAATTATATTGTAATTGCTTTAGGTACCATAGTGTCTTCAAATAAAATAAGTTAGGGGCTATATGACGGCATATCAAAAAGTCATAAACTGAATTTTTACCGATATAAATAATGAGAAAGGAAAACCTGGCAGTCAAGTGGCTGCTTCTAATCAACAAGCGCACGCGCAAGCGCCGCAGCTTATATTCTACTTGCCTATAGAATGTTTTGAATAAAATTGTACGCGATTCGTATATAGAAAGATGGCGACAACTCAATAACATGCATATAACTGCGTAAACAAGTGCATGGACAAACGCCCTACTATTGCAAACATATGCCCATAATCTGTAATCTTAAACATACATGTTGCATAAAGCCAAAAACGTTATGTGTATAAATTCGAACACTTCATTAGCAAAAAACAAACACATTATGTGTATGAGATCGAACATTTCATTAGGAACATTCATTAGTAGCGTTATTGCAACATTTTGCATTTAGTGTCTTGTGCATATGGAGAGGGCAGGTTTTTGGCGAATTTCGAGGTGACGGACCGGTACCAGGGTAATGAAATTAGGGTTTTCTGATAGGTTTTAGCGTCCTTTAGCACATATTAAAAATCTGCATATGGCGAAATTCGCTAAAGTTTTTTGTAACTAATTTAGTGTTTTATGTACAGGGACAGGTTTTTGGCGAATTTCGTGGTGATGGACCGGGTTCAGGGTAATGAAATTAGGGTTTTCTGATAGGTTTTAGCGTCCTTTAGCCTATATTAAAAATCTGCATATGACGAAATTCGTTAACATATTTTATACACACTTTGTGTATTTCAATTTTTCGCCAATAATATACATGCACTATAAGGTAAATAGTAGCGAACAATTTTTCTTTATTTTCTTATAATACTTCTCTACAATTTCTTGTTTTGTTTATGGTTGTATTTCTATTTTTGTTTAGTTTTTCTAATCATTTCATAAAAAAAAAAAACATTTTAATCTGTGAAGATCATGCGTATTCAATAACATTTGCTTCCATGAAAAGCCGGATGTAAATTTACTAACGGCATTGAATTCATTCAAAAGCTTAGAAACGCTGCGTATAAACAAATAAAAAAAAATTATTGTAGATTTAATTTTTCAAAAAGCATTGCCATGGTTACTCAAACCAAATTGGGTAAGGAAACTTAGATTTATGCGTATTCGCAGTTGAAAATTGTTGAGTGCTTGTTTTTTTATTGTCAACGGAACAATGTATTGAAAGGGAGGTGAAAAAAATATTGTTCTCTGGGTATTTAACAGAACAAAGCATTGTCTTTTTCATGTACTTTATAGCGTTATATACATATATATATTGTTTAATGATATCTCGAAATAAGTTACCGTAAATTGCTTGCTAAGCTCTAACGATTATAAAGGTGAAAAGACGAGTGTATTTCATCTATTTTTTTTGTCCCATAGAGAGGCTATTAAAATAGAATAAACGAAATTTATAATAACGCGTTTAACAAACATCTATAGAGCCATAGCTTAATATTAATGGTGTCGAATATTTGAGAGCTTTACTGACTAAACTTATTACCACGCTTCCTATTCATCGAAGGAAAAAAAGAAAAAAAGTAATGTCCTTCCATGCTCAGTTTGTTAGAACTGAAGCAATGCTTTGACAATTTACCATAATACGGTATCTTTAGTATCGTCTTACAAACATTGGTAACGCAAGTTATTCCAGAACACAAGAAAATGATTTTCTTTTCTATTCTCTTCTCTGTTATTATTATTATTGTTATTATCGTAAGAAGACAATAATAAATCATTTGTAAAGAATGGTTTTCTTTGTCAGATTAAGAAACTAATTTGACAAATTAATTGGTCATCACTTCATGCAACATTAATTGTTGTCGCTCTGCGCTCTTTTAAAAGCAGCAGAAAGTAACAATAATAAGGAAAACAATACATCAACTAAAAATTCAGTTTAAAAATTCAGTCTTATGAAGCCAAAGTAATGTTTATAGTTTAGACCATATGTGGTACAAGAATATATTAAGTTTGTGCGGATGTGTGCAACGCCTAGAAGGACTTGGGATAAATACAACTCTTATTACACCGACCAATCCAAAATCACTATCTGAACTCATCTAAGTTTGTCCCTTTGTCTGTCTGTCCGTCTTGTGTCTCGTGTTCAATCTACAGACCGTAATTTTTAAGATATTTTGATGAAATCTAGTACCCTGACGTGTGTTGTGGCAAAGGCGAACGTTATTGAACAAATGGTGCGGCTGAGACCACTTTTCCGATCACGTCCATTATAACGCCTTACTTTGAAAAGTCATAATATGGGTAATTTTAGGATGGTGCAGGTTATGTAATGGTGGCCGTTGGCCCACTATAGTGTTTTCGATTGTTTAGTTTTAAATTTAATGTTCAAATTTTTCACATAAATTTTAATCTGATGCAATGCTAATCATCAGCGATGTTTATCTAAGAAATCATAAAAATTTGTAATTTTTATTTCAGATAAAGACTATTTTAATAAAAAACTTTGCGATGGATAGGAAGTGATCTGATGCAATCTATTTTGAACAGCTTTTGCCCTTGGGCCAAAACACGTCATTGTACCAAATTTCTTCAAAATTCTTGATCTTGATCATTGTGAACTGTGGTTCGTATAGAGACCTATAAAGAGGCAAGATAAAGTTGATATAGAAAATGGCAGATCTCTCCCTCTAATTGTTACATATATTTTCACTTAAACTGAAACTTTATATACCCCTTACCACACGTAGAATGCAAACAGTAATGAGAGATAGGTGTTGTTGCACCCAGAGCAACAATTATTTGATTTTTTTTATGCAAATAACAAAAGTTACATTAAATTCGCCAAATATTTTTTCTTAAAATACGTCCTTCTGTTGAAACCGCCATTACGACTTCGTAACACTCACAATCTTTTCTTGGCCTCATTGGTATTTTCTTATGACTCCCTTCAGTTACCTTCGAAATTTTGGTACTTTTGACATTTAGCTATGTGCATTTACATAACTGTATATCTAGGCCTTTGCTCTTAGAATTGTGCAAAGCGTTGTCATATGTGGCACATTAAAATTAATTGAAAATATTCAGGATGCGTAATAGATGATACGTATGATTCGGTTGACAAATCGATATAAATCGATATATCGATGTATATCGAGTCGACCCTTCTTCTAACTTGTAATCAAGTATGGCGTATAAAGCGAACGTGGGAAACTTAAAGATTTTTCCCCTATTTTTCTCCAGTGTGACTTATTCTTTGCTTTCATTTAAATCTCCAAAGTGAATGAGAAAAACTTACCGCTAATCAGTCTTATTTAGTTTCGGATATGAAACTGGCGCTGTTCTTTTAAAATGGTGGAAAAGATATCAAAGATTATATGGAATTATTGAAAACAAGATTTAAAAAAATAAAAAATGGAAATTTTAGCATAACGCTGTATAGAATAAAAAGTTAAAAACATATATATAAAAGTTATAACATAACGCTATACAGGATATAAGACGAACGCTGCCCATTTTGAACCAATCGTCAAATTGTCTCTACAATGTAGCACATCGTAGCAATGTTGGATTGTAATTAACCAGTAGAATTTCTATTTCATAAATGCTCATGTCAAAAGAAAATCTCTTTCAGATAAATGATTTTTTCCACACAATTTAATAGAATCAAATTAGCAGAGAGAAACTTCTGAAAAATTGACGTAAGAGCTACGTTCTCAGATGCCTAACATGGATTAATCCCTGCGCTACCAGGATGATGTCCTGGAGAAAACATTCATCAGAGCCTCACATTTTCATTCAAAAATGAGGTAAGTTTTTTACTAATTCTAAGAAGGTTATGTAAGAGGAGCATTCTAAGAAGCTTAAGATGGATTAACACGTTCGCTATGATGGTGCGTCAGAGTCCATGATTTTTTAGTCGATACTAAGAAAATTGTATACTTCACCGATAGTTGCAAGAACGCGACCTGACACATCAAGTCGGTAATGGACAACTGTAAATGGACCCCAGTTTTCATGCATATTACCGTTTTAGAAATTAACAATTTTGTTCAATACGCGACACGTTTAAACATGCCTTGGTAAACAACCTAAAAATGTCCGTTACATATACCTGTGGCATGGGCTGCGGGAAGAAACGGCTGCGTTAAGTATATGTAACGATTGGTAACGAACCAGCTAAGTTATGTTGACGTTGCCACCGAGTAACTTAAAGGAGAAAACTATCTGTCTTCGTTGAAGGAATACTAAAAACATTTCGCTTGAAACGCACGTAGGAGGAAGAAGATGTGATATAAGCCAAACATAATCGATTAGGACTGAATTAGGGCCTTGTGATAATACCTATGTGCAAACAGGTTAAGGTTATTAAGCACACTCTCTACAATCGTGATAGTAAAAGGAATATTCGCGAGTATACATAGATTTTGGTAAGAGTGAAAGTTAATTTGTTTTCTGTTCTATGACGCAATGCGTGTGGAATTGTAATTTATATATTTATTTATTCTCCTTAAGACTTGTTTTTCTTTTACTTCATTTGCTTACGTTCTTGCAACTCCTTTCGTATATATTAATAAAAACAAAAATTTGCAAGACGCTTGAGTGTTCACTATAGAGTAAGAAAATAAAGAAACTTTACTGATGTGAAGTTAGCCCACTGTACATAGCCCACATTTTTGTCTTTGCTAGTAGGTAGGCTATCTTCGTACTTGGTTCGCGCCTCTTCCAAGGTAATTAATAATTGAACGCTACAAAATGATTAGAAAAACTAAACAAAAATAGAAATACAAGCACAAATAAAACAACAAATTATACAGAAAAGTTATAAGAAATTAAGCAAAACATTTGTTGCTACTGTTTACCATATAGTGTATCTATATTATTGGCGATGTTGCAATAACATTGCTAAGAATGTTGCTAATGAAATGTCCGAATTTACACACACGACAACGATATATCACTTCATGTTGAACATTCCTCTGCCAATTGCATTCAATTCAATGAAATCGGATGATCGGAAAATAAGGATATAAGTAATATACTTTTCCAATTTGTG
The DNA here is from genome assembly GCA_001077435.1 of Glossina morsitans morsitans. Lineage (NCBI taxonomy): Eukaryota > Metazoa > Arthropoda > Insecta > Diptera > Glossinidae > Glossina > Glossina morsitans. The sequence continues at coordinate 144,266 of CCAG010007846.1, forward strand.
AAAAGGTTTGATAGGAAACATTTCAGATCTTAGGAGCTATATATTTTATTACGCGTTGCTTAGAACCAATCATCGAAGCAACAGTTCCCCGGTAGCCGAAAGGATAGCCAGTACGCATGATGGGGGTTCAACTGGTAACGGGCTAATGAAATTCTAGCAATCGTGCGAGAAAGGAGGAAGTTGCCTTTTTCGTGAAACCGATGTTTAAACATCGTTATGTGCTTCCTCTACTATTTCTCAAAATCTAGGGTATAAGAGATCTGCTGATTTATTATTTGATTTACTCAATGCAATTATATTGTAATTGCTTTAGGTACCATAGTGTCTTCAAATAAAATAAGTTATGGGCAATATGACGGCATATCAAAAAGTACATAAACTGAATTTTTACCGATATAAATAATGAGAAGGGAAAACCTGGCAGTCAAGTGGCTGCTTCTAATCAACAAGCGCACGCGCAAGCGCCGCAGCTTATATTCTACTTGCCTATAGAATGTTTTGAATAAAATACGCGATTCGTATATAGAAAAGATGGCGACAACTCAATAACATGCATATAACTGCGTAAACAAGTGCATGGACAAACGCCCTACTATTGCAAACATATGCCCATAATCTGTAATCTTAAACATACATGTTGCATAAAGACCAAAAACGTTATGTGTATAAATTACGAACACTTCATTGACAAAAAAACAAACACATTATGTGTATGAGATCGAACATTTCATTAGGAACATTCATTAGTAGCGTTATTGCAACATTTTGCATTTAGTGTCTTGTGCATATGGAGAGGGCAGGTTTTTGGCGAATTTCGAGGTGACGGACCGGTACCAGGGTAATGAAATTAGGGTTTTCTGATAGGTTTTAACATTTTTCACGACATATCAAAAATCTGTAGTCGGGCAATGTTTCTGAAAATGGTTATAACACGATTTGGACATTGCATTCTTTCAGCGTAACGTAAGGTAATTTTGCACGAGATCTAGTGGTAATAATTATTGGTTTTGTGTTTGTAGTTAGAGGGTTAGTTTGTTTTGTATGTGTACGTTTGCTAATATTATTCAATTTTAATACATATTTTACGTGTTTGCTGCTCATTCCGCAAGAAATCGTAACTTAGCAAAGACATTTTTAGTGAAGACACGAAACGTAAAAAGTGTGGGTTATCTTTTATCTTGGTGGGCTATCTTCACTTCAGCGAAACTTTCTATATTTATTTTGCATGCAATTACACACAAGAGAATTTCATAAGCAGACAAAGAAATATAAGTAAAATATTTTACAATTATGATCGGTTTTCACAATAAAATTTAAAATTATCTTTCTTCTTTTTTGTTCATAGGCATGAAATTACAAGCACTTGCGAACACATGGCGTTATGAAAAAATGTTGTATATATAATCGAAATAAAATATGTAATAAAATTATTATATACATGTTTTCAGTACATTTCGTGACGCAACGGTGCGGGATTACTTGTGAAATGATTTCAACGCTTCTTAATTACACAATATTTCTATTACACCAAGAATGACCCTAATTTGATTGTGCGATGAAGTAAATAGGTTCGTAATTCTATAAATCGGTTAGATTTTTGTGAGATAAGATAAGAATTTTTTAAGATGTCGAGCTGCAATAGTGTTTTCTTGACAGCTCTTGCAATGTGTGGCCGAGTGTTGTCATGCACGAGGATGATTTTGCGTCCTTTAATCGCTCGTTTTTTTACAACAGTACATTGTTCAATTTGTTCAATTGACGTCGGCAAACATCTGCAGTAGCAGGTTCATTCTGTTTCAGCAACTTTGTGGTAATGAATATTCGGCTTCGGTATTCTTATCATATCCACTTCTCGGGATTGTGGTATTAGATCCACTTTTCATCGCCACACAATACGCCACAGAAAGCTCTACCTTTTTCGCCTGGCAAGCAATGAAACCACGACGTTGAAACGGTTTGAAATGGCATTTTTATGCAATTCGCGCGGTAGCCATTTTTCTTCTTTTTGGATGTTTTCCATCGCATGTAAATGTGCAGAAACAGTTGATGCATTAACCACTGAGCTGTTCGAAAGTTCTTTCAGAGCTCCAACTGGGTTTTCGTCCAATAAGTCTTGCGATTATTTGTCTTCGAACATTGTTGGTCCTCCAGGCCGTTTTTTGTCATTAACATCAAAATCGCCACTTTTTGTTTAAACCAAAACTGGCAATTGGCCGAAAGCTTCTAAATGTGTTTGATGGGCTTCGGCAGCCGATTTCTTCAAATTAATCGTTCCATGATTAGTGTCTGTATACACTCAGTAATACTAAATGGAAAAATGTTTTACGTAGAGTAAGGTAAAAATCATCGAACTTCGTATCTTCGCCAATAGATATCGCTGATCAAAATACATGCAAGCACCAGGAAGTACACGTAGACAAGCAGTATATATTTGGTCTTGCACATCAAAAGACTTATGTCTTCGATATGAAAAGTTGCACCGTAAATAGAATTTGACCCAAATAAAAGCCGTTGGCTTCAAATTTTAAAGAAAATTTATGTTCGCTTCTTTAATGCATGATTGCAAAGTGATGCCTTGACCGAAATATCATTTTTTTAAGAAATTCGAAAGAAAACGTTGTTGAAGGGGAAATCGAAACGAAAGAAAAAATGAGAAGAAACGCTAAGGCCTTAAACTTGCAAAGTAGCAAAGACAATCACTTGCTTTAGCGAAAGAATCCTACAAATTTATTTATGAAAAATGTGGAATATGAAAGAAAAGTGAGATGCTGGTAACACACCACTAATAACCGCAAAACGACAGACACAATATTTAAATTTTCTTTTGTATTTATTTTTATCACGCGTTAAGATTACTTTTAGGAAACTTTAGAGCATCCAGAGCACTGAAGCAGGCAAGCGAATATGTTACTTAGACAGAATAAAAGAATAAAAGTTATTTGAAACCGAAGTACTGAGTATAGCGGCAGAAACATTTTTACTCGATATTCAATTTTTAAAGGTTAAGCTTTCGACCAAAATGTGTCGGAAATTGGCTTAAATATCCAAAAAGCAATTTATTTATTTCGTTAAATCTGATGAGATTTGTTTTTTGAAGTAGATACCGTCGTTAAATAGATTTTATATGCCTCGGATTATCCCAACCAACTACACGACTTCCGTAGATACTTTTCGAAATCTCTTCAATTATCTTCTTCGCCTTTTCTTTTCTAAGAACAACTGTCTCAACGCTCTTTCCAGAGAGTAGTTTTTATAGGGAAATAATAAAATCCAAGTTACGGCAACGTTGGACGAATTTTTCGCTACAGATTTCTGATCAAGACTGGGGAAGTTTGCTAGAAGCTGCTCTTTCAAAAATAATAAATATAGCGAGCAGCTCAGCTCATATTATAATACCTTGAGCTATTTATTCGAACTTTTTTTTTCTCTTCTCTTATGTTTTTCTTTTTTGTACCATTGGTTGTCGTTCGCAGTATAGATATGTCAGCGCAAAAAAAAGCAATAGGTAAGAATTTCATGCTTAGCCGATAATGTTGCTTAGGTAAGAGAGGACGATGAGAAAGAAAGAAAACTAAATTTTTGCACAAAGTCGATCAAACCATGACAAGTCTTTAAGGCTCTTAATGTTTTGTATCACTCGTTTAGTCGCAAATCTTAGACAATCACATTTTTCTGAACATTCTTCAAGATCTTTAGTGGGTTTGAAGCGGAAATTTTATTGGAAATGTGTTCTTTCAAATAGCAATTGTTGATATTCAAAGTAGCCCACAATCTCGAGTGCATCTAACACTGGCCGTCATTAAATAGAAAATAGGTCGGCGACGGAACTCGTCACGGTACGTTAATAAATCTGTTTCGCTATCAAAATAACTCGCGGTTCAGTCAATACAAAAATCGTTTGCTTTTAACAATATTTTTAAAGATTTTATATACGTTACACTATTTGCGGTACAACCCATGTAATTTTATGCCCAAGCTGTAGGTAACACATTTCAATACTCTTATATGCACTGACCTATTGAAAGTAAGATATTTAGAGCATAAAATGTCATATTTTAACAATGTAAGAAATGCAAAAACAAATATTTTGATTTTTTAATATCGACAGAACTCCGTTAATAACAGCTGTTTAGCATACCGAGTTTCGATACGATGCGAAGCAATTTTTTCAAGTGCTTTCGAAATTTGTTTTTTTGTTATTACATATGAACATTCCTTGAGGGCATGCCCCTTGTTTGTATATTGCGATGATGGTTAGAAAAAAACGAGGAAAGAGAAAGAGAGAGAGAGCGAGAGCGAGAGCGAGAGCGAGAGGAAAAGATAGCTGGGGCCAGAAAGTGTAGCAACTAAGTGTTTCCTGACCGAGCATTCACCACACTTGCTATTACACACCAGCCGTAATCGCACTATGGTCCACTGAACTGAGAGTTGAACTGGTGTATACACGGGCTTCATAAGTCTGGAAACCTAGTCTACATTGTAATGTTCAGGGATGTACAGAATATATACATACATATATATATATATATATATAGATATATATATATATATATATATATAGATGTGGTCTACTATTTGGATTCCCTCCAAGAAAAGTGTCGCAACAAGGTGTAATTTTTAATATTTTATGGCAGGCTTTGCCTTACTATAAACACATCTTTCGTTTTTAAATAAAGTTTTCCTCGAACTTTTTTGACAAAGTTCTGTTGATATTATTTCTTTGTTCTATCTTTCATTGATGGGATTTTTTCCATTACAAACTTTCATGATTTTTTCACCAAAAAATGTATCACAAGTAGATTTTGTTATTATGAGGACGAATGTCTCCCCTAAACGTTCAACACAGTTACACTTAAAATCAAACGTTCCTATCAATAGCAATCGTCAATATACTTGTTCTAGGCTATGAAAATGTTTTAAGTTTTCTTTTAAATGTTACGAAGCGTTAATATCAGAATTTAATTACAAGTCGATTTCTTTCTACTCATCATCGAAGGAAGGCAGTAAATCGAGTCTGTTATTTATTTTTTAAGACCCAAAAGCACAAAGTAAAGTACATACTTATGATGTTTTTAAGCGATATATTAAATGCGTCCGTCTGTCAGCTTATGTTTTTGGTAGACCAATCCCGAAATAGTGGATAGAGAGCAGAAATTCCGCAAACATATTTCTAAGTAGTGACTGATGAGTGTTGTCAACCCATAGGTAGTTAGGATTAAAAAATGTTTTACAATTTTTTTACAAATTGTGAAACCAAAGTTTAATATTAATATTTTCTATGACTGGGAGTCACCCTTGGAATTACTCAAACAGATTTGTCACTTTTCGGGTGAACGGTATGTATAAATATAATTTCTCTGCTTTTTTCTAGGAATGTATTTGTCACGGGATAAGAGCCATGATGGAAGATTGAACAGAATTTTCAAACAAAATAAGTAAGAAGATTAATATTCGATTGTAAGCGAATTTTTTCTACCCATAATGTGGTCGTAGCAAAGTCTAATATAGATTGAAAAAACTAAATTTCCATGACAATGGGCATGTCTGACTGTTTTATAGACACTACCAGCTCGCCCCCACGTTATTAACAATTTTTATACCTGTGTCTGCTGTAATTTGTGGGTAAAAGGATGTTTTTTTTGTGAAAGCAGAGGTACGCTCAATTTACATTGTATCCTAGGAGTGTCATTTGACCCACTCGACCCATGTTCAATACTAATCTACGTGTAAGAGCTTTCAGTGTTCCGGCCGGGAGAACGTTTACAAGAGACATTACTCAACTGGACAGACGTACTTGCTTAAACCGATTCAGATTCTGATGCTAATCAAGAATATATTTTATTGGATCTGTAAACCTTCCTTCTGGATACGTTTGCAAACGTTTTGACAGAATGAATATGCCGCCATGATTTCATGATTGGTACAAGAAAAAAAAGATTGGAAGCAAATAAAAGTTATTCGGTTTCGAGACAAAGCGTTAAAGTAAGAATGCAATAAGAAAATACTTCAAAACGTTTTATTTATTGAATCAAGCCATTTATTTCCGTTTATTTTATAGTCATATCGTGGCTGATAGCAAGGAACCTAAAACGATACAATTGAGATGTGCTGCCAAAGCCATATGACTCACATACAACTTTCAAGTTGTTTTTTTTTTTTTGTTTGGAAGACAATGTCAATGCAGATGAAATTGTACAAGGAGAGTAATTCTGTGTAGATGATGAGTTAATAAGTCCACTGTTCAAATGATTGTTTAGGAAAATGTTATGTTTAGGTTATGTTTATCTTTCTTTATTAATTGCCCATAATCGCATGTGTAATAATAAAATAATTTCTTTGAGGTTACGAATAATTCTTTTTTTCGCAATGATGTTTATCTCCTACACGGCGTGTCAAATTTCATTTATGAAAAAGTTGTTTTCCAACTTATGCACGTATAATAATAAGAAAAGCCATGAAATTGTGCTATGATTAAAACTACTACAGGAAATTCGTGAGTAGGTGGTGGGTAGATGAGATGTGAAAGTCTTTTTCTTTCATAAGCAGGTATATTCCGCGCGATACACAAGAACGCATAGTCAAACACATGCATTCCCGTTCATTCGCGTTTATAAAGTAGGCGGTTTTTCGTATTACGAATGAATATAAATAAATGAAATTTTTGATGGTTGTATAAACTATATATGGACTCATTTATTTTTTAATATGATTTATTATGTAAATAAGTGATCGAAAATAACCACAACAATAACAACAAGACGAACATACGAAATGTATAAAAAACTGTATTTATTTCTATACATAAACGGACATAAACGCATATTTTGGCCAACCTGATGATGTTAATCCTGTTGTTGTGGTACTCGTTGCCCTCGCTAGAGATACGCTTAAATTCGCTTCTGTAGAATAATGTTAAAATATGCATATATAAATATATATATAGATATATGCGTTTGTGTGTGTATGTGCGTGTTATTGGATGTAAGCGCATACATATTTTCGAATAAAAACGCTAACCAAGTTGGCCAATCCATACTGGCAACCACGACGAGATTTTAAATTACATTTTTTCTCCGTTCAACATTTAAATTAAAACATCATTTCATCCACGAGCATTAAGTTATTCTTATTGTTTAAGTTTTTCATAATTTATAGAGAATTAAAAAATGCCTGAAAGAAATCACAGGAAAATTACATGAAGAGTGAAGCTTTCAAGTTTGTAAGATTTACACATAAATACACATGTTTTCCATTAAAAACGATCACCACTTCAGTTAGTCATTTTACCAGATCTCTGTAAGCATTCTGTAGAAGATGTAAAATTCCTCCGGTTTCTCCCCAAATAGACATCCAGTAAAGCACGTTATTTATTTATTTTTTTTATTTTTCTTATTAGCGCATCCCACAACCTCCCCAAACAGATAAAGTGGGGTTTATCGCCAAAAATTATATTGCGACGAATATCGTAACATAGTATAGCATGCATGCATGCCTTGAAATTGTCTTACACGCAATTAAACCGAAGTCTTCGTTCACCTTATTGCCTTATATACTAATCACACAGATTCTCAATCCCTGAGAAAACCGCGTCGTCTATAAATCATCGCACGTTTTTATTACTCAAAGATTTGTGTTTCTACTGACACGAGGCCATCATTAAGTGCATTTGCGGACTCGAACTTTTGCCCTTGTTCGCATATCGAGAGTAAAAGGAATTTATATTTGCGTTAACATGTGTAAAGTTGTTTCCAAGGGAGAATTGCTTTATGATGATAACTCATTTATTTATAAGAAACGTTTTGTTCATAGGTTTTATTATTCCGTTTTTGTAGTGTACACCTCTGTTGGTACAAAGATGTACTAAGTCTGTGCAGATGTCCCAGAAGGGCTTAAGATAGACCCATCTTTTATCAGCATTATTTTCCGAACCGATCTAAGCTTGCCTGTTCGCTTGATTTCTGTCCATGTATTCTTGTGTTCAATCTACTGGTCGCCCTTTTTGTGATACTTTGATGGAATTCGTTATATCAACATGCTATTCAAGATACTTTGGATCGGACGACTTTTTCGACCACTTCAACGCCTTATTTCGAAAAATTGCGGAATGTAGAACTGTATTAAGCGAAGTGGTGTACGATATTTAACGATGGGCTGCGGTCCACTATAATAGTTTTACTTGTATTTTTTTTTTATTCGCCATATATTTTTTGAAATTTGTATTTTCCTTAAAGGACGTTTGTAGAGTTTACAATTAGCCATTGAAACAACTGTGCAAAAAAAAGCGAATAGGGAAACCCCCTAGTTTTCTTGCTTATGTAAGAAATCCTCTAACAACCTTATTTGTTTAACGTCAATTGTAAAGACAAGATTTATATGATTTCGATAGCAAAATTTTAAGTCATATGAACAGGAGCTCCGTGTGACTGTAAGATAATGGCGCCTCTTATACCGTATTTACATTATTATATCTCTTTTGATTATTTTTTGGTGCCGCAAGCCATACAAAATTGGTTCGTTTTATTATGATACTTACGAACTCTTCGTTTTATTTCATATTCAAATGGCACCTTATTCGTTGTGATTATCTAATATTTATGCGACACGCACTTTGACAATATGCTCTTAATGCTTAAACTGATAAGACGAGAAACGTCAAAAAAAGCACTCTATTTCAAAATTTTATTGATAAACAGTTATTATTAAAAAAAGCATTTAATGCGGTTTCTATAAAGATTCGATGCAATGCGTATCTCGTCAGAGTTTTATTTTCGTTAAAAATTGAACGATTTAACTTTTTTGTAGCGAAGCCATTAAAAAATTCTATAAAGGAAAGAAAAAGGCAAGCTAGTAAAAAGACATATTATATAGGAGTATATAATTCCAGAAAATATTAAGTGGAAGCATGTACATGGTGATCAAAGAAGGGGTTCTTATTTGAGTCGGTAAAAAGAACAAAGCAGTAAAGGAAATCGTGTAATTTTTAATAAAAGACGTTTTCATGTAAATGAGGTATGGCTTCTGAACTCCATTCAGAAACTAAATCCTGGAACAGAATCCTGGAATTTTTAGCTCCGTTTTCACATAAATCTTTTCCTTTCTTTGGGAGTGTAACCACATTACACCAATAATGCAGGGTAACCCTCCCAATGCTTAATAGGACTAAATTGAAGGCTTAACACGTTCGTAAAGTCAAATGTGTGTGTGTGTGGTGCGAATGCTATAGGATTTCAGGTATGAAGCAAATTATTTTTATTTAATTTTGTAATTAGTTGAAAAATTGTATCTGTATCATCGTGGATCTTAAGCCATTCCTTGCCATAGGGCTACCCACCACCCTTAATAAAAATTGTTGATCAAATTTCGGAGATCACAACTAATTTTAAAGTAAATTTATTGTCAATTCTTAGATATCATTGGAATATTTACTATCCCCTTGTAACATAATTCTAAAGAAAAAAGGCCATTAGACTTATCTTATGGCATGCTCATATACTTATTTTTGGAGCTTACACAGTCGGTGAATTTTTCTTTAAATAAATTGATTTTGTCGCGTGATATATTAGTATATTATTGAAACCACACATCATCCAAACCGAAATCTTCGAATTTGTGCCACAATAATCATATTTCTGCATCATTCTCCATTGAGAGTAACTGCAACGCCAGTCTCATGTCATCGTTGGGAACAATCTGAAGACAAACATGGACACGGTATAATATGGAAAAAAAAAAAAAGAATCACTTATTTTATCACCCTGCTTGCATGTACATATGTGTTTACATTACGACGATTAGCTTTCTCTATTTTCATAAACGTTAAAAACATACTATACATGCGATACCAACGACTTATGAATGGAAACCTTAATCTTAAATAAGCTTTACTTACAGGGGTACTTATCGTGAAGTAAAGAAAGAGGTGCAGTCTGTAATAAAACATTTTATTATTGCAATATGTAAAAAAATCAGTCGGCTCTTATTTTTCTATATTTATTTATATGGAAAGAATATCCGAACTGATGAATTCTTTTCAAGAATGAACCAGAATTACAAAAATTACTTATTTTATCCAGAATTTCTAAGAAAAAAATAACTTAATTATGTTCAGAACTTTTTCTTTTTTAAATATTGCTTATCTACTCGAGTAGCGTCTAACAATAATCACAAAACTATTTTTATTGCTAATTTCTGTAAAAAAATTTTTTGAAGAAAATAAAAATGTTGACATAAAATGTTACTAAGGTCTGTTTAATATGTGAGAAGCGGAAAGGAATTTGAAACCTTCACAGCAGTCATATTAATTGAATGAACAAAAACAAGTTAAGAAGTTGCAAACGCCTAAGGCCGATTGCTAATTAACCTTGCACCGGCTTACTTAAGTCAGTAAATCAAAGCATAATAAATTTGGCAGAATCCTTAAAACTACGCTCTCTAGAAAAATTTGCAGCATTTTTCGGATAACTTAATATAAACATTTTCTATTAATAAAATAATGCCTTCTTTGGGTCAAAAATCTCGCTCTTCTATTCAAACACTCGTCGTCTACAAAAAAATCAACACTTCTATTACTAGATTATGCGATTTTTTTTTTAATTTGCGCTCGCTCCAGTTGTGCCGCGTGTCGCAGAGCGCCTCTAGCGAAAAAAGTCCCAAGAGAATGGCTACAGTGTTGAGCATTTTTCCAACTGCATTTTGTAATACTTCAAAGCAAGCTTAAAAACCCCCTGAACGATTATTTCTATAGTGTCTTTCCTTCCATTCCCAATAAATTGCCAAAAAACCCTCTTTGACAAAAGATTGCTACAGTGGTTTATCTCCTTAACACAAGTATTCGACTGTCCTTTTCATAAAATATCAAACATTATACCGTTGACATGCCAATAAGCAGGACGCGAGAACTCCGAACGATGGCCCATAAGTGATACAATTTCATTACCAGAAATTACCTCTTCTTGTTATATCAACGCTTACTTTTTCTCTATAAGCATTTCGTATGGAAATAATTTCTACAATTTTATGATTAAAATTGATATTAAGTTTATTATAAAAAATATTTCCATCCCACCTAAATTTTTCACATCCATTTAATATTTCGAAAATAGTATTTTTTACCGACTTTTGTTGAAAAGGAAGCCACCAAGCAGACAGGCAGGCGAACAGACATGTTTAAATGATTTGTATCAATTTCTTGTCGGTGTTGCACACATCCAGATCGGGGCACGAGCCTAACGCACCGTATGTTAATCAGTAGTGATGGGGGCTCTTATCAGTACTTGGTATTTTGCAATTTTATTTATCCAACATATGTTTTGTGAGAAGCACGAGAATGCCAGGATTTGATTTAAGTTTTAAACCAACGGGACCCGAGAATTCAGTTTTTTCATTGTGAGTTTATCTTGAAAATGTAAGCATCAACAGGCAAGCAAATGCATATGCAGGGTATAAGCATTTCTGGTCAGAATGATATTAACCCAATCGGTTACTGAGGCCAAACTATTTTTTTTCCACCAGGAATTTGTAAAGTAACTGAACGTTATACAGAATTGATAGCCGATTTTCGAAAATATGATTTGAAAAAGTTGCACTCACTGTTGGATGCTTTGCATGCACTGCATTGAACTTTCAAAATGGCAAATCTTTATATGACAATTTATATGACACTGGCAGCGTTAGGTGGTTTTCGGAGAATCGATTTAAACAGAAACATATGAAGCGATAGCACAACAAAGAGAACCGGAAAGAATCTGGAAACCTTCAGAGAAACAGAAGAAGTTTGAAGGAATGTGCTTCCCATCCTTTATGGATGTGTGTATAGTCAACCGAGGTGCCCCTAATTACTTAAGAAGAAAAGCACTTTTGAACCGTTTATATTGGCTTTATATTGGGTGTCAGGTATACGAGTTTCATTCAGAAACATATACAAAGCCTTCTTATTTGTTTTCCCAATAATTTAGTGCAACTGCAAAACCTGAGCGCTGACTTTTCATATTTATGCATACTACATAAATTTTGTGTGGTTATATTTATCATAATTTTTACCGCAAACTCAGAGATATTAAAATTGTTTGCTTTATTTTGAGTTTTATTCGATTTTAGTCTAGTAGCGTATGTATTGCAAAATATTTGCATACGCACAGTGTTGAGCAAAAGTATCTTCTTACCTTTCTTAACCATTCCACTGCTAAATGAGAAAAAAACTATTTTTGGTTTATTTTTCAATTTGTAAAGGATCTTTTTTGAGAACCGTTCCTCCAGGCAAAAGAATGGGCAGAAGATCAAAAGAGATTACTATTCTGTTGCATTGTTGGTAGTCGTCTTTAGGTTGCTTCAAAGTACCCTGGAGCTCCTTCACTGTATTCATAAATGGTAATCGGAAGCAGTTCTTCATTCTAGCAAATATTTTTGCATGAGCAAGGAATCTGCTGTTACGAGCAATGCAGACTTGTGGGTATAGTTTTCCATTCAGTTCCTTAAAGGACAGTGTCTATGCTCTAATGACGACCAATCAGAGATGTAGTTATAATTGTCAGAGCATTGGTAATCAATCTCCCAAGAGAACTGAACAACTTGACGACGGATGGACGGCGGAACGAATGAACGAAGGAGCAATGGGCACACAAATTGAATTGACGGAAGCCATTTTACTTCTGAAGTTTTACGCTAACAAAAATTTAGAAAAATTTTGCACAGCACTAGTGTTGAGATTGAATACAAACATTGTACACCGCAATCATAAAAATATAGATCGCATATTAAGCAAATTGAAAAATAATATATGTACGACTATGTAAAAGAGAAGTATGATTTAAGTTCACAAACACACACACACACACGCGTACACCAGCCCATCCATGGCAATATTTCACGTTCGAAATTAAAACCACTGACCCAAATTAATTTTTCCTACTCGCCAACGGATGATTATTTTTTTACGAATAAAATTGATATTTCGCCGGTCATAATCATAAATCAAAGATTAAATTTTCATCGGAAATGTAAGTAAGCTTTTTTTACAATTTCGTTCATGATTTAGCCACGACAATAGGCTATGGTAACTACCAAACGGAATGAAAAGGCTAATGTGTTCGTTATCAGACCGTTAGGGCTATCATAAATTATATGCATAACGTAAGTTAAAATCGAGAGTTAAGTAAGGAAAGCAAGTTACTATTGCAGAGTTTAATTATTGGCTGGGTATAAACGACAGTTATTTTACTTTTCGGGGCATGGGATAAACAAGTGTTTTCAATCTAATATTTGTATCTAACAAATAGTTTTTGCCATGGGAGTGAAAGCTAGCTAAGATTAAACTGATGGACTTATGGACCAATTTTAAGATGCAGTCTGGCTAAGGTGTTTAAACCTAGCGGTTTGATTGGTAACGTCAGACATTCACAGAAGTTAATAGAAGTACCTAACAAAGTGGGCAAATTAATTTCTGCGAACATCTGGCGCAAGTATTAACGATGTGTTGGAATTGTATTTATCCCGTACACTACTTGCGGTATAGAGAGACAACCCGAGAGACTCATTATACCATTTGGCTCAAAATCATGTTCCGAATCGACCTTAGCTTGTCTGCTCGTCTGCTCGTCTGATGTCTGTCCATGTACGATACGTGTTCAAAAAAAAAGACGACTTTTCAAATTTTATGGGATACGTACATTCGATTTTCGAGTTTTTTTTTTAGTATGTTGGCACACGTGTCCCCAACGTATGTTAACATTATCAGTCACATCGCATTTTTTGCTATCGAAAAAAATGACTAAAAGAATTTGTATTAAAGTTGGTGTGAAAATTAAAATTAACTACTAAAACTCATTAAGAAGGTTGATTGTGGAATTTGGCGGATCTACATTGAACAAAAATAAATGTTTGTAACTGGTACAAGCTTGTTGCGGAAGGCCGGAAAGATGCTTAAGCCGATGTTCTCCCTGAAAGACCCAGCAGGCCAACAACCTACAACCAACATTCAAGCAACGACAAAAAATGTTATGGAGAATCGTCGAGTTTCTATTAGAGAAGTCGTTGCGGTTGTCGGCGTATCGGTTGGCTTATAGAATTATGGAATTTCTGGAATTTTGGAGCAACCACTCACAGATTTTTCAGCACGATACTGCGCCAGCTTAAACATCATCGCTTATTCCTAATTTTTTGGCCAAAAATGACAACGTGATCATGCGTCAGCCATCGTGTTGACAGCGCTTTGCTGTCTTTTCCCAAAATTGGGAAAACGCGTGAAAGGACAGAGTTTTACCACACCGCTTGAAGAATTCAAGGCCATTCGAAGAAGCGCACGTCGAGGGTTTGAGGAGCGTGCTGGCACGAATATATTACATTTAAGAGGGACTTCTTTGGAGGGGACAAACTACATATTGATGAATAAATTGTATATTTTCATATTCGCATTCTTGTGTTCAATGTACAGTTCGCAATTTTTGAGATATAATGACGTGTTTTGGCCTAAGAGCAACTCCTAATAATAGATTGGATCGGACCACTTTTTCAGCCACTTTCGGCCATGCTGGGTAATGCTATTAGTACGACAAGGGTGTCAAATTTTTGATATTTTACGATAATAGGCTTATAGGCTTCTATTTTTGATACTACTTCATGTGTTCTCTTGAAAAATAGCCCCCTATAAGGTTCAAAGGCCTAGTTTTTAATATTTTATGATGAAAATTGATCGATAATAGTAGTTTGAGTAAAATATTACTGTACTATATTCTAACCACATGAGCCTAAAAACGTCTTGATAGAAAACAAAAAACAAAAAAAGATTTTAGTTAAAAACTTACTTTGTTTATCTAACGCAACTTGATAAAGTGGCACATAGCAGATATAAGCTGGCACTAAGGAAGTTATATACGCCCCGATAATACTATCGTATACAAAGGCGAAGATAAGAGCGGCGACGAAGATTCCATTGGAATAGATTAAAGAATAGATTTTCCCTAAACCAGAGAAATTCATAATTGTCTTCTTCTTCGAAAAATATTTTCTAATCTTTACTCATCCATTTTGGTGGCCAGAGCTACATGTAACAGTATGGCGCACTTTATTGCATGTTATTTTAAACATCGATGTCAAGAAATATCACTTGTTTCAATGCCGTATAACCAATCATGGAACCGAAGCGAGTTAAAATGAACCACGGCATTCTCAATTGAGACGCCGCTGTGATGCCATATTTGCAAAACTTTAGCTCTAACATGCGCTGATATATCGTTGATGTGCATCAATAAATTTTTGTAATGGTCATTGCATTAAATTATACAATTGTATCAGAAATTTACTGCGTTTAACGGACCAATCAGGATATTCCCTGCTGGAGCTGACGAGGACCTCAGAAGGACGTTATGTTTATGTCCTTTGTCTCCTGCCGTAAATTTGGTTAAGTAAATAAAATATAGGAGAAAAGAACGCCACGACGTTTTTGCCTTTTCCAGGCGAAGCGGTACCGGTTTGATAAATTATTTTTTCATCAGCGGAAGATGAGGGGAGAGGCCCCACAAAGTGCGTATATTCTTGATCAGCACCAAATTCTAAATCGATTTAAGTGTGATATCATTTAGGTTTCTGCAAACGACTCTGAACGGATTGAAAAGCTCGTAATTATATTTATGTTGACTGAGCTTTATGAAGATAAAGTTTCTAGAAGCGATTCGGGATGTTAAAGTTTATCTCACCAAGTAATGTGGGTGAATAGATAGTACAATTTATTACAATTTGTTGTTAATATTGTGGGTTAAGAAGAAAACACACAGAATAAATCTACGTCCCTCAAGTTACAGTAAGGGTAACAAAAGCAACCTATTTTCATAAGGAGGAAAAAATATAAGCGCGTCACAAGCCAAATTTCTAAACACAAATAGCAAAAATTGCTTTTGTACTGATTCAATTGGATCTAAATAACACATGAAGAAGGAGACTCCTCAACAGACAGCATACTCAAGCATTGATCTGACTAATACCCTGCATACGTCGTGTGGAGTAACGTGCATGGGTTAAATTTGTCCTTTTTGGTAATCGTAGGTAGAAATAGATATTAACTAGGAAGTGGGTAGAAATATATATCTTTATATGTATAAAAGCCAACAAAGCGTTTATTCTGCCTAATATATGGGCGCCATACCAGATAAGGTCACGATGATTAGTGTGCCCTTTGACAAAAAGGACTAATTCTCTATACTTCATAATGAAAGTGATTCTTAATAGCAGTTTGGTGTAAAGATTAACGTAAGAAATTCGGAAGAGTCACATAGATCTTATTATCATTATTATTATAGATTATAGACTTATTTAGTGGCAAACATCCAATTTGCAGTTTTTTATAATGAGAAAACAGACGCATAATAATGACATGTTTAAGAAGTAAATTAATTTCGGTTCATGTCAATTGATGTTTTGGGCAACCAACTATATAAGGACTTTGAAGAAAAGTATTACTTTATATGGAAATAAGATGCAATCTTTGGTGCGTTATCATGAAAATGAACGAATAAGTGCATTTGACGAAGTAGTGTAGAGCCTCCCTTGACCGGCTATAATGTTTCTCTATGTCTGTTGTTATTATAGTTAATTACATAAGTTGGATAAATCATTCTTTTTAACGATCTGATCTTCGAGATGTCGGTAGAGAATGAGCATAAAAAAGAAATGATGCGAGATTCCAATTTACTTCTTTCAATCGAGGACTGGAAGTACAAGGAGGTATTAGGATAGTGGAGAAGAGTCCAAAAGTAGCTTAAAAACAAGAGCTATAAAAAGAACGAAGATATTTTAATATGGTTCTCTCCATCGAGGGCTATAAATAACCTTACGTGCTGAAAAGTGAAGATTTTGGAGAAGAAATCAGATGAAAGAATGCATGTCGTGGCTTTATTTTTGTAACGATGAGAAGAGTGGCACTATTATCAATGTCCACAGTACGGTTTTGAGGTAAAGCTTGGGACGTAGAGTACATGGTATATTTGGTGACACGGAAAGGTCCAAGGGGTAACAACATGTTGTCTTAGTTTACCTGTTTAAGGAAAGTGTTTTAAATTAAATAAATACGTTCATGCTGTAATAAAAACTATTTATACTGATTTTTCTTTTATTTATTTTATTATAAAATAAAAAAAGAAACCTATCCATTCCATTACAAAATGCATGAACACCGGGTCTATGGAATGCAATAAATTTGCATTGATACTATTTATTTAATAAATGTAGTTTGTTTTCCATTTTTCTTTTATGCTGTTTTTCATAAAAAAAAGGAAAGATGTAACGAAATAATATGCATCTTGAGAAGACTTTCGAACACGTTAACGTTTTAATTAAAAATATTACTGCTTTCCAATTCACTTTTCCCAATTTCATTGTTATTTACTATTATTGCCTTCCATTTTTTATTATTTTTATTATTTTCTTTTTCTTTCTTCTCTTTACTGGCATAGATATTATCATGGTATAGATATGAATATAAATGTGAATTATCGCCATGGTAGAGACGGGGGGTGAGGACATCGTAGGGATAGACAGAATAGGTATGGGCGTAAGAATGACCATACGTCTAAGGACTGGAATGGCGATAGCAATTGGAGCATGATTCTAAATTAAAAAAATTAATTAAATACATCCGTTTCTAAACTATTTCTAAATTATTGGAGTTAGTTTTCCTACAGTTTTTGTAATCCTTAAGATTCTTTAAAACTTTCAAATTTGTTAGATGCATTAATGGAACAACTTCAAATCGATGATATTCGGAGTAGAGAATGATATCAACCTTGCAAATTGTTCCTAAACATCGCTGGTTGCATTTTAAACCAAAACACTTCACACAATACCTAAAGAATGTTTTGAATGAAATGACAAATAAAGAAGAGAAGGGAAAAAACTAGTCCTTTCATTCATTCTTAGCTTTTTTCTTTACCACCTAGTGTCGTCTTC
This sequence comes from Glossina morsitans morsitans, assembly GCA_001077435.1. Lineage (NCBI taxonomy): Eukaryota > Metazoa > Arthropoda > Insecta > Diptera > Glossinidae > Glossina > Glossina morsitans. Next base: position 162,200 of record CCAG010007846.1, read on the forward strand.
CTCCTCTTCTTGTTGTTCAAGAAAATTCCGAATGCTCAGATGTTGTCGTCCCTTTTATACTATACTGTGTGAGAGAGTAATGCGTTTTATATTCAATATTATTGAATAAATTACATTACTATTCAAGTTGAGCTAAACTATTACAAATTCGATTTATTATTTTATTTCATTTTTTTTTTGTTTTTTTTCTTTTTACATTTTTTCAAATTCTTCTCTTCTCTGGCGTAATCGGTGTAATACGCTGCTACTAGTGGCATTATTGGTAAATTTACAAAAAAAAAAAATCAAATGAAGAATTTGAATGCAATCTGTATAACATTAAAAAGGAAAAGCGACAAATGGATTTAAAGTATTTTACTTGCTTAGTTAAATGAAAAATAATTTTACGTTCCGTTCCGCAAAGCCATTAAAGACGACAAAGAGTCGTAAAAGAATGGCTTTGTCAAAAGATGTTTGTAAGATGTTTAGCAATAACTCGCTCAGAATCTAGGAGAAAACACGAAGAAAGAAAGAAACTCTTTTCAGAGAAAGCTTAAGATTGGGGAAATAAGCTCTTTTTGGCAAACATTGCAAAAGCAATTTCTTTTATGGTAGTTGACGAAGGGGTACGAATCCATTGTTTGTGTTCTACAAATTGTTCGACACTTATTACAGTTATTCAATGATAAATGAAAAATTGTATATTTCAACTACTTGGTGATAGGCGGGACGGACAAGCACCACTGACGTCAAGCAGAACCTTTTTCTACTTAACCGAAAGTATAATCTTCTAATTTTCTCGATTTTCACATGCTTTTTTTATTCGGTTAACGACACAAAAGGTTGATTCTCCGAATCTAGAAAGTGTCAAGGGCATCGCACAACAAAAATTGCTTCAATTTGGTCGACTCATAAATAACTTTTTCCAATTTCTAACCCAAATCTAATCCAGATGGCGATAACGTACTGGCATTCAACCTTCCTGCTTTTTTTTTTTTTGCTTTATTTTTTATTTATTTCATTTATTTATTTGCACAAGAAACTCGGTTAAATTAAAGGAACAGCCAAGTCCAGTTTCACTCTTAGAAGTAAATCTTATATCTAAATATTATTAAAAACTAATACAAAGTATACAAAGCGAAAAAAAAGAGAAGAATAAAATTTATGTACCAATAAATTCATGAAAATATTTGCAACATTCAGCCGGAAACTTCAAACAACCTTTTATCCCGCCTAACCTACTAGATAAGAAATTTCACTATCGAGTCGGAATACCCAAGTTCAACAATCAATGCGGTAGGAAATGCTTCAATATATGCATAACGCTTATCGATTGAGCACATATTCCAAACTGCAGCCTACACTGCGTTCGCCCTCTCTCTGTTTCTGTCTTCTTTATAGTTCTTCGCTTTGAGTTTTTAAATAACAAAAAGACACTGTGTAGATATAAAAAAAAATTCGGCGACAACCGAATGTAATTTCCTTATTTAATAATTTACAATAGGTGAAAACATGACAGTGTGGCAAGTCCCTAAATTAAAGGCAGCCAGAAGAAGAATCTCTTATTGTTTACCATGTGGTGCAGATAAATGTCGTTTCTTCTAAGGCTTCACTAAATAAATTTGAGTTAATTTCTTTTTTCTATTTTTTTCCTTTTTTTTTTAAATTTTAATATGCTCTTGCCTATCAGTCATTGATATCCACATACATAGGTACTGTGTGTGCATTTTTGACCTACTCTTCTATTGTGTCGTATGTATACTTTCATTTGTTCTCTTTGGATAACATTGATCTTAATCAATATGGCAAAAAAAAAAAAAAAAAAAAATCGTCTGCTATATGGGCAGAAAGAAGAAGAAGAAGAGAAACGAAAGCGAAATTCCAGTTTCTTTTTTGTACAATCACATTTTGTTGACATACTTGGGTTTTCTAATAGCTTTCTTAATATGTTGAGCTATGCATACATATGCATAGGCGCATATATACAGTTTTATGTATGTACGATATGATAGAATGCTATATACAACCAACGAAAACATTGCTAAATAAGGTGACTGCACGTTATGAATACAGATGACTATCGCTAAATGAGCAAAAAAGTGTGCAAGATCTGACGATCTTTCCTGGTATATGTTTACATTAATTTAATTTAAATAATTTGAAAATTTAAAATCTCTAAAAATAGTTTTATGACTTTTTAAAAAAAAAATTGTAATTAATTTTGCACAGAGGCACATAACTCGTTGTGCAATAGTTATCTGTAATGACATATTTACATACGCTTTCATACACTTATGACGGCGAATAGAGAGACAATGCGTTTTACGACTATAAAAATAGCCTTTCACGCTAAAGTTTTTTATGCGATAACTTTTTGTTTTAGTCTTTATATAAATTCACTTTCATTTATTTTACCACAATTCAAAATATTACGGTATGTAGACATGTTATGCTGTTTATACTACACAGGAATTCGCCATCAGTCTAAGATTTCAAATTAATATTTTTTAACTTTGTCGTTTTGTCTATTTGCCCGCATATTTGTTGCCAAGCGCACCTCATGTACTAAACCTCATAAACTAAACTAAAGTCTTTCGAATGTGTTTCACGAAGTTTCCAATCTAATTAAAGATTAAGGGGGTCGGGCGTAATAGAGCGTTGTATACCAGAGAATTACATGTGGATTCGAGGTTACCGAACATACCGACAAAGATATCAAGAAGAAGGCACTCCGATCTTTCCCTGCCTTGCCTGAGCTTGACCTAATTAAGTCTTTTACGATTAAGGAGATCGGGAGTAATGTAAATATTATAAACAATTGGTTTCTGCACTTATTTAAAATGAATGGCTGCAAACATCGCTCGTATTCAAAAGCTTATAGACTATTTTACGAGATGATGGTCCTTCAGGCGCTTCCAAGTGAAAAGAAAAAATAAAAAACTAATTTTTATCGAATATAATATCATATAATATGGGTATCAAAGCTTCGTTTCTTTTATTCACTCATGCACTGATTGTTGTCTTCAATAATATGCAAATGATTAGCAAAACTACATGTTCATGAATATGTGTGCACGTACGGCAGCTTAAGCTGAAAGCCTAATATGAAATATAATAGTAATAATAGTAATAACAGAATAGTCTTCATTCATCAAAGTTTCTCATTCGAAAGTTCAAATAGATTACTCAACAAATTTTGTAATTTTATGTTTGTTTATTTTCTTTTCGATTGCTTTCCGTGATTGCATAATAAAAAGTAGCGCTATGGGCGAGAATAAATAGGAAAATTTTAAAGAGGATTAGAGCGATTTCTGTTTGCTGTTCATTTTAAAATCACTATAAAGCAGCATATGCTGTTTTACGTTTCGCCTTGGAATAAGTTAATACAATAGCAGCACACAATAAATACACATGTAAGCATATGCTGGTGAAAAGAAATAAGGGAAAGACGACATATTGTCGATCCTAACGATTTGTTACGTAGAACAGCCACAACAAATATTCCCATGAATATTGATTTGTTGTATATTAGTTATAGGTTGATGTTGTAATAACAATTTTTGTCTCAGCTTTCGAATTTTTTAACAATTTCATTATTATAATTTATTACCAAATTACGACCATACCCAAATTTAATCTATGACGAAAAATTAAGAACGTGTAGGTCAAGTTTCAACCTTTTTATCTCAAGTTTGTGGAGTTCCAATAGCCCGCGGGCATAGGCACCAATAAGCTGACAAGTCGGAGCTTAAAAATCTTTTTTCTGATCTAAACTGTATATCCTTATAAAGAATTGTTACCCATGCTTTACCCTCAGTTAAGATAATTTTTCTGTGTCGATGTATAATAATGATATAATAATGTTAGGTGGTTGCGTTAATTTTGATAGTTTTTCACTTGAAAAAGGCATTTATTGAGAAAAATTGATAAGACGATATAAGGATATAGGATGGCTGTTGATGAATCCATATGGTTCTTATATTGTATCAATCAAATTGTCCGTATAAGTAGCCGAGATGGTAAGATCCACGACTACCAAGTCAATGTTCGCGCTTTCGCATCTCAAGTACAATAAAGTTTGCTTTAGCCGAAGCTATAGTGACAGCTCACTCGATGAAGGCATAATAGTGGGTGAGCAACCACCCACTAGGCTGCGGCCACAGCCACCCTTTTTTTTGTCCTTCCCCTTGTCTTTTTGTCAGTCACTGTATTATGCGAATAGGGAACATCTTGAAAAGAAGAAAACCAAAGGTGTCAAAATTTCATCCGATTGTTTTAGTGACGCCACACACAAAATTTAGATTTTTTCAAAAGTAGTGTCACTATTGCAACAACACCGTTAACTGGTTAAAAACTTTGCCCACTTTGTTTCACTATAGGTACTATTTAAGTGTTGATTCGTTAAGAGCAGCGTAATCGTCATCCTGCGACTTATTGAGTGATGTTGTATATATATATATATATATATATGTATGTATGTATGTGTATATATATGGACGCTACATAGCAACAATCTTCGTATATATATATAAAACAATAAAAACCTAGTCTAAGCTCTTTGGCCGTCCTTAAGTGATACAGGTAAGATACTTAAAATTGACCAAATTTTTATTCTAAAGATGCGCTGAATATGAAACTTTACATAAGGGCAAGGGTTTTTCATTACTCTGACAGACGACAAACTCCATTATTTATTGCGACTTTTAGTGCATAATGAATGGTCCTTGCCTTAAACACGACCGAAATATGGGTTCATTTTAAAATCAAGCCTTTATGGGAATATTTTTGAGAATCTCCTTAAGAGAGATACTGACTATTCGTTACACTAACCTTTCATTGGATTTACATAATAAAACAATCTCAATATGCTAGGATACAGTAGGGATTTCTTTTGAAAAGCAGCAATGATGGCAGCACTTCTACTGCATATCCATAACGCATTACCAATCTGCGAAATAATATTTTCAAAACATAACATAACTCAGAAATTAACCAGTTAACAGTATCGACCTCTTGTACATGTACATGTGCAACGAGGCAGGGTACCTGCACTATGAAATGAGGTTGTATTGAAATAAATTGACAAAGTGACAAACACACATACATATACTTATCCATAATAATGAAATTTTATGAGGAAATCCGATAAGGACAGATGGACGGACCATGACATGTACAATCATCATAGCGCACAATTTTGAATTTTTTCCATGAGATATATATACATTCGTCATACACAGTTAACTGGTTAGGAGAGTTTATTTTATTGTATTGTTTATTTAATATATACATTAACGATCTCCCCTCGGTGATTAAGTCCAGCCAGATCGTAATGTACGCAAGCGATATTAAACCGGTTTCTTCCTTCTCCTTGGAATCGTAAGCGCATCAGCTTCAAATTGACTTAAATAACGTGGCAACATGGTGCTCGTTAAATTTTATGAAATTAAATCTAACAAATTGCATAAAGTTTTCTTTCTTGAGAAGGAAGTCTTTCAATACTGAGTGTTTCCTTAATTCACACAAGTTGGAAAACATAAATTTGTTCATCGATTTAGGAGTTCTATTCGACCAAAGATTACGTTTTAATTTGCCCATTGAGCTTTCTTTAAGTAAATCTAGGTCCGCGTTTGGTTTCGTTAAGAGGTGGTCCAAATAACTGAAGGATCCTTGCATTACAAAAAGGTTACATGTGTGTCTAGCTAGACCAATACTGGAGTATACGTCTGTTGAGTGGTCTCCTTCCTATAGGTGTTACGTTGATTCGAGTGAATCAGTTCAAAAGCAAGGCTTGCTCTTTGACCTTAGGAATTTGGTTGGGACCCGCTTGTCTGTCTTTCTCCTTGTGTAAATAGGTTGCTTTTGTTATCCTTACCGTCATTTGAGAAACGTAAATTTATTATAGCTGTTTCCTTCTAAATTAAGTTAATAAATGCTACTATCTATCATTCCACATTATTTGGTGAAATAAGCTTTAACCGCATCTCTACGCATTTTATTTTCATTAAACTAAGTCAATGTAAAAGCTGTTTAGCCCGTTCAGAGTTGTTTGTGGAAGCCTAAATCTATCACTTAATCCCAATATCGGATTCTTTAAACAACTTTGTTTAATACGCGCGATTTGCCTATGCCGTATTTAAACTAACTTGCAATCTTAACATCTCATTATGGCTGCCAAGCTTTTGCACGTTTGCAATGACTTAGAGGTTCACTTATAATTCGATTATGTACTGGGTGTGGGCGTGCCTCTGTGCTAGTTGTGCACATACTTTATATGTTTTTTTCCCTTCTTATTTCTTCTATATATGAATTACTATTTAATTATAACTGTTTTTTCTTTGCCTCTTCTTATAAACTTTATACTGGTTTTTAATATTAAGTTGTATAAGATTTGCTTCGAAGAGTTAATTGAATTCGGCTAGTAATTTATATTCGGTCGGGACAGAATTTTTTTATACCTGTCACCTTTATGCTAAAAAAGACAAAAGAAGTAAAAGAACAAAATTTTCGTGCTTATGGAGTGGGCGCACCTGATTTTTTCTATTTTCAAAATAAAAGTTTTTGTCTTGTAGGCATGTGGGCGTTGTACGCGTGTCCTTCGAAAAGTTTAGGTCAATTGCAAATTCTTTTGAAAATTTATAGGCGATATCTTCAGTTGCGCAAGCAGAAGGATGGACAGACAAATAGGCGGACATGTTTAGGTGCACTCTAAATTTGAAACAGGCCAAGGATTTACATACTTTATAGGATTTTTGCAGCTTGTCTCTAATTGGCTAGGCGCGGTCAACTTTTTTTTTAGTGCACAAATGCTACAGCATTGTCCATAGAATATGCGTTCAAATTCTTGAACATTTAACTGCTATACTTGACGAGTAGTGAGCAAAAACCAATTTTCTGTTTCCCTTAAAAAATAGAGGCGTTCTCCGTTTATGTATTGCTGTCGGCGTGTCCTCCGACCGATTTGTCCCATTTACAGTACCGCTGCGTCTGCTCAATTTAAGGTCAATAGCTTCATTGTTGCGTGCAGGAGAATGTTTGCAACAGACATTATATAGACAGACAGATGGACAGATGGACATCTTTAAATCGATTTAGAATTTGATGTTGATTAAGAATATATATACTTTGTGTAATGCTTCCTTCTCGGCGTTGCAAACGCTTTGACAAAATGAATATACCCCTCATCCTTCGGTGATGGCTGTAAAAATAAATAAAAAAATGCGTGTAATATTTCTTCATGCATTGAAATGATCCAATCAACAAAGAGCAAAAAGAAGGATAAAGAATAAACTTGCTATTCTAATCAATGTTAGGATTATTATTTGGATTTTCAGAAAAAGGCAAGTAGGCAGACTGACAACACTAAAACTATTGTGTTATTAAAGCTGATCAATAAAGATTTGCTTAGTTGGCTTGCGTACTCTTTGGGTAAGGAACTAAAAGTTTTTTTGTAACAAAAAAGGTTTTTATGAGAATAACTTTTGCAATGAGTTGATGTCTAACCCGGTATGTTTCAAGTCTTCATTTCAGCACCTGGTCGTTTATCGGCTTTTAAATATCAACTATCTGTTATTCATTACCTTTTATTTATTACATCTTTGTCTATCTCCCTTTTCATTTTTTCATTTTATTTATTTTTTATGTTTACTCTTAACATCTTCTTCTTTCCAACATCGCAAAAGATTATCTTACCTAGATGTACTTACGCAGTCAGTTATCACCTTTCGCTCATTTTCCTTCTATTTCTGTCATTGCAGTAAAATTAAAGGTTTGTTTTCTTGCTATTGCGCCCCACTTCTTTAATAAGAATATAAAACAAAGAAAAATCCATAACTACCCACAATTGCAATTACAATCTTATGCAAATATCATATATATAAGTGCACATACATTAAAAAGTTATTCATATGTAAGTGTGCAATGAGGAGATAAGAAATAGGTAAAACATACTCGCATATATATGGAAGGATAAATAATAATAAGCAAAAATATCTACTGTTAAATATCGGCTAAGAACGAATAGGTAAAACTACTTCCTCTTTGCATGCGTCCTAAGCAGAATAAATAGGGAAATAAAAATTGCGTATCACTTCGCTGTACTAACTAGCTGTAGTAGCTATATGATATTTCGGATGAACAAAGGAATGTTCGCCTTTCCATCCTTTCGATGTTTGCTTTTCCTAAAGCAATAAAAATCCCCAGCAAAAGGTCATACGTACACATAGTCTATTCGATCCTACGTATGAGATTTGCACGACATTTGCGCCCAAGATAACTTAGAAAATGAAACAATTTAAGACAAGAAATACGATAGTTTACATACGACAATGATCACTTGTTTTTATATGTACGTCTAGTATTTTCTGGAAAAAAAATGTTAGTTTCGTGATTATTAAAAAGTTTAACCATAATGGTATTTACAAAGATGTACGATATTATAACATGTCGGTCAACAATTTCCGTAACTAATGCCTACAGGTAGTCTCTTACACATAGAGTAGGCCTAACAAAATTTTAGCCCAATTCGATCGAGCCGCAATGGTTTTAGTGATACTAAAAACAAGGGATACGTTAGGGAGCGGACAGTGTGGGAAACTAATAAAATCAGCATTTTCAGCATCAGTAAAGTTATTATCATCGAAATACAGAACTTGTAGAATGACATAGAAAATGTTTCAGAAGTTAACGAAGATTGCACCAACTTAACAGCAAAAATTTCGCATGGATTATTGCAGCGCCTGATCATCGTAGTATAATTTCTGTAGGATGCAATATTTAAAATTATCTTTAAATTTTATGAACGCTTGACAGATCTGCAAGGAGCACAGGAAAACCGACGAACTTATGTGGACATATCTAACATTAACATTCTTATGCCTGCGTATAAAGAGATTTTATTATTTTTACGGTATGGAAACCGACGATATTCGAGATTCCGGTCTATGAAAATCGAATTCAATTCAATAGGCAGTAAATTCACACATGCTCATGCGATAAACCAAAGTTAGCTTTTTTAAGCTATAAGTGACGTGATGACGTTTTTATAAAATGAGAAAAATTTAATATGTGATTTTACGGTTCAACAATGCCGACAATAAGTGTTTGCAGATATTATGCTGTTTATTAAAAATACAAAGTGGAAAGAAATGAATGAAAGAATTTTATTTATACGCGCATAAGTACTTACTTGTACTTGCATTTATAAATGCCGTCTTATCATTGACCATGGATTTCATAGCTTACAAAATAGTATAAGTATCAAGTGCACCCTGTAATTCTCGTTTATAGTATGCGTATGGAATGGATTTCTTTTGATTTATCGTGTTCGTATACAATGCTAATGAAAAACGGAAATGTCAAAAGTGAACAGAAAAAAAAGTTACTCAAGCTTGTGTTCGCCTTAAGTGCATAAATCCATAACTTCATCGCCCGCAAATACTATCTTTACGATGTGCACAACTGTACAAATTATCATCTGCAGTCTTTTTTGCGGGCTTTGAATTCTCGCCTTTAGGATATCGAGCTTTATACGCTCCTATATCCTTATCTTAAAGGGAAAATATGTCAGTTCTTTCTTCAAGTGAGAGCAAATTAATATCCATTTTTAAAAAAATTACTCTAATGGAAGTATCTTGACTGCCCTGAAAGTGTTTGTGATTATATTTTCTGAACTATTTTACGAGTACGAATGTCAAGTTTCCGATCTTAGTTAACAAGCTTCAAGTTTTTTTAAAATTCAGACAATGATAAAATTGATCAGTTTGTGGCATTGGATCGTTACATAAGAATAAAACGCTATTTACGAAATTGCCATGCAATGTTACAAACAGTCATTAAGTAATTAATATGCTGTTATTTTTAGGTAGCAATTGTAAGGAAAAGAAATGAAAAGTGATTTAAAAGTAAGAGCTCTACAGAAATAAATAAATTATACGGCATTGCATTTCCAAGGGTTGAGAGCTTTTACAGTGAACATTAAGCAGGACCCATCGCCCATAAAGTAGGATCGAAGTGAAAGTACTTCGCCTTTGTTTGCATTGAAAAGTAGTTTTAAATATCACTTTAATTAAATTTCATTAAATAATAAATAAAATAATAATGACTAAATCAACAAAGTTTCTTTCAATATTGCAAACTTTTTAGTACGTCAAAGTATTAGTTAAATAAAGAAAATTACTTTTACGTCCCCCGTCGATAAATGAAAATATACTAGCTTTGTTCTTCCATTTATAAAAACACATCTGCGATAATTGATATGCGAGCGGTTTTGTTAGCGCCTGCTTCGTGGCTTAGCCTTACGATGTTTGCTGACCTAACGGGCTATTTAAGCGTTAACTGATGCCACTAGAAAGTGAGAGAATCTCTATAAAGTGAAGATTCCACTGCTCCTGGATTATCAGATCGATTTAAAATCGAGTCTTCAGGCTTACCATCGTCTCTAAATGTCCCTTTTTACTCATCAAAGGGCTGTACCTAGCTATCACGACTCACCACCACAACTACTTAGACTCTTCTCAGAGAGAGGTTCCTCTAAACAGCATAAGTGATATCCCTATGTAAAGCGTTTCGCATTATTTCATGGAACCCTTCCCTTTGGATCTTCCATACTATCCATAACCCATCCATCATACACACTATCCAAGTTATCCTTTCCCAAAAATATATGTGCGTCAGTTAGGACTTACTTCTACAACTACTAAACTACCCTCACATGCTAAGTGAGAACAGATAAGTGATATTTCGTGACAGGGTTCCTGACCCACGCGTCGGATCTCCGATGATATGAAATGTTGATTGGCATAAGACATTAATAGATTAAGACGTTTGGATAGGCAAGCAGACACATCGTGTCCAAAAGACCGTGTGTCTATCCAAAGCGCCCAAAAAGTAGTGTGGGAAAATTTACACTAGATTATCTATCGCGCCACCTATTACGATATGTGTTATATACGCCCACCCTGCACGATTACTGGTTCTTTATAATTTTTTGTACATATAGATATCCACTTCATCCTTTGATATTGTTATTAAAGAAAGAGAAGAATTGAAGTACACAAATAAATTGCCGGTTAAGGAAAAAAGCTCGCTTTTCCACAATTATTTTGAAGAAATTCACTTAAAGAGATGATGGAAAATAATACACATCAATATTTATTATTTATTACAAGCAAAAAGAAATCGTCAAAACTCTTAGTTGTTGTTATATTAATATTTTGAAGATTATAGCATAAGCGAACGTTTAATTAAACTGGGATTGTGGTGACATTTCACTATCAGATACGTATTTGAATGCCAAAAAGGTTTACTATTATACCACATAGCTCAAGAATTTTTGCGATTCAACATTCTGCTAACGTTACTGCATTAAAGGGAAATGGGATAATAAGACTGATTGAAACCACCATACACTCGCTCAAAAACCTGTTACCATCGATATTAGTACTTTGTGAGAGTTTGTTTTCAACAGTTTTCATAGTTGATAGCTTCCAACTTGAGTAGTTAAATTGAGATATTTGTGGTGGGATAAAACTTTGTCACCTTAGAAACGCGTTCAGTGCTATAAAAGTTTAGGTTAATTAATTAAAATGTTTACCGAAGTAAGAATAACCAAAAATAGAGCTTTAAATTTTTATTAATTAGTTATAATTCTCTCCCTCATTCGAGCTTTTAAGAAGTAAATCCGAATCTGAATGGTTCGCCATCATTTTGAAAATTTAGGCAATTTTTTTGACTTGATGAATATCAAAGGTTAAATCGCTGAGACTCACGCTGTGCTAGTTTCATTTTTTCATACGACATGGTTTGCCCACAGTAGCTAAGCAAACTTTCGCTTTATCAACCTCATTTATGACATAGTGTAAAAATATTAATTAATTTACATAAATACATGTTTGGTTTATTATATTTTGTAAAAAAATTTTCCAAAAGTCTTACTTTAACTGATTTTTGACTTAAATCCCTCCGAGACTTCGTTTTATAGAATTCTGTTAACAGAATTCCCTTAACAGAGCTCTGCAAAAAAAATTTGGTTTGTGTCTTTGCTAGTTATGTTTAAATATAACTTCACACCCTTTTTTAATCTAATGTTCGTAAGAGGACATAGTATCCTTTACTTTGCTAATGAGATTCCATAAGTAATTCAAGGAGTTTTCCTAATAGCTTTTGCTATTGACAATCTATCCGAACTGATAACCGTTTCGACGCTCTTCTCACAAGCAAGCGATAAGGGATTTGTGGCTTGAAGGACAATTCTACCTTCGATTATTAATGTTAAAGTAGTTTCGTGAATTAACCTACATTTGCCCCGTGTCATTTACCACACGGTGACAGATTTTGACTTTTAGAGCTGCCTTTCAAAAGAAAATTATCCTCTATGAGTCTTCTCTGCGATTAATACGGTGAAGACACGATTTGGTCTGTTGTGTACTCGTCTCTGCGTACAGATAGAGTATATCATTACATTACTTAAGGGGCATTTAGCTTAATTGGAAAACTTTTCCTTGCAATTGTACAAAAATCTAATTTCTTTTAATTTGAATGCCAGTTTTCGTAGTAATTTAACGTAAGGCGGAGGCAAAAATTTTTTAAAAAATACACCACAAATTTTTTACACTTTATTAAATAGATTTATTTTATAAATATAATTTATTTAATAATTTTATTTAAAAATTTTATTTTAATAATTTTGGGTTTGGTTTTGGTTTGATTTTGATGTTTGTTGGAGCGCTTACGAATTGGTTTTAATTTCAGAAAAAGACGTTAGCTGATGTTTTCCACTAACAGGTTCTACTAGCCGCTAGTAACCACACTTGCATGATTTATGATCAAAAGAGCTTCTAAAATAGGTTCTACTGACCGCTATTAACCACACTAACAACGGCTTCCATTTACCAATAGCTTCCATTTAACGATGTTAACCAGCTTCTAATAACCGATAAAATTTTTCCAAAAAAGTGTGCAGGGAATAAAGTTACTTTGGGAGCGAGCATTGTCAAACGTGGAACACGACCCATCCTTAAATTGTGACCATGTACAAATTCGATCAGGGATGTAACAAATTTCAATCATATACTAGGCTTGAGCAAATGATAAAAAAAGTACAAATACGAATGCATCAAATACGCGATACCACTTTAACTAATACAATTCTTCACTTATATTCGCCATAAAATAACAAAAATCATAATTTGTTGCTATGAAGTCTCAGCATTCATGAGGAACCCGGAATGAAAAGAAGAAAATTGACGAAAAGTCCGAGAACTGAACTCATCTAGTGCAAGCTTGGCCGACTCTATGTGTAGTTTTCATTATAAAATAAATATTAAGAGCGACAGCTTTTTTTCCTAGAAAATAGAAGAGTGATCGCAAAAATGGTCCACATCGTATCGAATTTTCAACAGCGTTCATCCTTAAGATGGGAGAGTACAACATTTCATCAAAATATGTGACGGACATAGGACAAAAAATGTAACGGAGTATAATTCCGAATCAGTTAGTCGAAGAAGGTTTCGGCTCTCGACTAACTCATTGATCGTGGGTTCAAATCTCAGGTGCTGCATAGCTTTCAACAAACCCGATACTCTTAGATGGTAGTGCTTTAACACTTTAGTGTTAAAATTTATTTCTCTGACTAAAAAGTTAATAATGACAATAATAACAATAAAAAATAAGACAAAAGCATTTTATTAATTCTAAATTACTAAACAAATTAATTTTTATAAACGAGCTCAGTTGCTCCGCTCAAATTCTCCACTGAAAGCTAATTGTTGTAACACCAGTTTCGAAAAGTCTGGCTTTTACAGCTTTTTCGGGTTTGTTTTCAATCGGATAAAATGAGAAACGGGGGCGACCTAACATTGAAAGCTGCAATGACTTTAAGATAACAATTTCATTTCTTATTTTAAAGGTATTGTTGATATTCTACTTTTTTTAATACAAACTGAATGGGGAATTATTTGTTTGCTTTTGGCTCAAGTTTCGCATAATGAAAATATTTTATGCTAACTATTTCAAAATTTGTTATTGTTCTAAAAAGTTTATTTTAATCCTCAGCAAATGAATCCGCGTATTGAATGTAGAATCACCAATTATGAAAAACCCCCCAGTAATCCGTTGAATAACGTTATTCATATAATGACTTTTCAAAATAACATATCGCAAAACTAGACCGATCCGATCCATGTTCAATAGCGTTCAAAACGCGAAGCAACCAAATTTTATTGTTCAATTTTTCAAAAACTCGTAGCACAGACGGACAACTAGACAGATACCCTTCACATAACGATTTTGATTCGAGCGGTATAATTAAAGCTATCTCAAGTCCTTCTGCGTGTTGCATAAACCCGCACAAACTCAATATACCATTGCATCACAGGTGGTGTAGCTTATAATAAATAAAAAAAAAAACAAAATTAATTTAATTTTCGTTTCACATAAACTCTAAATCAGAGTTTGCTGTTTACTGATCTAAAGTTATACTTTGAACTGGATTTGGATAGTAGATGGGATGGGCGCGTACCCATTTTCTTTGCTAATGGCTTTCAATAAACATTTCTTTTTACGCACACGCATTCCTGTCTTAATATTTATTCTTTTCTAGTTCTTCTTCTATTCTTAGGGAGTTAAATGGTGCTATATTTTTTTTTTCCTTTTGCTTTCTTTCTTTCTTTCTAATCCATTTTAACTATCCATGTGTAGTGCTTTTTCGACTTTTCTTTGATTTGAGTACAAGTCTCATCTTGCCTTATGTTTACGCTCTATGGTTGAAAACGGGGAATAAAAACTGACAGCACATAAGCAGCCGCGTTTTCATATATCTGTACATCATCGTTCGGTAATCACAAATCTTGAATCCCTGTTAAATTTGCTTTAGCTTTCCTTTCGTTATCATATTATTGCATTGTCGTATTACCACGCGAGTACAATTCCAGATGAATGAATGGGAATAAAATTGAGAAAATTAGAGGCGAATGATTCATCCAATGTTTACACATAATGCCTACCATCGCATATATATACATATGTACATATATATGTATTTATGTATATTTTCTAATGTCAATAACAAATAAAGTAATTACTCAACTCCGTGTTGCCATACACAAGTCACTCTTAAGGAAGAACTGCTGTTCGTATGTTCAACGAAAGAAAAATAAAAAAAAAAGTTAAAAAAAAAGAGAAAAGTGAAGTGAAAGCAAATAAGAATTTAGTTTGCAATTAAAGAATTACTAACGCCAATAAGATTTTCTCTATCTACCTTTCGCTCACTCTCTCTCTGTCTTCTTGCTTTTCATTTCCTTACTGATGGTTTGCTTTCCAATTTTCTAATCTTACTATCTCCAGTGTACAGGCAGAGAGATGCGCACACTTTATGCCAGTTTTATTATGGTTGGTAATTAGGTTTTATGTACACGTGACTGTGATTCCACTATGGGACTATAGCGTGTGAGCGGAAACCCACTGCAGAGATATAAAAATTGTTATTGTATTACGGTTACGGTGGTGGTAATGTTGTTGTGGTGTTAGCGTGATGGTACAATTATATTTATATTATACCGCTATTATTCCCTATGTGCGCTGAATCGTTATCGAATGTATAGAGAAAGATAAAACTCATTTGCAGAACTCCGATATGATTGCACATGCCTTCGCAAGTAGTTGTTAAGGGTTTTAAGTTAAAAGCTTCAGGAAATTTAATGTTCACATATAATTAATTGCATTTCTCAAATAGTTTAGTATTTTTATATACAATGAAAACAATTACCGCTGAAATAGTTTTTCATCACTGCACTTACTTTGTCAATAAGAAGATAAATTACTGTAAATGATTCGATATCTGGACTATTCCTGCTTTTGTTGATTTTGATTAAATGTTGCTTATAGCTTTCACTATACACATTATACATTTACAAATAACTCTCTTACATGTAACGAACAATATAGTACGCTATGTTTGAAGCTCGCTATTTCTCAGCATTTGCTATGCATACGTAGAAGCTCGATGGCTGTTGAATTTTTATGCACTTCAAATTTTTGGTCCTTGTGTAAATTGTTCGTTCAATGCTTTTAATGTTCACTACACTGCAACCACTTACGGACTTGCGTTATGATGATCTTTACGGTTGTAATTTTCATAATGTCTGATATAACAGGATTCTCTCTCAGAATTTCGTTTAAATCTTTCACACACACAAAGTTAAGTTTTCAATTTTTAATTGAAAAATGAAAAAAGCAAAAATATTCAACTGTCCTTAAACATAATCTAATATCTTAACTAATTAATATTTTGAATAACTGCAGCTGCAGTGAATGTTTTTGCACCCATTGTCGAAAGAAGTGTACATATTTACATTTTGTCAAAGACCCCAAAAAGTATATATATTTTTGATAAGCATTAGATTCTGAATCGATTTAAAAATGACCGTCTGTCCTATGGCCCATCTGCCTGTCTGTCTAATGTCTGTTGTAAATATTCTCCTGGCCGCAAGAATGAAGCTACCGGCTTTTAAATTTAGCAGAATTATTGGAAGCTCCTGCACACGGCAAACACCTCTGTTTTTCAAAAGGAATAAATAACAAATTATTTTTGTTGCTCATTATTCAAAAATTACGGAAGATAAATCTGCAAAATTTTAAACAGATATTCTATTGGCACGGATTTTCTACTTGTACGTAAATGGGAGAAATGTCCACGCTCTCTTAATTTTATAGTGTATAGCCTTTTTATTAAATTCTTAAAAACCCGCAGAAGCAGAACCTTATAAAATACATAAATTTTTGGACAGTTTCAAACTCGGAATACATGTAAGCATATCCGTCCGTCTCTCTGCGCAACTATGTCGTATCTGTGGTAAACATTCTTCTGTGGGGGTACCGTCTACAAACTTGCAAAAGAGTTCGATAAAAACTTTTTAAAAGACGCGCTTAAAACGCCCACATGCCTGAACAGTAAAAACTGCGTTTGCTTTCCGTGTTTTTTGTTTATTGTTACTTACAACACAAACACCATATAAATGGCCGTTTTTATTCTAAAATTGAAAATATCATGTCATCAATGTGTTCGCCCGATATTACGGAGTGCAGCCCTTGCCTTTTTTTCTAGCCTTTTTTAGGATAACGGTGACGAGTATAAAAGACTCGGTCACGACCGATTATAATTCGCTTACTTGTTCTTATTAACATATGATAATTGTGAACTTTTTACTGATTTCACTCCTCTCTTTTTCCACGTGAAGCTAAAGGATTTGAATTCCCATGCCTGTAAGGAAAAACTCTATTACAAGCGCATACTAGTGTTGTGTCTTGCTTATACAATAGCGTCTCGCATAATTTCGATGCTAATAACAAATAATTGTTTCGATCGCCATCTTAATGATGTTTACGGAAGTTTTCTTATTTAGATCCAATTTAGTTATTTATCACCTTAAGAACGTCAGATATTAGAAAAGATGTTTATAAATAAATAGACAAGCGAGAGTTTCATATGGTACTCAACTTATGCATCATCGGTTGTCTGTAACAACAAAGGCGTAAAGAGACATAAGAAAAGCCAGAGAAAGAAAATTTATTTTTTTATATATTTTTATAAAACGTGAAAGATAACATAGATGACATTCAATTGCTCTTGTCGTTGCCTGTTGTTATTTGAGAATCATTAAAAAATGAAAGCGATGTATACCTGTGAACGTACATATATAGGCGGACATAAATGAATGCCTTTTCAAAAAGAAAAGAAAAAAATAAAACGCATTCTCAACCGATGCATACCATGCATGTATTAGTTACATGTATACATATAAATTTATATACATTTACTGTAATGTAAGTAATTGCATTTTCACACACATTACTGACCCACAAATGTTCAGAAACACTATGTTAAAAATGCTGCTGCTTTCTCTTTCTTGCTTTCTGGCTTAATTCACTCTCTTTGCCCCTGCATTTACATAGACTCAATGGATGGTAGTTAATGTATATATACAATCGTACATATACTCATATACGATCCGTATATATAAAAACACATCGTTTCTATAAGAGTGCATGCATATTGAATTTGTCATATCATACGTGAAAGCAAGAAAAAGAAATAAAAATGGTGAGATGCCTCCTATGTATTAAGAAACTTAAAATATATTAAAGGAAATAACGGAACTATCGTTAAGAAAGTCACATATGTTACCGTATAAAATATGAGTTCAATAAATGAAATGAATAAGTTTCGTGAAGCTTACTGACTTCTTATATTGTATGCATTCTAGTCGATCAGCACAGTAGAGAAGGCAGCAAAAGGAAGCTACCATTTTTGACAATTTTTTACAGAGAGACGCCCTATTCTAATAAAATTAAACGAAAGTCCTTTGCAATTAGGTGCAAAATATTAATTTCTAAAAATTCTCAAGAATGTAGAAAACTCGTAAATGTCTAATATATTTTAGGAGTACATTTAGCATTCCGCGCTTACCCTGATGATTAAAATTAAAATAGTTTCGAAATGAATTGAAAATTTTTGATAATAGTTTAGTCCCTAACTTACTCACTCCGCACACTCCCCTTGTGCTACAAGTGGTATAGGATACTTATACATTACATTGTTCACGAAGTTGCATACAACTATTATATAATAAAGCAAGTTTAGCGAACAAGAAATGTTTACGATTTACATGGCGTGTGTCTAAGATTCGCCTTAAATCGTCGTAATTGGTTTCATTACTTGTTTTGCTTACTTTCATGTTTTTATAGCATGTTTTTAGAGTAAAATGAACTAAACGCATATACTGCACTGCTGACACTCCCCCAGACATGCAAACAAGAATTTGTTGATGAAATATTAAATGAACATAAGAAAGCACAAAAAAAGCATTATATTTATTAACAAAAAAGGAACAAAAATTACAATGGCAACGGCAACGGCTACGGCTACGGCAACAGCAACGGTATCACCAACGTCGAAAACAACAACGATAATAACAACCTATAAAAATGACATCTTTCATGGCCACTTGAGTGCAACATTGTTGTAACTCCACACCACGCAGCTGATGCATCATCAAACATTCACTTTAATATAAACGAACGCGTATAACAAACAAAATATAAACCTATATAAAACTCGTTTTTATTACTCCGTGTCGCACTGATACTTAGTAACAGAAATTTGCGACTCTAATGTCAAACCTTGAAAGAACATTAAAACCGAAAGAAGATGAAAAGCATGAAAAAGAGACTGATGATATAACTCACATAGATACACGAAATGGGCCAATAAATATGTGCTTGTGCGTGCGTGTTTTTTTTTTAAATTGCCTTTATACAAATTACTTACAACAAGTAACAATTGCAACAAGAAAACAACTATATTTTTTTAATACAAGTTTACACACAAAACGTGATCAAAACCAGCACAAATACTCTTTAGTATAAAATTGTTCTTAAATAGCAAAAAACAAAAGCTATTTCATCGTATATGTAACTCTTAAAATTTCGCAATAATAAATTATGATAATAAGCGCCTTTTCAACATGAAACGCATTTCAAATTCTGCGAAGACAGATTGACTTTCAGGTTACAAATTTAAAGAAATACGAGTTTTTGCAAGCAAATTTCTGTTATTCTCAGCTCATGCGAACACATCTTGTATACGAAAAGAGATCCGGTCTCTTAATTTCTATTACTAAGTTAATTAGAGAAACTCCCAACCATAACAAAATCTCTACTCCTTTGATACGATCTCTCCCACTCATTGCTGATTGAAAAGCTTTATTACAACTTTAATTTTTCTAGAAATTATGCAATCTCACTTAGTCAGTCGCAATCGATCTGTTCGTCGCATTGACGGTGTTGCCTCTAGGCTAGTTAAAGTGAACTCTGGAGTCCCTCAAGGTGCAGTTTTATGTCCTACCCTGTTTAATGTTTTCGTGAATGACTTAAGAGTAGACAGTGTGCTAGTTTTGCATACGCCGACACTATTATATAAAATAAGTGAATGTCTAGCAAAAATTTATATTTAAATGTTCAACAACTTTCTTTCTGTTAAAGAGAGTTTATCAAAAGCACTTATTTTCAACCGCGCTGGACATAGTGGTGTCGGCGTTAAAATAAAAATGTGTTATACGTATATTGAATTCATGGACTCTTAGAATAACAATTGATAGCAAATTAAACTTTAGCCTACATGTGGATAACATTAATATAAAATTTCATCTGACTTTGCGAAAACGCTACAGTCTAAACGTTTCTCTGCCAACCAGCATCAAACTTAAGCTCGTCCACACTCTCTTAACGTCACGTATAAACTACGGTGTTGAAGTGGTCACCGGATATCTTCGTTCGGATATCAGCCATCAAGATCATGTGGTTTATCTACGATATCCGTCTCAGAGATCACGTGTTCTCTTATGCTCGCACTTCCTTAAAACTCCCATCTCCAGATTATATTAAATGCAGACTTTTTATTTATTTGTTCAAAGTTATTAGGTTTCAATCACCCCGTTTCCGTTGTAGGTGACGATGCAGGAGAGGATATGAATTAGTTTGAAAGAGTACATACATAAGCTTGAGACGGACAGACAGTCAAGCTTAAGTAGATTCAGATAACGATTCTGGATCGATTGGGATACTAAAAGGAGGATTTGTCGTAAGTGCTTCGGTGTTGCATACGCTCGCCACAACTTAATGTACTCCATACCATAAGTGATATCGTGTACAGAAAGCCCGTTGAAAAAAACTTCGAAGGATTTGAAAGAAAATGAGGGAACTTTTGTGCACACATATATGTATAAGTGTTTCTTAAATTTGTCAATGAATTTTAAAGAAATACGAAAATACGCACTTCTCGGATAAATGTCAACATCGACTAGAGTTGATGCATATTTCTGCGACAAATATTCACATTATTTTCAATTTTTGTCTGTACTCTGTAAGAGAATATATTCTGAAAGTTATTGAGGTTCTTTTTATCGAAAACTTTGAATTTGTAACTATTGCAAAATTGTTTGACAACTCCACGTTGTCACTTTCGTAGTGGACTCAACGAGTACGAATATGTACCTAATTGCAGCTTTATATCTCAATTCTTGTAACTACAAATACGCCAGTGAAACTCTAGCCTGATTTACATAGATTTCAGAATTAACGCCAACTCGCTAAGTGTGAATAAACTTAGATTCGGTATCCGTTGCTCTTTTAAAAATCTTACATATCTGCAGCAATGACTGTAAAGACATGCTTTGTATATCTCTATTTATATATAAATTTCTAATCTAACGGAATTGCAAAGTTCAGATAGCATTCTTTCTCTAAAGATTCATTTGTTAAAATTGCTATCGCAATCCCAGAGTATTGTGTGAAAGATAGTTTCTTTCACATTTTTCAGGTTGGATTAAATAAGTGATCTCGTCAATTTGCAAAAAATTAGCTAAGGGCCAATCGATAAATATTCAACTTTTTTATGCAATGGAGTTTTTTATTTTTTTACTGTTAGTAAAGCATATCGGAAGCCAGTTGCACGCGACTTTACAGCGAATAAATGTACCTTCAAGCCAATTCTGATTTTTTAGCACAAGCAATAACAACCCAGTCCAATCAATAATAAACTACCCACGTCTGGCCACGGCTTCGGCGACCAAATTCGGTTAATGTGTTACGAATCAGCGCAAAAATTCAATTGTCTTGTGATAATTACGACGATTACCGTTAAAGCAGAATTACACTCTACATTACTTGTTGCGTTTCAGATGGATCTACTTTTTATTACATCGACTAACACAATTTGTTTCTGAATTTATCTAAACTTCTCTATTCCTTTAGACGTCTTGTCTTCCTGCACTCAACCCAAAAGCCATTATTTTTTAAAACTTTGGATGAAATTCGGGACATCGAATTTTTCCAGCCCAAGGACGAACGCTACTGGGTACTGTTCCGATCGGATCACTTTCTCTACCATTTCCAATACAAAATCTTATGGTGAAAACTCGTTATACGAATAAAAATGGAAATACATAGTTCCTGAAGTGAGAAGATGTGCTAACCAAAAATGTCTGACAGCAATGTGGCCAGAAAAATCCTCGTAACGCTAGGTGGCTTATTTTTTTCTAACCATAAACAATGCATACACTATGCTGTCTCACTTGAACTAAACACACTCAGCGCGTATTTTACAGGGTATATTCAGTGAATACCGTCATAAGGAGTTTATAACAGAATGCGAAGATTATTAAGGAATAGAGTTGAAACTTTGCTTTTATTTGATAATGATGATAACGCCTATAAATCAATTCGGATAATTGCTTATTATACAGTAATAATGAAGATTTAGGTATAATCTTAGATAGAATCTAACGTTCGGAATTCGCGCTTACATCGACAGTTTAATGGAAAAAAAGGCAAAAGCGCACTTGCATGGGGGCGCATGTCTAATTAAATTAGATGAGATATTTACGTTGGTATACTTTACGGAGTTTCCAAAAATGTTTTTGTACGTACGTCTCTGCTATGGGAACTCAATACTAAGATTTATATTTCAGTTTGATAAAAAACCCAAGATTTTTATTTAAGTTTGACGTAAAACCCAAAATTCTTTCTTTTATGTTGCAACAGGTGGTCGAACTCATTTCTCATTTATATTTCAGTTTGATAAAAAACCTAAGATTTCTATTTAAGTTTGACGTAAAGCACAAAATTGCTATTTTCTCTACAGAAAAGATTTCGATCCAAGGTTACTAAATCATTCTTATTTGCGATAAGGAAAAGTTATCGTGTAAATTAATCAATGAACAATAATGATAAAAGCGAATAGGGACTCAACATGAGGAAAGAAAGTTTATCGAATAAGCGGTTTTCTTCGCTCACTTCACTTTGAAACTAAACTTCACTTTGAAATAAAAGCGTTTTCACTCTTCAAATATGATTTTGTTTTCCTTTTTATAGTGTTTCTTCCTTTTGTACCCATCATAGAAGGATGAGGTGACCATATATATAATCTATTCCCTAGATGGGATAGAATTTCTTTTCGTTCCATGACCGTTTTTAAAGCATTACTATGCTTAAAGAATAAAATGTAGTATGTGGTATTTTGCTATTGTTTTGGTATTGTGGTCCCTTAACATCTGACATAAGTTTCAAGTCTTTTATTTTGTCAGTTAATAGATTAGAGTGTCTTTCACACATTTGTTCGACGAAGAATTGTATGTGTTTGTGGAAATATGCTAAAGATATTAAAAAATTTGTTGGAGTAACTGAAGAATGGCCCAATCAAAGTTTTACGAATGATACAGTGGGAGAAGCTAACTCAAATGGAGCCAAATCTAAAAACTTCGAAGCTTGTTAATAGTTTTCTTCGATTGTCTTTATGTAGTTCGCAAGCTGCTTTCGGAAGCTCAAAAAGCTATTAAAGAATATTACCACATAAGCCTTCAAGACACTATTCGTTGTTTTTGCCGCCTGTGTTCTTTCCGGACTGAATCTTTTGTGTCCATATCAAGAGCTAAATTTTCATACCCTACAAGTGGAAATTTTTACGGTGTATTATGAGTAATGAGCAAGAAACACGGAAAGTGAGGTGTTCTTAGTTTTTGTTGCATTTGTTGTTGCCGGCATTGTAGGCGTGACGTTTGGCCGGTTTGAGTCATTTTAGAGTTCTTTTGCAAATTTGTGCGCGATTTGTCTCATTTTCAATACCGTGGAAGAGCGTTGATTTAAAATGAAAGTTTCTTCTATTTTTATTCGAATATACATGAAGGATAAATATGTCCTGCAATTAAATGCAGCTCAAATTTAAATACTAAGATAATTATAATGAATTCATACATGAAGCGAAGAGATATTTCAAGCTTTGGAAAAATTCATCTGAAGTAGAGAACCCCTTGGTAATTATACTTAAGCAAAGAAAAAAATTTCAATGATCTTAGTGGTGGTTATAACTAAAACATACATACGTATACCCAAGTATATTATACTCTCTCTCTCTCTATCCTCTATTTTATTATTTTACAAAGATGATGTCAATCTAATTTAAATCCTTTACTTTCTGCTATATGTGAATAATATGCATTGTGTTTACGCAGCTCAGCTAGTATTTGTATAAAATCATTATCATCACATCATTATTATCTGACGACATCGTATAGAAAAGCTGAATATGAAACATGTGACACTTGACAACAATGGAAGCATTTATGAATTCTTCAAAAATATATCACTTTTCTTATGTTGAGGCAAGCGAACATTGCTTAATTCCCATCGATGTCACTAAGCCCATAACACTACATCTCTTGCACATCGTTCATGGGCTCGTATTTCAGTAAAGAATGATTATTATAATTTTCATAATCGTTTAAAGCTGACATTTATAATACGGCTTCAAATTGACATCCGTGCTAGTTTTATGTCTATTTTTGTTATTTTACTATGCATATATATATATGCATATATATATATATATATATATACAGTGCCCTGCTTAAGTGTTGATGATAGAACAACTGAGCAACTGAGAATTTCAATGTTTTCATTAAGCTAAAAGAAAGAAAATAATTTTAAATATCTAAATTTGAAGCTATATCGGGTGCTCTCTGGTATAAGGAGATAATGACATTAAAAGCTGTATATCTAGGCACGTTCAGTGAGAGTATGTATGTGTGTATATTTTGCTTTTACTGAAAATTTTCGATTTTAATAAGTATATAGAAGAAATAAACATATATATAATGTGTCTTTGTTTATGTGGATATGTATATAGTTGCGCATATATACCATAGCAACGCTAATAGTGATGATACTCTATTCTCTAGCTAATATTTTCATTGCATTGTTGTCTTTTTAAATTTAGGTCATTTCAACTCATTTACTCCATACTTTCCCCCAAGAGCTGTTGATGATTTCAATTTTGTGTTCTTTACTTTCGTATACACATAACCACATATGCGTGTCTGGTTATATGCTCTCATACGTATGTGCGGAAGTATTAGCACTTATGCATATATGCGCATATGTATGTATTTTATGCATCTTTTCTATTTCATTCATATGTTATACGATTTCACTGAATTGAAAGTTTTATCAAATGATTTTCTAAAGACTATATAAACATATACATACACATAACATATATGTACGTAGAGTACAACTTTAATTTGCTTTGGGCTTAATAGCTATTCTCTGCATTTTAGCATATATGAAAATTTAATATAGCTAAAGAAAAAAAGTTATGAATATACCACAAAAGTTTCATCATATTTCCTATTAGTTAATGCATCTAAGCACATTATATATATGCCAGTCTAGCTGTATGTGTTGCATTCATATTATATTCCATAGATTTGAAACATTTATAATTAAAACCGAATACGGATGAAAATGAGATTCAAACACCTTAACGCGTTGCATGTCTGAATTTGAAAGTGAAGCATTGATTGAAGAGAGCTCTTGAAACGATTTCATTGAAAATGAGTGTCTTTTCTAAGATTTCCTTTAAATATATTTATTGTTATAATTAAATTTATTGCATTTATTTTACAATTTATTAAATGATTTTCAAGAGGCAATTTAACCACATTTATATCAAAAGGCTGTCTTTGTTATTATTTACATCACAGTACATATCCGAGGGTTCACGCAATTTAGGTGCAACAACGTTGGGTAAACACACAGATTTCACATTTTTTGCGATAGGTGGCAAGATTGAACGCCTTAACAACAAGAGCAGGCTATCCTAGATTCCTAATCATTACACGGTCAAGGCAGGAAGTCACATCTTAGCACATTATCTATCATGTACACATAGCTGTTGCTTTTCTTGAACTTCAGTCAATGCTCGTGTGCATAGATTTGTGTGCGCCGATAATCTGTTAATGTTTATTGCATATTAAGAAAATAAGATCCACACTTCCAGTGAAAACTGATCATTAGATGAGCGAATGATTCCATGGCGTGGTGGACCGTACAATTACATGAAACTAGTTAAATGTGGAATTTTAAATAGAATGGTACATAAATGTAAAACAGTTCACTTCTGTAACTTCAACTTATAATCAGGAAAAGGCAGTAATTTGCCGAATAGTATAGTAGTAGTATAGCATAAAATATCGACACCGTATCTCAATAAATGCTGTAATATTTATGGTGACAACTTTTACAATAGCATAGAGTTAGTGAGATATCTATACAGTGAGAGACGTACAATTTGTGGTACCGTCAGAACAAACCCTGGTCTACCACGTCCTATACTAAACCAAATAAATCTAAATGTAAATGAAAATATGTAACGCCGGAAAAAACATGCAAATGGAAATGTGCGAACCCACAAAAATAAGAAAGTCACGATTATTTCAAAAATCTATCAAGTTTTTGATTATTTTGAATTCCATCGGGAACCGAAGTAACTTTTCTTACAAACATTAGCGGTAGGTAATGTGCACCTGATGCGACCGTAGCGTAAACAACGGTTTTTTGAGCTTTAAGTACGACAACTTATGCGCCATAAGCATTTAATTTTCGAAAAATATTCGTTATTCTTCTGCCTAATGCGGACAAATATGCTGTTGAAAGTCATCGACTGTTGTAGGATATTAGCGTTGATTGTGCTCCACAGTTAATTATGTTCAGAGAGAGACAGCGCCAATGGAACGGAAAGCAATGAGAATGCAGACCCATGACAAAGGCAAGATAAAATAAGGCAAGAAAATATGCGGCCGCAACAGCAGCATGCAACCATTTCCAAGCTTTTAAAGAAACTAGGAATGATTGAGAAATAAAGAAATTTGACGCTAAATAGATTTTTCGATAGAATGACGCAAGTCGTAAAAGATTATGAGTGAAATTTTTGCAACTATAAACATTGACGGCAAAGGGCAATGATCATTTCGAACATTGGCCGCCTATATAGCCGCGACTAACAACTCAGAGCTCGCGAGTTCAAATTTCAAGTGCGGTAGAATTTTCTTTAGTCGAAGCTCCAGTGAATGCTCATCAGTAATGTCATAACATCTAATCATTAAGTACACACCCACAATTGAGCCAAACATTAAAGGAAATACCACCGCAAGATGCCGACAAGGTTACTCTTTATAATGGGTGCGGTCAACGATATCGCCGTAAAGAAAACTTTACAAACACTGAACTTAGCTGCACGAGCCGATCGCTGTGCCCATAAAATATTTTTATCTCTAATAAACAATGGTTTCAATCGATTGTCTTTTTGGACAATGTTTCGCTGATGTTACTGAAGATTTATTGATAGCAACAGAAAACGCATTCCTTTTTGGCAGGAACTTCATATACAGAAACAAAAATGGGAAAAACTTATGGTTAGGAACCGAGAATATTTTCAATTAGTTACCTTCAGTTGATGGTTATTAAATCTTGGAAAACAAGCTTGAAGCTTCTGGCGCGTACACCTCTTACAAAATATTTGATGCGAGTTGCGAGTTACGATTATTTGTTTATAGTGTGAACGGATTGTGTTTATTTTCAAACATGTAGTCATTATCGCTTACAAATACTCAAAGTTTTCAACGGCTACAGTTGTCCATGCAGACGCAGAAGCTTAAGACGAAATTTGTATTCACACATCCTAAGATTTCCGCTTATCCCCAAGTTTTCAGAAGGTTAGAGCAAACCCACGACAGTGCATACCCATGCTATGGCGAATAAGATGGCGAAGGTTATTTCAGTCTGTCTTGCAATTTCCAATGTTTCGGTAATGAATAAATAGATAATACGCCAGTTTCCATTTCATGATAAGGAGACCTTTCGAAAGTGAAGCTCAAAAAATTAATCATAAGATGCGGCTACTGCGGATGCTGGAGAAGGAAAGCAATGTAGGACTGTTTAGATAATAAATCAGTCAGATAAAAACGAGTGCAACGAACGGATCTGAGTCTTACATAATGTTTTCCTTTTCCACGTTAAACATATCTGGCGAAATTCGTTCGCGACTTTTACGCTTCATTGCTTCGGCAGAGACTTCATTTATAATTGATTTAATATAATAGATTTCAAGAAAAGTGGAACAGAAGAACCGAAAAGTATTGTATTTTCACAGCTGTGCAGCAATTAATTTTCAATTACTTAATCGTTTGCATGTAGTCCAAGGTTAAAATGCAATTATAAATGAAAAAAGAAAAAAAAAAAACAAAAAAACGTTATTGTTGTTAACTTTAATTTCAACGAATTGCATTGAATTGCTTAAGCGAAATAATAAAAAAAAAGACAATAAAAGTTTACAGCTAATAAAATTTGGCATCATTGAACAGTTAGACTTGAGTTTACCAATTGTCATAATAATACTGAACATAAACACAAAATGCTCACATGCGGCCTAATGATAAACAAAGTCCAGCAAATAAATATATGTCTGTAAGTCTTTATGCGTTCAGACCTGTGTGTAAAATATTATTAATTTCAGTTATTAAAACTAACAGAAAAAAGAAAATATGTTTTTCTCTATATATGTATATATATATATACGCGAGTGCAAATTATAGGTTGAAAATATTAAATTAGAGGTTGAGTACCGGAAAAAACCATAGTTTACCATTGGTTCATGACCATTAGAAAGACTTATGAAAGTTTTGCACACACAAACTTACAAACATATATGTATGTTCACATGTACATAATTTACAATATGTCTGTCCATGTTTACTGTACACAATGACTGTCATTAAGAAAATTTATAGTATTTTCTCTTATTCAATGTTTGTGCAGAGTGCATATATGTATTTGTTGCTATATGTGTTGATATATGCATTTTTAAAGGGACCAAATATGCCCCCATGTTTGTGCATTTCTATGAAAACATGTTGCAACAACAATTATAATAGTTGTTGAAGCTTGAAGCTGAATAAATTTGATTGTCGGTTTTTTTTTTTTTTTTTTTTTTTTTTGATAATTTAACGTCTCCGCTTAACACAACTTTCTAACAAACGGAAATGCGGTAAACATAATGTGAAGTAAAAGAGAGAAACGGACAGTCTTACGAAAACCTAACGTAGACTCTATATATGCCTGCGCGTTAAACTATAATGATAGCAAAGGCAGCTGAAGTTTTGGTAATTGTAAGCATGAATGATTTTAACGCAGTTGAATGCGCGTCATTTACTTGGACTGCCCATCACTTTTAAGATTCGAAACCATTTCAGTTCATTTACTTTTATGCCTCAATAGAGAGTTCACAATGTAATGAACGCAGGGCCATCAAAAACTATTTAAAGTCATCTCGTATTTGCATTAATTTTAAAAGTTGCAAAAGAAGAAGACCAGCTATCTTGCACCTCTCTCCTCGCCCCTGCGCCTATCCTTTCCAGTCTGTTGGTATTGACTCGTGAGAGAGCGAAAGGCGTGTATACGTATGGTATGACCACAACAATCTCTTGCGAAATCAATAAAAATTTGTAAGCACAAGATCAAAATTCTGACCTTTATGTATTAACTGGAGCTCTCTAAGCACAAGATTTTAGATTCTAATCGATAGTAGCTTCTCATTAAAACTTAGTATATTTATATTCCGCAAGAAAAACGTGATTGTCATCGGCTTACTGACAGGCCTGCAATTTACAAAATGCTTTGCAATTTTGATGTGTTACTTTAAGTAACTATGTATGTGAGTATAGACGATTTGTTCTCAATGAAGTTATAGTGGACGCTGTTAGGCAACTTGTTCGACAGCTTTTCGACAAAGGTCTTACATGGGAAACAGTAGAAAAAGTGATCCGAACCGACCCCTTTCCAATCGTGTTCGCTCTCGGTAGAAATCTCATCAGCGTACCGATTTTCATCACAACATTTCACAATTTGCGGCCCTTAGATTGAACACAAGATAATAAGACGGACAGGGCAGTTTATCATTTTTATAAAAAGTCGGTCTATCTCAAGTCGTTTTGGATTTTGCATGCATACGCGCAAACTTAATGTACTCTTATAACACAAGTGGTGTAAGGTATAATTATGGTGTATACCAGGGGTGAGCAACTTTTTTCATCTACAGACCAATTTTCATATCATGGCAGGGACCAAAACAAGATCCCACTTTCTACACCAATTGTCACACCACATCATTTCAGCTAGTTCATGTACAGCTGAGTCAGTAGTGGAGACACACGCAATATATCTGCAGCATTGAAAGCTGCTTGAAAACTTGCTACTTGAAAACTTGAATGAAACGGACTGGTCTCGACGCCGTTGGATGACAGTGCTTGATGCATACTAATATCATGGGAACTAATATCGTGAATGGTACCAACATTTCTAAGCTATCTTCTGAAGATCTTGATACATATTAATAATACAAAAAGTTGTTAAGAGATATCTGCTAGATACCGATAATAGAAAATACTCCCAGAGCTGTGTAGTCATCTCTTTAACACCGTTTATGTTCCCTGCGTAAAATTTGCCAAATTTGGCGTAAACTTTCCACTTTCAAGTTTCTGAATCTGGTCACGTACATATAGTGATTATGTAAACAATAATTTATATGCGATTTCTAATAAAGAGCCACCTTAGTGACCTTCATTTCAAGTAACTCGATTGCATGAAGAAAGAAAAGAAAACAATGTTTCGTACACAATGTACGCAAAATATACGAAAAGGAACACTAGTATGAGTAGTAAAGTCGAAACGGCTTCACTAATCCACATAAATTATGTAAGAGCTAAATATAAGAAGATGGGAAATTTGTTTTATATTAAAATTTAATTTTTTTTCATTTTGCTTTAAGGGAAAAACAATTACAGGAAAAACCACATCATTTATAAGATGACCTAATAAGATTGTTTCGCAGAGAAAAGACCTGAAGGAAAACAAGCTACAGTACAACAATTGAAAGATATCGACTTTTAAATACTTTATACAATTTCAATCAATACAATTCTTCATCTATTTGTTATAATTGATCGAAAAATACAAGTTTTTCCAAATGTTGTCCAAATTTAGTAAAATTTCCGCTCCTTACTTATTTGTTTATCTATTTTTGTTTTTTTAAATCAAAGGCAAGACCTTCTTGCCATATAAGGGCATCAATCAAAAGAATTCATTTTGAGGTCATTGCTGAAAAGTTTTATTTAACATAAAAATACACGGGCAGGTATTGAGCAGGCCCGCAAACATGCTTAAATCGAATCAGAAATGATTCAAAATTGATATACATAAAGTGTGAGCCTTACACATATTCTCGCAAACTAACCACACCACTACCTACCACAAATAATGTAGAGTGTCATCAAATCATCTCTCAGCCATTTCCGAACAGAAGATCAGTCAAGTGTGAACAAGGAAGATAAATCAAGTACAACTATTCGGTATGCATGTCTATAGATGTGCATTCGAAAAAATCAATGAATAACTTTTGTCAACAGATGCGTTAAAGTGTAAGAAAAATACTAGAATATTTTGTTTTTCTCCCTCTTGTTCTCTCTAAGTGCTTTACAGTGAAACGCAGATTGATTTTTATGCATTTTTTCGTTTCTGTTATTTATAGATGTAAATTAGATTTTTATGTTATTTACGTGCGTACACATATATGTACATATGCAAGTCATTAAGGCTTCAAAGAACCTTAAATTCTATTTAAAAAAGATTGTGTTGAGACTTCATTCTCTGGATGTAATGGCATAGATACATATTTTGTTTTTATTGCTGCTATTGATGTTTAGTGAATTTTTATACTAATTTCTTCATTTATGTTCGTTTTTATTAACTCCAAGTGAAATAGAAGAAACGGAAGAAACGAAGAGAAAACAGTGCGCGCTAAGTTCATTCTTGCGTAATATTATCGTAGAACGAGTTCAAAATGCAACACTAATGATTGATTTCCACGGCAACCAAATCAATTTTTTTTCGAAGACGCTTACCAGTGTTAAGTTAAATCGAAATTGACATGATCGTTGTAAGGAGATATTCTGCTCTTATCACTATAGTACTGACATTTTCCCCGCATTTTTATATGATTTTCCTATTAAAACATGGTATTTTTTCTTTTTCATACCATACATGACTTATGGTGTATGGTATATGGTAAGTGTGTGGGGATGTATGCAACACTCAGAGGGACGCAGTTTTTATAATACCGACCGATTCAGAGTCATTTTCTACGCTTGTCAGTCTATCTTGTTTTCTTGCGCTCAACGTGCAGGCGCCAATTTTTGAGGTATTTTAATGAATTTTGTTACACTGTAAGTTGTTGGATGCATTACAGTGCATTTAGTTGCTTTAAGAAAAAAGTTCAGCATTTTTTCGGTTTTTTTGTTATTATAAAATTAATCAAGCAATTCGCAAATTATATGAACTTGTATAGGAATAAATTCTAGGGCAAAAATGGGATCAATGTTAGCAACTAAAGCTACGTGCTCTTTTTTTCAAGAAGATGTATAGTATTTGTTGTTGTCCAGTGGCTTTTATAAAACCGAATACTTTTCGATATTATGTTCTCCGGGCACTTTCAACATGCTTATAGGGTTAGACGTTCCGACTAAGAATCTTTGAATTTTGCAAGCATTTTAGTACTTACAAAGTGTAAGATATCGCAAAACTTTGTCCAGGATTGCAAATTTTAATAAAATTTTTCTTTTCAGTTTCTATTACTAACGAACTTATCATAGACGAATGCCCTGAATGGCTTTCTCTAAACTAATTCAGTAATTTCCATGAATTGATTAATTTTTATTCGCTGATGGCATTGAAATCTCTAAGAAGCAGCGTGTTTTCAAAGTTCCAAGTTTTCACGTACATTTAGGGAATTCTCGTAAGATAGAAAGTCAAACTTATGTTTTAACTGAATTCTTCTACGAGATGTGTTCGAAGGAAACGGGACTACGTAAATTCGATGTTCGATTTGTTTTTTTATGTTGCCACATAGTTTGTTTTTGGCAGATATAAAGGTTAAACGTGTTTTGGGGTGCTTTGTGATTTTTGGCCACCGGAAAAAATGAATTGGAGAATCTGTATTAAATTTTTTGTGAAAAATAAAATTAGCTGCACCAACACACTTAAAATGTTAAGCATGGAAATTGACGTGTCCACCTTAAGCCAAAAAAGTTTGTAGGAGGTACAAGCTGTTCACAGCAGGCTAAGAAGATTTTTATGGCAATGTCCAACCCCAGACGCCTCAGCACGTCAACAAACACCTAACTTCAGTCAAATAAGGCGTTGCTCAGCGGTTTCTTCTTTTACAATGACGCGATGCATTGTGTGTTTCTGCCAGTAGGTGGTACGGTCAATAAGGAATATTACCTCCAAGTTAAGCGGCTTGCATGAAAAGCACGGAATTGCGGAACAACCATTTATGGACTACACCACGATAACGCGCTACCTCACACGTCATTGTTTGTTCGTAAATTTTTAGCCGAAAACAACATCCTAATCGTACTTCAGCCAACGTATTCCCTTAACAAAAAAAAAGCCTATGAGAGGAGGGAGCTTGCTGCGATTAAGGAGATAACGACCGCATCGCTGACAGCGCTCAAGCCTATAACAAAAAAGCGTAAATTAGAAGTGCGCTGGTGAAAGTGTATTATATCTATAAGGGAGATCATAAATAAATATTCTTCGAGAGAAATAAAAAGTCACTTTTATTTAAACGCACTCCGTAAATTCTTCGCTAGAAATAGCTTTAGCAAAACTATTTAAACGTTAGCAATCTGGAACCTATGTCGTTGTCTTCAACATCATATCTAGCGTCCTTCGTAACTGACAGCATTTACTCTTGAAAAACAATACGCAAATTATATGCATAATATTTTCAAAGCAATTTATTTTCAAAGATAAATTTTATGTGTATAATGCAAGAGTACCAGCTACACCCTAATTAGCTGCCGTCATTTAAGCTTGTACATTTCGTATACAATTGGAAGACTTTGCGAATATACATACATATAATATGTACTTAACTCTGTACGTATTCCTTGAACATATGCAATGCATACCATGCATGTGTATTATGCATATTATGCATAATTAACTAAATTTAATAATTTCACTCTGTCTCCGGGAATATCGTGTGCAACAGACTTAGGACTGAGATAGTGTTTGCCAAACTTATGGCTGTGGCGCAGAATATGCTCAGAGGGGAATAATGTTTTACACAAGTGCTAAGTGCAACATTTTTCAGACTTTCTTGGGAACTGCTGCCAGAAATATTAACAACGAAGAATTTTTCATTTCACTTTAGCGCTTTTCTTATCTTACAAGCAGCCAACGATTCATTCGTCGTGTATAGTTAAGTGATGTGATGCATGCATGCATTCACATCCATATACTTGGGCAAACGAATAGCAAGCAAATGTATGTACTGCATATGTTTTATATATTCAAGTGATGGATGTCTGTACGACTTTAATTGATATCTGTCATTCAGTTTGTCACTTTATGCTTGAGCTTTCTCATTTGGTGTAAAGCGCTGTTACAGTGCGGCGCGGTAAGAGTTTGAAATCGGAAAATTCTTTCAGTTACTTTATGAAAGTTTGTTTTTTTCTATATTTCTTATTTAATTAAAATGGAAAGCAAAATAGGTCTTAAGCATAATTGAGAGAAAACGACTTCAAACTATATTTATTTACTGCTTACTTAACCGTTCTACTTGGTTCCAGAGAATTTTGCTCAAACGGCGGAGCAAAATGGAAGTGACATACAATTTAACATACATTTTCAATATATTTCAAAGAATATTTGTATATATATTGTTGCTGGCAGTTGAAAAATGCAACATGGAATTGAGCTTTCATAGGAGGAACTCAGGAAAAATTAATGGGTGAAACTTACTGGTAAGAAGTTAATAGTTGCAACAAATCGGCACCGCAATACGATCTCTAACAGACCCTGTCAATTATGGTTGCATTTAGTGAAGCGCGCGGGGGACCAAACGTCATATTCGACATTTAACAAGTAATCCTAGCAAATAAAAGCAGAATTGGGACACCCTAAGCACAATAACACAGCGCCATAAAAATGACCGTGTTGCATTTGGCGACGAATACAAATTTTGGGAGCAAAAGTTCGAAATTATTATATTTAGTAGTGAGAAAAAATTCGGATGGATCTAACGGTCACCTTAAATGTAATGTACGACATCCTACGCTAACATGCTATAAATGCAGCTGCGGTGGAGAATCTCTTATGGTGTGGGCTGTATTTCGAGTGCGACGAAATTCAAAAATATGCTTTCTACCCTGCAAATGAAATAAAGTGTTAGAGAATAATTTTGTAGGCTACGCTATGAAGTTATGTGATAATTGGATGTTCTAACAAGTCAGCGCTCCCACCCTTGTCGCACGGTTTATAAAGGATTTCTTTCAATCACACGATATCGCGTTACAGGAGTAGTCTGCGGAATATCTGGAGAATAGCTTCAATATATAAGCAATATTTTACGCTTAAGGAAATGAAAAGTGAAATCTTTCCGGAATGTCCAAGGATTGGTATGACCACTTTGACAATTGTGGTGTGTTCTATGCCACGCAGACTAAAGGCAACAACACAGTATCCATATATATTCATTCACTCCGCATCACCGAAGAAAAAGCATCAAATTTCGAATCGATTTAAGCATGTCCCTTTGTTCGCCTGTCCGTCTGCAAAGCCGTCCATCTGTTCGCCTGCTCAACTTTGTAGTGTGTGTGACAAGACTGGGAACACCTTTGCTTTCCGTGTTTTTTCCCCATTACTCATAAACTACACCAGATGCACGATATAAATTTCCATTAAATTATTCTACAAAAGAAGGAAAAATCGGCCGCCTTCACCCAATATTACAGAGAATGCAAACTTACATTTTCCTTTCTTTTTCATTCTTTTGAAGCATAACGGCGACGGGTACAAAGCATTCGGTCGCGATGGAACATAATTTTCTTGTTTTTTTCGTTAATTGGGGGCGATGGCCTTCTGCTGATTTAACTAGGTTTCAAATTAAGGAATAAAGACTCTACATAAAGTTCTATCCTAAAATCTTTACATCATTAAGGTCATAATTTTTTATGCTAACTGCGCCTTGACGTGACTTTGCTTATTTTCATACTTAGCTTGTAAGAATCACTAAAGAAAAATATGAAACAAAGTTCAGAAGCGTAAATATCGCAAATAAACATAGATGGCTGCATCGATTCTACTTTTCATGCGTGTCTTGAACATGTGCGAGTTTTCGACGTCCTCCTCTACCGTGGATGTACAATTACAGCCGGTAGATATTGAATTAAGACCCTATCTAAGTATTTCAAGTAATAGGAAGCGTTACACGGTTTTATGCGAAACTGTTCTAAGGCAAAATAGTTCAAGCAAAGTCCCAAGTTACAAGTATTTTTTTTTCTTGTTGGCCGGGACAAACTGATAACAATATTGATATTGAAGAGTTCAAGAGAGAGTGAGAGACTATTGTTTACGAAATATCAATTTGAATACAAAATCGCATAAATAATGACAAAAATACACATTGTTTTGTTTATGACCAGGGATCGCCACAACGCCAGAATATGACCATTACATTCACTTTATACTTGGATGCATATAAGAGTTTCCTCTTGCCTTTTATATATTTTTGTAATTATCAAAATAACTTACTATACTATTATTAAGTTTACTGAAAGACTTGAGGACCGTAGATTTGCTTCTTGTTTAAATTTATTAAAACTACCACTAGTTAGTTAATCACATCTGCTAACCTTTTAAACACTATTACATTAATTTGAATATCATGGTTTTCCTCTGCCTTTTTCTGCGTTCACATATATATGACTGTGTGCTTCTGCATATGTTAAAAATTTTATCTAGAATCCACTTACTTTATAACATACACTGATAGATATCAGCGGTGCCTAAAGAGCTTATGTGAATGTGTTTATGTATTCATCGTCACTTGGGAGTATAGTTAGCTTAGCCATAACAGCAAACGAAAGTAAAACATTGTTAACTTGACAGTGTATACGCTAAGTTGGCTGACACAGTAAAAGGGCCATTTATCATTTTCCGTATTATGACGTGAGAAACTAGGATAAAACATACATGTATTTCTTTTTATAAATGATGAGCGCATCCATGTCTCTAGAGCATAGAGTAAGAAAAGAAAGATTGCAAAATGCGTAATTGTTTTTTTCATAATTTTTCCATAATAAGGCATATGTAAGAATGTAAATTTGTATAGTGCTGTTAATGCTGTTAGTGTGTTTATGAAAATTTCCCTTTAGTATAAAAAAAATAAGACATAAATTTCTTTTGGTTTGGCTTTACCACCGCCCATTAATCATAGTTTTACACGAGAATTATGTAATCGTTGATATGCCAAAATTCCATAACAATTGTGTCAGAAGTTCGTGCACAATAAAAAAATGTATTAAATCTTTTTTTTCATTCTGAATTCTACTTGAAAACTGGAAAATATTCAGCCAAAATAGTAAAAAGATTGGAAACCAATACCTTACATTTTTAGGCGTTTTTGCGAAAGTTGTTATACTCGTTGTTCTTTTCGTTTCCTTTTTTTGTTGCACGCAAGATAAGTATGGACTTATTTTCAAGGAATAAGCATCGACTAGACCTCTTCCCCTTTTATTTTTCTTGTCGTTTATACTTTTAACTTTGTAACGAACTGTCTTTTCTGACTCTAGAGCACTTATGAAAGTCTAGAAACTATGGAATCTAGTTCCATGTACTAATAACACTTTTAGTACCTAAAGGCGCATATAAAAGACTATGATATAGTGAAAAGATATATATATATATATACGTATGTATATCATTTTCAAAAAGCTCAATGCCATAGCCCCTTACTTTTGGTAAGTAAACTTTGAATATTAACAGGTATTTAACACGTCAGGTATTTAACATGTGGTAGAAAAGTACCAAAATCGGTAGACCCTTACTTTTCATGAACCTCCATCAATCGCAAACATGCGTAGCGATCGGTATTTTTCTTTTATGCTAAGGTATTCACGATTTCTTTCGTCAATCCAACAAAAACCAAGTTAAGACTACAATTAAAAACGAAACCTTCGCTGATTCCACTTAGCTTCACCTTTTTGCTCGACGAATTCAAACAAACCAATTCGGGTTTGAAATCTTTAGATTCAAAAAACTGAACGTAGCGCTAACAAAAAGACTCAGGCGATATTTCAGTTATAATTGCCAAATAATCAGGCCAAAATGACGTGTTAGTGGTTACGATTTGGTCGCGTTAGCCCAAAATCCGACGTTTGCTACGTCATGAATAACTGCTACCAGATCACCACCAGTTCAAGTTTTTATAGTCGATATGTTCACGTATAGTATCGCCTAGAATTTTACCCTCTACTATTACTAATGCCAGCGTCCAATAGGGAAGTTGCTCGACGATGCCGAGCAATTCAAACCTATCATAACAACTGACCCATGCGGAATGAGAGGATACTCAACGTTATAATCCTTTGGACCATACCCGATACGGAATCGGGGAGAACACCCTTAGCAGACTTGCTGTTTTGGATCTAAACTATGATAGAGATGTTAAGCAGAGCTGAATAAAAGTTAACTGAGAGATTTGATTTTCTAAAGTGTCCGTAGATAACAAAGAGCTTTGCAATAATCACATTACAATAGTTTGATGTAATGGTTTTTGCCGGTAGACGCGTTATTTTTTGTCACACATATTATATTCACATGTAGACTAAGCACGCATTGGCAGTCTTTCAATATATTTTTCATTTTGGAGAGTATTCAATTATCCGTTATTCTCTTTGTGTGAAGACAATTTACATATATTTTCTTTTTCTTCTTCTATTATTGAGTGAATTAACAATTGAAAATTTGCTGAGATTTGTAAAAAGCCCCTAATGTGAACACAGAGTTCTTTGTTTAGTAAGGTTGGTATTATATTTCATATATAATATTATTATTTTTTTTTTTTAGTGTTAATTTCATTAAAGTCTTTTTAACTTTGCGTGTTATACGTTTGCCATGTTATTTTTTTTAAATATGCGTATTACTCGTCCGCCACGTGAGATAGAACAGAACAGCGAGGAGTGAATTCTGTTGTGTAAGCAGCAATGTAGTACATGAGTATAAAGTGTCATATGAAAGAAATGATAAGTGCGAGAGCGAAAATGTGTAAAGGAGAGTAGGTTCATAGTTTGACTGTAAACCATTGTAGATCTGATGATACGATTTACAAAAGGAAAAGATGGCGAAGTAAGCTGTTAAGTTGTGCGAACGAATGCTGTAGCCGTGAAGACTACATATATCCAATCTGGAAAGTGGGCTATTCACTGTGTTAATTTTGAATAAATGATCATTCCATCGCGTGCGATTAAGATTGAACATCAGCCTGCTAATAAGACAAATAATGGCACATCTGAGTACGCAACTGATAAACCAAGGAGCTTTATTTATTTGTGGAAATAAAGAGTATAGAGAGAGAGAGAGAGACCATAAGGTGAGTTATTCCATCGTTGTTGCCAAGAAAAAACTGAATTATTTGTCGATTGTCCTCAAATCTGCAGAAATTATGGCACGATCATTAAAATGAGATGATCTGGAAGATGCAATGCTGTCTGCAGTGGTGTTGCCAAAAATGTCCATGTGACTGGGCACCGACGGAAAGTCAAAACAAATGCGTCAGATTTGAGGCTATAAAGTAAAGATCTGAATTCTAATACGTAAGGGTGAATTTTACTTGAAGGGGATGATTGCAAAGCGGATAAGACAGATTTACTGTCTGACACTATAAGGAATTTCTTTTAAGGTTGAGTACACGCTAAGCGGATGGCTTCCAGGATCAATCGAGCAAAGATTAAGAGGGAGTTATTTTTTAGAAGCCTTTCGGCTCGGAACATCAAAGAAACAACCCGAAGAGTCATTGGTTTGGTTGGTTTTGGAAATGTCGAGAATAGTATTGTTCAGTAAATCCTTTTACGAAAAATGGGTATGAAAGAACAACTCAATATGAGACTCTAGTGCGGCCAGACTAGAAAACATCACCAAGATTCGCCTATATTCCGTCAATCTACGTAAATTTAGGTCCCGAAAGAAAAGTTTGAATTTTGTTTTGATCTTTCGATATTTCTCGCTCACAAACCAAATTTGAAAAAATTGTAAAAATAGCTCCTATAAGCAGAATTCGAATTTGTTTGGTTTGTTAAAAAGGTATTTTCATATAGATTCATGAGACGTCCACAAAAATGTTTTACGTTTTTTAATATGGACGGAATAGGCTTTCATATCCAACTATATCCTGATTTTAGTTATTCAACAGAACTCTGTTAAGCCATTTGCAGAGTTTGGTTATACAGATATGGTAGGTGTCTGTCTTAGTTAAATTCGAATTTCTCTTCACACCCTTTATTTTGCTTATCAAAACTCACAATGAATATATTATACTTCCGTAACCGAGAGAGAGAAAGAGAGAGAAAGAAAGAGATCAGAAATACGGATTTAGATTGATTCTATTTCGTACACTTTTTTTAATAAGGCCTCGGTCTGAAATGCGATAATAACCTGAACGAAATCAAAAATTTTGCAGCAATTACTTGAAAATCTTGCGCTAATAAATTAAATTTCTTTTACCAAACTGCATGAAAATACATATACGCAAGGAACTCGCAATATTTGCATTACAATAAATAATACATTTATCAAGATCGCAAAATGAAGAAGACAAAAATTATTGCTTTTCATTGCAGAGTTAACTTAACTGCTTTTCGTATGCAATAGAATAATGAATGACACGGATATACTTACGTCTATTCAAAGTTGTGCTTTTTACGATATTTTTGATTCGAAAAGAAAACCGGAGTAAATCAACAAAGAAAATGGTTTTTATTACATAGTTTATTTAAAAATGTTCTCTGTTCGGCAACAATGGTTCTAATCGTGAAATTTTGGAAAGCTGTGTGGACCTCGTTTTCTTTTTCCAAGTGAACTAATATTTCATATTTCGTGAGAGAGAGAGAGAGAGAATAATTTGTTTTAATTTTTTAACTAAATTTCTTTAGCTATTTTTAGATCGTATTTTTCTCAAGTTTCATATTATATTCTAAGCTTTTTCGAATTTGAAATTACCAGCTGAAGCCAGAGATACATAGAGGCGTGTAAACGCAGAAATAGACTAATTTGGGGACGGGCGATTAATATGGTGAAACATTTTTTATATACGATATTAAATAACGGGGATAGCTTCAAAAATAGCGAATTAACAAGAAGTTGGTAAATGACGCATTAATTTCATTTATTCGATTCACATATCGACACATATCAGAGTCAGCAAGTCCAATTCTTATTAAATTATGCCATAAAATTCACTTAGGGTTTTTTAAACCATAACGGTAACTGGCCAACTATATTAAGTGTACTGCTCAATAGCCCTCTTACGGTTAGTTAAGCTATGCGAATATAAAAGTATTTTGAAAATAATTTGAACTTTTGCCCTTCCCTCGTAGTTCTTAAAAGCGAGCGTTACAGTATACAGATTTTAAATCAGAATAAGGCTCTGAGTTGATTCAGTTTAACTAAGTTTATTAAAATTTAAATAAGCAGTTAAACCTTAATAATTAGATGAGTGGGGGTGCTTCGGAGCCTTAACGGTTAGAGGGAAAAAATTTTAAGTTACTATCCGTAGCAGGCATTGATCCAAAACTTTAATGCAAAAGTGCGTGGAGACCAGCCCGCCTACATATGCCCAAAATTACCAAAAATTAATTATTGACAACTTGTACCATTATTATATTAATCTAAAACTTAATGCATATAGAAATATTTCCTATCGATACTTAAAGGATAAAGTTAAGAATAGCCCTGTTTGGCTATAGCAATTAATAAATTATTTCGTAAATTTTTTATATTGGTTTGAAATACTACAGTGAATTATTAAAGATTCAATCTATTACGGACTTTAATTTGTTATTTTCTACTTATACCCTACACCACTTGTGGTACAAGTATATATTAAGTTTGTGCGGAAGTCTGCAACACCCAAAAAGACTTTAGCTAGACCCACCTTTTTATTACACCGATCGATGCAGAATCACTTTTTCTGTCCGTCTGTCCGGCTTTTTTTCTTGTGTTGAACCTACAGGTCGCAACTTTTTAGATATTTCGATGAAGTTTGGTCCAAACGCGAACGATATTGAAAATGGCTCGGATCCGAGTACTTTTTCGACCACTTAACACGCGAGGCATTATTTTGAAGAGTCATTATATGTATAATTGTATTAAGGAACATGGTGTACGATAATTAATGCTACAGTATTTTTAGTTGCTTTACTCTACTACACTCAACAGCAAATTATACTAAATTGCAATTTGGATTATCGGATTTAGAAAGTAGGTTAATGTGAATGTGAATGGGTGCTTTGTTATAAAATTTTCATCAGTATTTCTCGATCTCGAATACTGCTTTGCTCTTAATTCCATTTGTTTAAAGACTTGACATGTAGTCTAACGTTAGTTTATATTTAATTCTAAACGAAAACATAAACTGCTTTCTTTTTGTGCTAACTTTGTTGAATAAAAAAACAAAAAAAACGAAAACAAATTTTCAAAAGTACACATAGACAAACAAAAACTGTTGTTTTTCTTTATCAAATGCGTGCTAATCCGTTACTTGAAATCACCAACAAACGATTTAAAGGACCTTTAGAAACGAAAGTTGTCTTTCTATCTTTATTTACTTTTTTGTTTTTGTCTTTTTTTTTTAGGAAATAAAGATTTTTCTAGGAATACATTCAAGTTGTTTAGCTAACAATCATTTAGTTTTCTCTGTAGAATCTTTTACACACGTAGTCAGAGTGAAGCGTTCTTTTAAGTTTTGTTTATATCTTTCGAAAATTTAATAAATTTTCTGTCTTTTTTCATTGTTTCTTTTCAGATCACCTTCGGAACGTTCCGGCAAAGGCTGTTGCGGTCAATGGTTTGCTGGTCCTCCGTTACGTGCCTTAATAGCTGTCGTTGCTTTGGGTGGTGTCGCCTGTGCTTTAGCCGGTGCCGGTGTGGGTTTCACTGGGGTTGCCGGTCCGCCTAATTCTCATCTAACAGCAGCTTTATTAATGATAGGTAACCATTTATATATTTATCATTATTATTATGCTAAACCTCTGGCATACTTCTTTGTTAAAGTATAACAAAGAGCAAAAAAAAACTTAATTTTTCCTTAAAATATCTTATTATGTACGCACGTCGGCTATTGCAATGTATTTTATGCCATGCAACAAAGGCAACAATAAAAGAATGTTGGCATAGATTTTTTCTTTATTTACAAAAATAATTTTACTGTACGTACGTCCCATTCATTTTGTTTTATTAAAAAGATGACAAAGATTTTTTTTTGCGTCATTCTTTTCTTTCTTTCTCTCTTTCTTTCTTTCTCTAAATAAATTATCGTTCGCGTTTTTATGATTTCAGTATTAGACTCTTTATTATGTGAACATTTTTACATATAATATTCTTACTGTATTTTCCTTAGTAAACAAATTCAAATATTAACCCATATTTTATTCGGCTTCTTTTAAGGGACAAAAGTCTTCAAGGAGAGCGCTTAGCTTTAATTAAAGACAAATTATGTTTAATTTTGTGTTAAATATTTCAAACAATTATCTAAACTAATGATCAAAAATTACATTTATTTGGCTCTAAAGGTTACTATTACGCTATCTAAATGTAGGGAGATTCCTCTTTAGTATATATATAAAATTCGAAGCTTTTTGAATAAATCGGAAACGTTTAAACGCGTGCACGCATGTAAAGTAAAGAGAATGGGGGGTCAGTTTATAAGCTCTACTAAAATAGTTAAACCATTATAGTGGCTCTAAACCAAAAGCCGATAATTTCGCAATCTGTTCTACATCTTGACTCGAAAGCCATAGCCAATGCTTCGCATATTTAGCTAAGCCTTTTTAGTGGAAACAGAGTTTTGCTAAGCCGCCTGCAGTTAGCATTTCATTTTATATATCACTAGGGATTTCTAACACTCCCAATTGCAAAGCTTTTATGAATTGCTTACGTGTTAGATTTAATAGAATATTTTTTATTCGACCTCCTAGTGATGCTAATGAATCCTGTCGTCTACTTATGCATGGATTCACGAAATAGATAGTAGAGCATGAAGTAGATCCATCATTATCCCAATCAATTTTTGACATATTTTAAAAATGTATATCTGTCTGTCTCTCCATGTTTTTAATTCTCTATAACTTTACCCTAAGCATTTTAAATTGATACGAGGATGATGCTGATTGGTATGTACTCATGGACTAACTCGATACGGTGTAGATTAGGTTGAACTAGCCCAGTTCAAATACAACGAACTATTCTCAAAAACTCGTTAAACGCAAATATTTTTCAAAAAAAATAATCGCAAAATACCATTATGCTAAAATCCCGTCATACATACATACATGAATAAAAAAAAGTTTACAAAACATAAGTCTCCACAAAGTCACAAAGTCTAATTTTTAATATTTTATAATAAAAATTGCTAAAAAATACTGTCCTGCTGTATAAATTTGTTGTGTGACTATGTGGGTCTGTTTTCCGGACTCCTTTCAATATATGAATTTTTATGAGAAATAAGTCACCAGGTGTCTGTTCTGACATTTATTGTCGAAGACAGGAGACGAAGCTGTGTAGGGTATTCGCTTGCAGACTTGTTTTTTATTTCAAAGTGCGCTAAGGACACTAAAATATAGACCGCCTTACTTTAGGGGATTTTTTTTGTGTTTTCTTTAGTTTTGCAGCAATTGTAGAGGTATACGAAGTGGGCTTATGATTACTTTTGAGCTTAATTCAAAATAAGTACAGATGATCAGATATATCTGACTTAGTCAGAATCATTGATC
Source organism: Glossina morsitans morsitans (assembly GCA_001077435.1). Taxonomy (NCBI): domain Eukaryota; kingdom Metazoa; phylum Arthropoda; class Insecta; order Diptera; family Glossinidae; genus Glossina; species Glossina morsitans. The sequence continues at coordinate 206,953 of CCAG010007846.1, forward strand.
ATACCTGTACCTACATTTCATCTTCAAATGTGAGCTAATTTAAATAAAAATACGTTCCCGATATCTACGAGGGAAAGAAACAAGTTTGGTTATAAATGACAGACGCAAAGGCAGGTGAACAATGCAATGCTTATGAAGAATGTACCTGTGCCCAGTTACGTTGTGATTAAAATTTTCGGATTATGTAAAGTGTAGAACGCACTAAGTAAGAAATAAATAATTCATGCCATCTTCTTATATATATCGCCGTATCGACACATCCTAGGATTCAACGTAAACGGGACACATTAATCATATACCATATTACGTACACCATATATACTTCAAATATTTTTATGACAAATCTGCCTTCTTTACAAGCTTTTAAAGCAATTAAAGGGCTTACAGTTGTGCCGACTTAAACGACATTTTCAAATTTCATTCGCAGATCTTATTTGAAAAAAATGTAAAGCTCAGTTTAGAGAAATTTATAGTAAACAGCTTTTTCTTTACATTTGAGCCGGCTCGAATTGTAGGCGGGATCACGAACAAGTTTCAGTGAGTTTCGAATGTAACCCATCAACGATTGTTCCTTTTGGACAGAAATGGCCAAATTGATGTTACTATTCAGACTGGTTCAAAATAAATATTTGTATTTTATAGAACCAACGCCGTCACATAGGACCTTTCAACTTAATTTAACATAAAATACTCAGTCTTGTAATAAGGATTCTGCCCAAATACTTTTAACAAAAGTAAAATTTTAATGAAATTTTTTAATAAACGAAACAAACAAAACAGTCACTTACACAGATTGGCCGCAACAGGATGCAATATAACATTCACCAAAATCCGCAAAACAAAAAGTGATATAAAAATTTAAACTGAAAAAATAAAGTTTTAAATTAAAATGGCAAAGGGGCACCACAGTAAAAAAAAAGTGAAGCAAAAATAAATATGAAATCTGTAGGTAAGCAACTTCGATGTTTGCGATCTATTCGTTACAGAACGCACCGAAAATGTCCTTTTAATGATCCCATCCAATCCCTCGCTCTGTCTGCACTTGAGAAGTAGGATTATGGCTATTATTATGGCGTGGACAAACCTTATCGGACCTAGAAGATCTATTGTACTCGCTCTCCCGTTTTAGTGTTCACATAAATCCTGACACCTTCTTTGGTTCTGGCGTTATGAAATATTTGCCAAACACTGCATATGATATGATGGGACGTTTCATTTATCGCTAGATATGATCTGCTTGAATCGATATCAGCCATGCCTACGTTTTTCATTTGATATCTGAGGCAATTATGACCTGTGTAGAAGCCCGTGACAAATCGTACGCCACTCCTTTATTCTAGTAGATTATGTGCTGTACGGGGAAATTTTGTAACCCTTTTCGTTTTCCGTTGTTGTGCCCTTGTCTTTGAATGACAATTCTATTTTTTTCTGTGCCCTTTGTTATAAAAGCGTACTAATGCGTGTTCTTGGTATGCCCCAGAACGATTCCGAACCTATCGTCCACATGGCTAGGCTTCAGCTCATTCAAGTTATTGAGACGCTCCAATACGAGCCTAGATAGTATTTTTCGTCCGTTCAGGGCTTTTAAAGCGGCTTGTCTTTTGGCGGGACTAAGAAGCAGGGCGATAGACGGAGGGTGTATAATCTAGATTCCCTGAAAATGAAAGCAGTTTTCTACGCGTTGTTGATATTAAAGGATAGGAAAAGACAAAATGTGTTTATTGCAAAAGTACAAATAATGACGTGAGAATATACTGCAAATATTTTTCCTTTCGTTTACTCTGTTTTTTCACGTTACAAATAGTGACATAACTGCACTGTGCTACACGGCAAGACAATCCAATATCAATGAATGAAATCTATAATTATTGTGTTCAGGTTGTAACAAACAACGTAAAAGCGAAACTTATAACCGCTACCACCCGTGTAGATCGTAGTAAATATATCAGAGTAGCACTTGAAAAGTTAAAAATATTGTAACGCATTAGATGAAATGTTTGGCTGACTTCCAAGCTTAATTTCATGAAATTTCATAAGTATTGACTTACACTTCGCTCGCGTTCAGCGTACAGAAAAACCCATATAGAAGTATATTTACATAAGTACATACGTGTATATGTATATCCGTATACTACTTACATATAATTTATTACGAAATTTATTATTTTATATATGCATATATATATACCTATATGTATATATATGAAAAGATAAATACGTATATGCGCACACATAATATGTATTCACATATGCACACAACAGAGTTGACATTATGCGTCATTTAACACCATCACGGTCAGTTCGTTTGACGTTGCATGAGAGTTATGTGCATACATGCTTATTTATGCCGATGTTTTCCTCTACCTCCATGTATACTTAAGGTCGTTATACTAAACCGGGAAAACAAAAAAAACCAAGACCGTAATTAAGTTGATAGTCGTTGATGATGGTTGGCAAAAGGTAAAAGTTAAAAATTTAATACTTATTATGTTTGAATGTAAACGAAATAAAAAAAACAACTACACACTTAATACAAACTTTGCTTGCCATGGCAGACAATCTATAACACATCTCTCTTATGTCGTAAAACTACTTAAATTGCTTGAGTTTATATAATAATTTAATAACTTTAAGTGTTCGAATAAAAGCTTTCACATGCAGAATAGTTAGTTAGTTACATGGCGTTCACATGAAATTATTTAACATTTGGAAATTTGATGCGTGTTGTTCGTGTGTCTCTCGTAGTTACCTTTTTTCCAGACTCTGAAAGCAGCATTACATTAATTACGCTTTTAGATACACATCTGCTTTGGTATGATTATGATTCTTTCTTTTTTCGTTTGGCAGTGTCGTGATTTTGAATTGTTTCTGTCTTTCTTTTTCCTTTATGTGTTTAACGAATGCCAGCAGCTTGATGCTTTAGGTTTATAATAAATTATATATAGTATTGCAATCCATTTGGTATTGTTTTGGTGGGAAGGCGAATTGAAGCTTTCGCTTTTTTTTTTTTTTTTTCTTTTTGTGAGGGACACCTTGTACGTGTGTCTCTTTTAGGATTTCGATTTTTTTTTCCTAATTCTCAAAGAAGGCTAGTCAACCTTTTTAAAATAACATGTCACGGTTATTAAACTTCCTTCATATACCCACAGACTGCTTGCAAGAATCCTCACAATATTTACACTCTCGCATCCAGTATAACCTCAACATTTTCTATACTTCACCAACCCAACAGCAGAGGACCATTATACAGATTATAGATATAGAGCGATTCGAATTCTCTCACACGATGCCTACTTATTCGTTTAGGCTCTAGCCTAGTTACTCTGATCGAACTCGATCAGCGTGCTTCCAATGTTTGAAAGAATGCTTTTAGGTCAGTATATTAGTTCAAGTAAAAGTTGGAGGGTGCATTTCCCAATGAATGACTTTAGAGTCGCGGAACTTCGTAACAGCCGACCTTTTAAGCCAAACCATACAGTCTATTAATGAGTGAAAACAAAATACTACCGTCAATAATTGAACATAAGAATATAATTTTCACCAGCAGTGTAAGTATCGCGGCGAATCATCTATAGTTCACCTAATGAAAATTCAAGAAGAAAAAGAAGAAGAAAAATTTGTAACTTTTCTTAATTCAAACGAAAATAATTACGTTTTGAAGTGAACTAAAATTCTGAGAGCATTCATAACTTTCAACGTTGCCACTCCGTCCCAGACAGTAATACCTTCCAGGCTTGCGTTTTTTGTGAAGTCGCTTTACCAAAACCAGAGATATGCCAGAGATATAAGGCTGACAGATGTCATCTTACGGCATGCGATTGATCACAAACTGCTTTGAACTCTTTGCGTTAGACTGTACATAAAAAGAAGTTCATCATAGTGGTTAAGTGAACTTTCACTTTTTCAGTCTCGTATTTGAAATAGTGATAAGACTTTTTCATACTAAGCTCTGATTAATAAACATAAAGTCATATTTTCTGTATATTTCTAAAAAAAAATCGCTTTCTACGCCTTTCCACCCGTTCAATATTTTTTCTTGGCCATTTTCGTAGACATAGCTTTATGTCAAGAAGTGCTGAAAACCACTTGATTCTTAATATAGCTTCAAACTATCTTTTTGGGGAAGTACGACGAGAACAAGACATACGTTGGGGAGCGAATACATGAGTTGGGAGAAATTGACCTCCGGAATTCGAATGAAAGATGAATTGTTGTTTGTGCTACTTATATAAATGCTAATTATTAACTGCATGCCTGGTTCTAATGATTGAATTGAAGCAACAAATGGTGTCTCCGCATCCAACATAGCAAAGTAAAATTTTCATTCACCAACAAATAATTATGATCTTCCAATATGGTAAAGTACACTTCTGGCAAAAGCGAATATACTACACTCCAGCCTAAGATCTAAGATTCTAAGATAAAATTTGCGTAATTCGACTCGGAATGATAGTATTTCTGTAAGCTCGCCAAATATCTCCGCGATTAAATGCTTAGAGAAATTTGTGATTATCGTTTCTTACAGCACGTATTAGCTTGTCTATCCCATGATCGCTATGTGCGGTGACAGATCTGCGCTTCCTCTTGTCTCGTAAACACAGCTCAAATCCCGTTAGTAATTCGTTCGTTTTTCGGCTTTTTTGAAAGCAAACCCTATTAGCTATACACGAATGTAAGATATTGCAGCACCTATCAGCTATCGGACACCAATATTGTTATCTGTAACTTTAAAAGAATTGTTTTCATAAATTAAATTTTTTGCTACCACTGAACGAAGCACAAAATTGCTTTTCGTTTAAAACCTTTTTTGAATATTTTACGGGCTGCACTAATGATAGAACTTTTTATTAATTATTGCATGAATTTTAGGTGTTGGTGTTGTATTGGTTACGGTAAGTGGAGCAGCTTGGCGTATGACCGCACCGGGAGGACCCCCCTGCTTAGGTTTCAGTTCTGGTGTCGATTTGGGACGTTGCGGCCGCCGTCCTTGCAGTCGTGGTGGCGGTGCACCGCAAGGATTATTATATCCAGAATTTCAACATCGACCACCGCCGCCTTCCTATCAGGCTAGCATGCAAGAATATCGTTTAAGGTAATAAAAGCATACCATATCCCTTTATTCCTTCCGCCAATTCTTTCATTCATTACGTAAGGAGATGAACAAACGGTATGTTGTTGTTGCTTACGTCACAACAAATGCTGTTTGAAATGTAAACGTTTTCGGAACAAAAGTTGAGCATGTTTTACGAGACCATTTCTTGATACAATGTGTAACAAACTATACAATAGCCTCCCTTTGTTACTACCGTTTCTTATGATTGCATGTCCTATAAACATTTGTTATAAATCTATGTAACGAAAAATGTTCCTTTAACTGTTTAATTCATTGCAGACTATTATTACTGGACCGTGATCGTCAGAGCGTGTTGTGCGTGGCAGCTCACCACCGCCTACTTATCGTTCCCATGCCGGAAGTCTATTAAGGTAAGTTTTATTTTTCCTTACCTACATGTGTGAGACTGAGCAAAAGAACGGAAAGAAAGAAATAAAGCAAAAGAAGAGGAGGGCAACATTTGAACGAACAAGAACTTGACGCAAATGATTTCAATTTGTTTAAATGAACAAAATGTTAATATGTTCCTTGAGAAAGCAAATTCAATTAGAACAATTGAAGTCGGCAACTGTTTTGAATATGGAATCAGTTTAGTTTTTGCATTTGCGGATCTACTAGTAATTTGCTCTCTCTCTGCCCTACTCTATTACGTGTATGCGTAAGTACATGAACGATTGCAGCAATACACCGATATACACTAGCATATTTAAACATAAACGACGACTAGTCACTAGTAACAATTACACTAAAACAAAAAGTAATTTAAAATAGTTGGCTTAATGGTTTTTCACAGTGTTAACACCAACAACTTTGTCCTTTGGACTCAGTGAAAATGTTGCTATTGTGCCAGCAAGTCGCTCTCACTCGCCAACTCAATTCAATACAAATGTATTTACCCTATTGGCCTGACGCCAGTCTCTCTGTTCTTCTCTGCTTCGGTCTCTGCAGGCATTTACAGCAAATGATATTAAACCGAAACAAAAACAAAATAATGGACATTAAGTACATGTAAAAAGTTTGTAGTTAAACTTTACAGACTCGTGCCATTCGAAACAATTGAAATATTTAAAGGACAAGAAAATAGACAAAATTTCCTATGGAGAAAGGATAGACATATACTGCTTTACATATGAGTACGCTTTAGTGTACTGATTGAACGATTGATTCGTTGGAACAAGAAAAAAGTGTGCTCCGTCAGCATTCAAAACCCAAAGTTATAGTATATGATTATAAGGTTCAGAAGCTACTTACTTAAGGATAACGAAAGATCAAAACGTGAGTTCGCATTCATTGAAATTACATTAAAGGATTTTACGAAGCCACTTTGTTCGATGTTTTTTTGCAAACTTTGCGATCATATTGTAACTTCTTATCTTATCCTAATAACTGTTTCGACCTCTTTAGCGATATGCTCATATACGCAGAGTATGTATTATATGAAATTAGATTGCAATGGAACGACCTGACCAGATGATAAAATTTTATGAGAAAGTCCGATAAGGACGTATTGGCGGATCGTGACGTATATATATTTATCACGCACAGTTCTTTTCAGAAATGAAAAATTGCTTGGGTTGAAGCTGACGTTGCTGAGGCTAACCTAAAATCATTCAGTGTTCCACACAAATAATACCGTAGTGCCAATATATCCCCAGACCCTATATCCTAATGGAAATATTATATATGACAGTTGTTTGAGGCCTTTTTCTCTTTTTTTTTTAATTGCTGAGCATAGTCCGAATAGTTGACAACAAGTCCACTTCGAACCAGCATATTTGCTTTTTTGCCAGCAAATAGGCCTTGCCTACCTTTCTGGAAGTGTTGCCCGTTTTCTTTACAATATCTTTCGCATTTCTTCATTTTTGGAGAAATATTTCACCAAAATTATCATGCATTCATTCTTCCAATGCGTCACGTAGTTTTATTGGGCAGCATAAAAACGAAAAACTGCTTCTCGTATCGATCACATTAGCTTTCACACTTCATAGGTTCATGTTATTCAATTTCAGTATTCAATGTAAGCGCAGTGATGATTACCCTTATCATGAAGTTACATTTACCAGTTAACTGTGTGTGACGAATATGTACGTGCTGATCTGTCCATCCGCCCTTGTCCAATTTTCTCTTAAAATTCTATCATACTGATGTGTTTTTTAAAATATTTTGGTTTCTGTTATTTTGGCAGCTCGTTTCATTACAATCTGGTTTTATATTACACATGCTTCGTGTTTGACGAGAATAAAAGTATATCGCTAAGGAGGTCGACACAATTGATTTATTAAGTCGATGAAATGTTCAATACTTTTAAAAACTAAACCAAGCAACTAGAATGAGTATATTGTTCCAATCGTTACTAATCTAATATCTACTACCTATCGATTTTGTGACCACGTTTATCTTGTGTTATCTCAGAACCATATTCTGATATGGCTTTTATGCTTATGGATTCTAATGCTTATGTAATAAAACTTGTATTCTTGATTAACTTCATTAAAGTTCATAATAGATATCATTATGTTGTTCTTTATAGTTTTCTTTGACTTACAATGTAGTCTTTTAAAGATCCATTTAACATTTAACAGATAATTACCCCGTTGATCTCGACTCTTCCTTAACGGATCGCAATTAAAGCAACACAAACTTTTAACTCTAGTGCCTGGTTTCCTTTTTTTCTTTGTTCTCAGTCTTTCATGCAACCAAAAGCAAGTCAACCAACCATTGAATAAACAACATTCATAATAATATTAATAATGATGTTGATGGCTATGATGATGACTTTGACGTTAGTTACTTAGTTGGTTACATGAACAGCTTTTGTGATTAGTTATTTGAAAATGAAAGAGTGAATATAGCACTTTGCTCAAGTGCATATAACATAAAATCTGGCGTAAAAATTTCATTAAATTTTATTGAAACTAATAAAAAAGAATGAAAAACGTAACCAAGAAAATCGTGTTCGTCTTGGAAAGGAATTTATTTTAAACGGTTTTTAATTAATGTTTTCACCAAATTTGACTGAATGTGTGTGCTATACGCGATTAGTTATTGATGAGAATACTAAATAATGAATACCATACATAATTTATAGTAGGAGTGTGCAGTTTACCCGGACGCCTATTCATTACCCACAAGCACTTGAAATAGAGCCACTTTTTATGTCTGGCCATAAAGGGAGATACAATAGAACGCCCAAAAAGCTGAATGGCAAGGGGCGTATCGCTACTTTTGAAAGATTGAGCTACTCCTAGTAGTGAGAATAGGACGACGGCCGGATGTATAAAATCCGAACGTGCAAAAAGATAGATGAACGAACAAACCGATAGACACGCAGATATATAAGAATGAACCGGTAAAAGATTGGTTCGGAGAACTAACGAACAGACACGCAAGTTAGGATATTTAATTTGATTTTGGGACATCGATACGAACAAAAGTATGTTACCTCTAAAAAATAAGCAATCCTTTGTTTTTGAACGAATCTGAAGCATTAATTACCCGATTAGTATATGACATGAAAGCAGAAAAGTACAAGACTGCTTCAATCGACGAAGACAAATTTTGCATTCTTATACGTATGTATATATAAGAAGTACAATAAATTTTCATCTATTTTCATCAATTTTTGTCACCGTGAGACCAGTTTAACTCAGAGTCCTATGTTCGCAATTACAAATATATATGTATGTATTGTAGATATTTTTTGACGTCACTACGTACCGAAAACCGAAGGCGACATGCGATACTAAGTAAATTTGTTAATCCGCGTGAGTAGCCGAGTAGGTATGAATTGCGACTACAAAATCAATGCTCGCGGGTTCAAATCTTGATTCCCTAGAGCTTACTTTGCATAGCACTTACCGATAGGGCCCATAATCGTCCTGCTTCTGCTTCTCTATCACATTCTCTTTCCCCACTTATTTCCGACCGTCACTCTATTCCATTTATAAAGAAAATTCTTTTTTAACAGCGTACAAAAGTGCTGGTTCTTGCATTCACTTCATTAACTACATTTATATTCTTATGCAGGATACACGGAATTAAGTAGCGTGCACCCTTTTAAAGAGCTCAAAATTTTGAGGTCAAAATGACCTAAATTCATAGACACAAATTACAGGCTTTTAGCAAATGGAATGGCAGACTAGAAAGCCAATATGAAAATAATAACTTAAGTGTGGTTCGAAGGAATTTCGTATTAAGAGATCCGATCTTTGCGGTTGCTTTTCTTTTCCCTTCGATAACTTCGGGTAGCAAGGTTTAATGTCATGAGAAGAGAATTAAGTCTGCAAAAATATGAAACAGAATCGAAAAATACAACCTCTAGCTTGGCAATGGCAAGATCCAAAATGATGTAGTATTGCGGTAAGAATAAACCGTCGTAACTTATTCATTCACTTGGTATAGTTTAATAATTTAGTGTAAGCTAATATGCGACAACGAAGAGAGAGTATCGTTAGTTTATTTTAAGTATTTAAAGGAGTTTCTAATGACCGCTTACCATCTCTTATTTTCCAGAGCCCCTTTAACTAGCACCGTACGTGGTACAGCGAGTAGTATCGGTGGCTCAGAGTATAGTTTTCCGCCCAGTTATCGTTCACGTAATACTACTCCTGGTACGATAAGTAGCGATCGTAGCATTGAAATTGAACCATCGGGCAGACTTTTAGCCAACGAAGATATTCCGGAGCCTTTAAGTGTCGAACAAATATCTGAATATAGTTCATTGCAGCAGAGACGTGCCGCTGCCAGAGCTACTGCCATTAGCAGAGAACAAAAATCGAATAAAAAGGACTTTGATCGAATGGAGGAGAAATTTGCCGTAAAGGAGCGAATAACAAAAGATAAATTAAACATAAATGAGGATAACCACGATATGGTTACTATAGTTACGATAACAGCACGCAATGGAATGGAAAATGGAAATGAGACAATTGCATCAACGTTAACAACCAATAGCACCACCACCCTCACCACTACCACTGGCAGCAGCCCCACCACCACGACCGCATCAACCACAACAAGAACTATTGATGAAGCGATGACAACGGAACAAACAGAAATTCTAGCACATTTATAATATCTTTAGTACTTACACAATCAATAAGCCCCAATACAAAAAGTAACATATGCAACATTAATCCGCTAAAAACTTCAATTATATGTGAAACAACTATAGCAAACCTTCTATTGTATTATGTATTGTTGTTATACTCGAATTTGTGTACAGGGGTAGTAGGCATGATTTATAGATGTTTATATATATTGTAACATATCTCTTATGTTATATTTCTCATTAACAATCCAAAGGTTATTTAGGCTAAACTTAGAAAATATATGTAAAATAATTCATAATTTATGTAATCTTTTTTTAATATTTGGTTTTTTTTTTACTGTTCTTAAAAATGTGCAAATATGTAAAGAAAAATTAAAATAAATGTATTAACTCGATTTTTTTTTTCTTATTCGGGTTCAACGAGGATTTGTAAAAATGTTATTTTCTTTTCATATATAAACGCGTAGTATTTGTCCATCCTCTTACTAAGTATAGCTTAATTACGTGTGCATTATTAATTATTTAACTGACATTTTCGCGGCTTAACTTTTTTCTTCCTTTTGTTTTACAAAGGAATTGTTTTATATGTACATTTCTCTTTTTAAAAATATATTTACAAATAATAAAATTTAATTATTTAATAAATGTATATAAAAATTGTTAGCAAAAAATATGTGATGGTGTCGAAGTTTTATTAAAAATCACGCGTGCATGGACTTTTAAGCCAATACTTTAATATTTAACGATCTTGCTTGCCAAAGTGCAGGATGTAAAAGCTTTAATAACACGTGGTGGCTTCAATCAGAGACTTAACGTGCATCGGCTGCAATGTTTTAACTTTTTTACAAGGTGCGTTAAACGAGAAAACGAAAGTTTTGCAAAAGAAAAAAAAAAATGGGAAGCGGAGCTTACACTTTAACATGTTGCAACGTCAATTAAACAAAAAAAAAGCTACGGGTTTTGGTTATCACCACGATTTTAACGTTTATCGATTACGTGTCATTTTTAGGAATTTACGCAACGCCTAGGTCAAGGAAAATAAAATCAAGTCTTTCGCAATGACTAACTTTCGCGCTCAATTTTAATAACCATATCGAGCCGCCCTAGTAGTGCTTATGGCCATTTAACATGCAACCACAAACGAAGAGTCAAAATCTCAACAAAAAGTTACCCATATTTTATTATATACGTTTATTACAACAACACTTCGAGCAATGCAATAACGATCCGCAGGTTTAAGAAGAAAATCGATGATGTTTGGGATGAAGGTGCTTTATGAAAATCGTTCGATGCGTTAATGATTTGCTCGTTTCGGCTTTGGAGATATCGATGTTGAAAACACACTATTGCTCGTCGATAAAGTTAATGAAATTTTTTAAAAAATGTGAAGACTGGCAGATTTAATCGCTGTGGAGCCAAGAACAGTAATCAACTGATATTTGGGTAACGTATGAATTAACAAGTAAAAGCGCAGTAGTGGGTCACCACCGCATGCAGTTATTCATATAATGCAGTTAAAAATAAGGTGCCATATGGGAAGTAGTCGAAAAAGTGCTCCATTCCGAACCATTTTCAATAGCGTTCGTTCTTTGGTCGAAACAAACCAAGGTACTAAGTTTCATCAAAATACTTGAAGAAAAATGGCCTGCAAGTTGAACATAAGGCGAATAGACGGACAGACAAGTCCTTCTGCGTGTTGTACACATACGCAGAAACTCAATATACTCTTGTATCACGCATAACGTAAAGTATAACAATGAAAAGTTTAACAAACCGAGTTTTCATCTGCGAATTGCTGATAGCAAGAAATAAAATCGATCCATTTTTGAATAAAGCAATGAAGCAAAGTATGTCGAAATATGATAAAACATATTTCGTTTAGTAAAATTCGTTTAAAATATGAAAAACGCGTTAGAAATTTGGATTATGTCTCTCTTTTGTTTTAAGAAATCTTATGTGAAGGTTTGTATGCGATGGTTTTGATGTAAGGTGAGCCAATAAACAGAGCATTATTTCATGGTGTAAATCTGATATCACTTTAAAACAGAACTTTGTCCAGCTCGATGGCTAGCTGGGAAAAAAATTGTGCACTAACTATTTGAAGTCTTATAATGTGGTGCAGTTCAATACACAAGGATTGACTACACGGTTGCGGTTGTAAGTAAGGGATTCCAATTTTTACTTAAATTAATTGATTCTGAAAAATGGAGAATTTTCAAATGTACAAAAATGATCAAAAATCAAATGTAAAGTAAGCTCTTGTTTTTCTCTCACAAGTAAAACAAAGACAATGGGTGACACAGCGAATCTTCTGCTGTTGATTTGCTGAATTGCTGAGAAAGAAGGGTGGAATGAAGAGGGCATAGTTGTAGTGTATCCATCCAGTAAAAAAAGTATTTTCAATTAATGCGATTACATCCAAGGGAACCGATAAAAAATTGTGAAATAAAACGTAAAATATCTCCGCAACAATTTTTTACCAATAACGCCTCCTTCTATTTGTTTAGCCATCACCAGGTCATATCTCGCATAATAAAATATATAAGTAAAAGATTGCCGGAATTTGGATTTGGGAATAGCTTAACCTACGCTTTGGAATATTTAAACCTAGGTCTGTAGTGAAAAAAGGAAGATAAAGCAGAAATGACAGTGACAACAATGCTTAGCAACTATCATCTTACGTTATCGATTAAGTAACATACGTTCCTCATATTCATTTTTATTCGAGATGGGGAGTTATTGATCATTCTCATTAAAGTGTTTACAGAGAAGAATTGCAATCCACTATACTGTAGGCACGTTATTAGGATTAGGATTAGGACTGTGTGCCTTTTAAGGTTGCTTACCTTCTAAGACTTCTTTGGTTTTTTCTATTTACATAGAGAGACAAAAAGTTTCCGTTTTCTACGAATTGATAAGTGAAATACAATAAATGTACTTGAGGTAAGTATTCATATTTAAATAAAATTTGGCTTCATTCCCAGTCCTCTCATTTAAGAATGCAACATCGATTTCAAGATAGATTCACATTGCGAATATTCAATTCGTTCGTAATTCATGTGAGTTCACTTTGAGAACATACTTTTTTTATACATGGAGCGTTCGATATTAGTAATGCCCTAGCCCCTAAATTGAACTTTGACTCCTTGTTAAAGGCTATGTAAAAATGTAATGATTGTAAATAATTGTCAAAATCGCATAAAAAATTTATTTCCGAACAAAACACGAAATGGATTTGATATAAATTCTACAATCGTTGATTGCGGGTTTCTTGTATTTATCTCAGATATACAGGATTACACATAAACCAGATATCTTCTGATTTTTGACCGCTAACCGAACTAAAACTGCATTAGAAAAAAAAATCATATTCGGTTGTGACCGAATCGTCTATACTCCCCATAGTTATCCTAAGGAAAACTAAAATAATGGAAAGGAACTAAATATTCATACTCCATAGTATTGGATCGGCGCGGCTGATTTTTCCCATATTTGTGGACAAAATTTGTGAAAATATAAATAGAGCAACGAGCAAAAAACACGTAAAGCAAAGATTTTTTTCAGTTTTTCTTTGCATACGCGTGGGGTAAGAGTGTCCTTTGACCTGATTGGGCCATTTTTAAAATCTTTGTCAAATTTTGTAAGCGATAACTTAATTTTTGCGAACGGGAGAATGTTTACCACACACATTTTGGGCAGACGAACAGATGGACATCTGCATTCCAAATCAGAAACTGGTCAAGAATTTATATACTTTATAAGTTTTTTTGAAACTTGCTTCGCCGCTTTATAAAGGTGTTTGGCACCCTACAATATTTGATGAGCGGAGTAAATTTTTAATATTTTTGTACAGCTTTAACTTCAAAGATTCTACCAAATTTCAAGTCCATAGCTTCACTTCTGCGGCCAACAGACATTGTTAAATCAATTCGGAGTTTGATGCTGAGCAAGAATTATGAGATTTCTGAAGCTTCGTTCCGAGCGTTGCAAACGTTGTGACAAAAGGAATTTTTCCCTCCTCTTTGGGGATGGGTACACATCACTGCTGATTTTCCTTCGTTACCAACAAATGCCCCGTAAAATTACTGGTTTGCAGTAATAGCATCGAATCGCCGGAACGTGAAATTTCTACAATAAGAATAACCACTAAATTAAGTCTTTTTCTCTCTCCTTTTCCCGCCCTATTACTATTTTCTTTTCTGCATGCACGTACACTATACTATTTATATGAGTCTATTTGTATGTAATAATAGTTTGGGATAAGCATAAAAACATTTAAAAAGCATTACGATTGTATTGATTTTTGGTTCGAATTTTTCAATCCCTTTAATAGCTTTCAATGTTCAAGAGAAGAGACGTTTTATTGACGTTTCGGTTTCGTTTTCGTTATATTCCTTGTTTGGCATGGAAAGAAAATGGAAAGTATGAGGGGTAAAGTGATTATAGAAAGGTACATATGTAGTTATGAGAAGGTAAAGGTGAAAATGCTTTAGTGGACAAAAGTAAGTTAACTAAAATATTTTATTTGGCAAGCAAGAAAAGCTCGTTTCTAACGATTGCCCATATTGACTACAAGGAAGCATAAGGACGCGATTTATATTTGATTATATAAACAAGAACATTATACGGACCATGTGATTAGACATTTTCAAACCTTCGGTAGCGAAACTTTATTAAGCTCATCTCCCTTTAGAGCATAATCGTCCCATTGTTTAAGGATGACAAGGTTTAAACCATAAGTAGTAGGAAGTTCTCTAACCTATCTATTAACTTCTTCAAAATAGTAAAGCATGAGCCAGAAGTCTTCGGAGGGAGATAGTCGACTTCGCCTATAATGAAATCATAAAAACATAAAAAAAAAAAAAACGAAAAGACTTTCCGAACAACCAAATAGATGATGCATACGTTCGCTTTTGCAGAGTTTTCGCATAGTACGCGTTGGTTCCAGCCCGAATCCAATGAAATTTTAATATCAAAACAAAATAGGTTTTCAAAGTTACCGAAAAGATTCTTTGAGAGAATCTGCATGATCAATAGCTAAGACATGCAAGCACTCTTGTAAGGTGTTTGCAACATACGCTTGCCTTATATTATGAATTTAGTGTTATTTTTAATAGCGAAACAGGAGAAGTTTTCAAACCCTTTACTCTTTGTTGACATTGTATTGATATAATAAGAAGGCAATAAGTGGGACAGATTCGATTTTCTTCTGACAGCGCCTGCTCTCGGTGCTTTGGAAATGGATATAATGGTTTTTTTTCTTTATACATAACATCTTCTTAATAGAGTTCAAAGGTCTTTGTTGTCATCCCTCATTGATAATCACAGCTTCTCTCATCGAAAGGTAGTCAACCCTATCAGTCAGATACCGATGACATTCATGGTATGTGAGAGAATAAACAAAAGCCAGTTCCTCTGGTCGATAGCTGCCGATAGTCCACGTCCACGCGGCGAACTTGTTACCATAAGCGTTATTATTTAGAGAGGGGCATTGCGATCGTTAACATTTGAACTATAGGTTTAATGCTACTGGAAGTTCTTTAAAGGCGTTGGAGCAAATCATCAAAGCATCAATTAAACGTCAACATGTGTCGACTTTGAACTTTTCACTTACCTTAAAGTCAGCCATTAGACTTGGCACTAATGACTTCACGAAATGCAGCCAGCTTGTTACGATAAGGCTAAAGAGTTAGCAGTGGTTCACAACTTCTTGGCTATTCTTGCTAATTTTTAATGCTGGTTGACGTTACGATAAGGCTAAAGAGCTACTAATGGTATATAATTTCCTTCCTTACCTTTCTTAACTTTTGATGTTTGTTTGCTACGCCCACCAATCTAACATCCTAGAAAAGTATTATTTAGAGCTGGGGAGTAAGATAAATATCGAGACCTTAATTCTATTCGTTATTCTTCTGACAGACGCTGCGGGACGAAGCATTAAGCCTTCCGAAGTTTTTCAAAGAAAATCATTATCTACATGCCTAAATTAATTCAACAAAAGTTGTTGTTATAATGGCTTTGGAAGCTCACCGACTTATTCCATGTCACTTACCATAAAAAAATGGTATAATATTTACAGAGCTAATCAATGAAAAGAATTTCTCTCCGTTAGGGAAAGTTTTGAAAATAATTTTATTTAGATCGAATAAAATTAAACTTAAGACACAATGTCATTATTGCAAAGTTTTAAGAGTAATCGTAAGGGATATCGATTGGAATTAGTTTTTGAAAATAGGATTTTAAAATGAATTAAAAATTAAACAACATTTTCTTGAAGCATCAATTAATAGTTTGAAAATATTTTCGATCAGTTATGAAATAAATGAAAATATTATTTAAAATAAGCTAAACTTTAAAAATTTAATCCTCTTCGCTTTTATCATCTTTTAGTTATTTAGTTTGTTATTAATCATAAATTAAGACAAGTTTTCTTTTTTGTTTTTTTTTCTTGTTTTAACTTTTTGCTAATTAAAGATTAAAATTATGTTTATATTGATATTGTTTCGGAAACAATAAACTTTTTATATGCATAAATGATCCCTGATGATGCCGAGCGTTATGTGTTACATGTAAGACCGGTACTTATATGCCTGAAAAAAGTATGTTGTAACGTTCTCTTAAATATTGCAGATGCATTAAGGCATACACGGAGTCAGTTAACGAGCATGATTTTTACAGAAGGGACGACCGCCTTTATTGTAGAAGCTTTGACCTTCCAAGTTTTGTTTGCAATACTTTTTAATTAAATTGAATAGAAAAAAGAGAAAGAGAATATTTGTACATTTTTTCACTTTTGAAGCGAAATAATAATATAACACTTACGGTGCAATTGAAACACTGGCTATGATAGTTGTGATTCAAAGCCTCTACCCATCGATCGCCAGCTTCAACTGGGAAACCACAAGCAAAGCATTTGGTTGTAAATAGCTCATTCCAATCGGCTTCACAATAAGGATTACCATCTTCAAGGAAGAAGGGTGTATTACCGAACAATTTACCACAGTGAGCACAATTAAAGCATTCGGGGTGGAAGTGCTTGCCAATAGCATTTAAGCAATCACCCTGGGTTAGATAGAAAAAACCATTTCGTTTTTATATATACTTTTTAAAAGAATTTTTTTTTGATTTTAATGCAAACCTTAATCTTGTTCCCGCATTTACTGCAAGTAGGAGCCAAGTATTTTTCGAAACAATACTCACAGTACAAGTCACCCTTTTCTTCTACAAAGCCTATATCCTGCAAGGCACGACGACAATTTGCATTAACACAAATGAAATGTTCGGGACACCATATACGACCCAAAGCGGTAATGAAAGGACCCCTAAGTATTTCAACAACAATAAAAATTATTTTCATTAAAATTAGTTTCGCCTGCCACATATATGTGAGGAAGACATGCATTTTGTTAAATAGCTTGCTTTTAATAGAAATTTTAACAGGAACCTCATTAAGCACAAGCAGAATACTTACGTTGTAATCTCTTTATTGCACTGACAACACATAGGTCTCTTACCATCCTTAAGCAACTGACTTACGACTTCTTCATTTTCTGCAGACATGGGTCTATCGGAATTAGTGCCATCTTTTCCTAAAGCCTTTACGCAGATGCTAAAGGTCGAATCATCTGGAGTATAATCGTTTTGATTGGTGCGATTCTGTTGTGTATTGTTTTCAATATAAGAACGCCTATCGATCGCATGGCTGGCTCGACGGTTTGAACCTCCGTTGTTGCGATATATCACAGTTTCTGAGTGTGGCAAAGCATCTGCATTTGTCAACGCAATTGATGCCGAAGGCTGTAAAGTCTCTGCATTGTTGCTTTCATGTTTGGAATGTACAGTTATGGGAGACAAAGGCTTGCTTTTATTATCGGACATGTCCAATGCTTTGTTCATTGGATGATTGGTTAATAGTTTTTCTGCGTTTATGCCTTGAGTCAAACTTTGTTCCAATTTAATTTCGTTCAGTTTTGGGTCTCTTTCGAGAGTTTGCTGAAGTGTTCCTACTGGTTTTAAAACTGCTGACTCGGTGGGGTTAATGTCTTTGAAATCATCAAGATCCAAACGTTTTCGCACCACTAAAGGACTTCGGGACGAAGTAGAGGTATTGTTGCTAAGCGAATTTAAATTGATTTTACTCTGCAAAGATGGTCCCCCGTTGGCCAAACGAGCCTCCAACATATCGGATATAACTTTACCAGCCTCGATCATGAAATTATTCGTTTTCGTCCCCATATTCATTTTACCAATCGATTCGGACAACATGACAGTAGCTTCATCATCGGGCGCGGGAATATGCTCAAGCGTTTCGGTTTTAGTAGGCAAAGCGTATTTAACCTTACAACTATTTAAAGCATTACTGGACTTACGATTGGGCAAAGTGCCACCAATATTACCCATCTTTAGGGCAGGCTCTGTAACAATGAGAACAACGCAAGACAAAGAGAGCAGTTGCTGAGGTTAGTAAGATATTGAAATCATGCAAATTATTCTTTAAAATATTAAAAAAAAGGAACTTGAATTAACATAACAGTCACATTCGAAAGGTAACATCTCTTGAATTTCTGAAAAAGTTTCAATTGAAACATGCTTGCTTAGTGTTCACCTGATCTGGGTATTGCAGCTGTTGCACAATGGCACTCGGACGCCGGGTCCGACGGCTTTATTTATAATGCCTCGTCCACGTTTAGGAGCCGAGGTAGCACCATAAGCGCCACCTTTAGATGCCATTCCACCTGAAGAACCATCAGCAACATTAGATCCAATATTATAGTTAGTTGTTGTTGGAACAGCTGCTGTAGCCGGAGCTGGCGATGTTAATGGTGCTTGCATTACTGGCTGTGGTGCTGCAAAGCTTGTAGCTGTAGCTTGCGGTGCTTTAAAACCAGTTAAACCTGCAGAAGCGTTCGGCCGATAGTTGTTATTGTAGTTGTTCACAGACGACGTTTGCACTGGCTGCTGTGATTTGCAGCAAGTGTCACGAGGGCCACACAAAGCGCCCGTTATTGGGCATACGTTTTGAGACGTAGTGCCCGACCCAGTGCTTGTGTATTGGTTAGTGGCGGCGCTAGCCGCAGAAGCTTGATTAGTAGCAGAAGCTTTAGTTAAATTGCAGCTAACGGCTTTAGCTTGTCTTTGTTGCTGTTGTTGTTGTTGTGAGCATGATGCGACTGAAGATGAAATGTTACTTGAATATGCACTTAATGATTTCTGTTGTTGTTGCTTTGCGGAAACCACAGATGCTTCATGCACATTTGACATGTGTTCTTGGTGTTGCATTGTTTTGCCTGCAAACGCACTAACCATTTTGCTATCAGGAGTTCCAGGAACGACATAGCTCGCGGTTTTAGATTCACTGTAAGAAGGTAACATTGGTTTACTTGGGAATTGTGCAGCGCCTCCTTCACCATGGACTTCAGGAAATTTTGTTTCTGTCAAGTTAGCAGCGCGAGCACTAATTGCCTGTGATTGGCTAGTTAAGTTTGAAATTTCCTCTTCTAAGCCCGACAATCGTTTTGCTTGATTGGCGACATATCCGGTCTTTCCATAGCTCTGACGACGTTCAGAACTCGTATTCTGAGATCCAGTACGTATTTCGATTGTTTTCGCACTTGAAGTATGTTCGAATTCTTCAGTTACTTTGCGTCTGCGCTCGATTTGCACGTTACCCATTTGCGTTTTTGTATGACTTTCCAACTGGCTTTGTTTTTGTTCCTCCAATCGAGATTCTTTCTCGCTCTTTTGTACCATAACGTTACCGACTTTCAATTGATTACGTTTTTCAGGTTTCTCTATATAGCTTTGCATAGCCGATTGGCTGCTGGTCTCAGTGTGAGCCAAAAGTTCACCCTGTTGTTTTGCTTGTTGAGCCCCTAAATAACTTTGGCCTGTTGTTATAGACCCCACCTGCAACATACGTTGTGAGGCAGGTGCCATTTCCTCGTCTCTTAATCGGGGTGCTCGTATAGCTGCCAACGGATTTGGTGGCGGACCAGGAGCTGGGGAACGTGCACGATCTGGCAAAGGAGATACTGAACGACGATCATAAAGTTTACCGTGAGTTGGGGCACATTCATCAAAGCATAATTTTTCCGGTGTCTGATAGGGTGGAATTATAGGCGCTGGCTTATTCGTGAAAGAAGCTGGTGTATAAGGTCTGGATGGTGTCTGCGATTCATCCCTGATCATGTGTTCATCTATAGATTGAAAAGCCATTGTTACTGGACCAGACCGGTCTTCAATTATAATAGGTACGTTGGTGCACGCCGTGTGCTGCATACAAGCGTTCGAAGTTTCCGAGTCTGCAGATTGCTGTTGCCTTTGTTCACTGACTCTTTGTTGATAATTTGAGACAGTTGAAGCACTTGTGGTTGAACTTTGGGCAACAGTGGAACTTGCAATTGATTTTGCGCACAATTGAGCAACAGGCTTATGCACAGCATTGCTCTCAATTCCATCTGCCGCTCTAGGAGTTTTGGGTGTATCTACAAAAGCTAGGGGGACGTTTTCACGCAATTCAGGCGGTTCAGGAGTGCGCACGGGGCTTTGAGTAGGCAAGACTGTCCAGTTACGTTGATATTTTGGTAAGGTTTCTGGTCGGTGGAGACCAGAAAATGTTGCTTTTTGCTTCATGTGACTAAGCGGGGATGGTGGTGGAAATATCACTTCAGAGTGCTCAAGATCTTCAGCCGTCTCTTGTATGATTTCTTGGGTATCGATATTTGAGGAAACGGTTTTAGCAGTTGCGGATTCGTATGTGGAGGAATACGATGACTTTTGTTCTTGAGTTAAATTCGAGGAAGCGTATGATCTGGTGGACATTTGTTGGACTGCGGAAGAGGAGTTAGTGGAAGAGCTTTGTTTGGCAGAGGAATATAAATTGGACTCGTCACGTTTGTTAGTTTGCTGTGTGGTAGTAATGTTGGTGTGTTGTTGCTGTTGTTGTTTTAGTTGCTCTTGGAGCTCGTGCTCCTTTTGAGTGAAATAATCACGTCTTTTATGATAGCGCTCGTGAGCGCTGCAATACTTTTGAAATTCGAGATCGGTTTCATCTTTTGCATAGGACATTGAATGTTTGGGAGGATCTGCAGAGGACAAAGGTTCACGGGTACACTGGAATGCTTGCATGGCCGCAAATGCTTTGCTTTGTTTTCTTTCGGTTGTGTAAAATTCCATTGCTGTTTCTTTTATTAGACCAAGCTCTTCTTCCCTATCCAGCACTTGAAATTGCAATTTTCTCTTTTCTTGTTCTTTTTGTTTCTCTTCAAACTTATGAGTAGCATTTTCAGGGTTGAGTGGTGTGTAGGGCCGCTCAGGTGCCGTGGCCAAAGCATCGGTTAGAGTCAATCGCTCTTTAGGAGTAGGTAAATCCAACAGATGTATGGGTACATCGCGATCAAAATGACCTTCGAATGGTCGTTCCGGGGCAACTGTTAGGGCACTGACAAAAGGTGACTTGGGTCGATAGTCTTCACGCAGGTAAGGTTTCATATCGATAGGAGGGGGCATATAGGGTTCAGTTTCTTCTGGTAAAGGTATACCTTCTGAAGAAGGTGGGACAAACCTTAGGGGAAATTCAGGGGCAGTGGTTATAGCTTTTGTTAGCCGTGAGCCCTGAGGAGGATTTTCATGAAATATTACAGTCTCTTGAGGTTGTGGAGAAGGGGCTCTTTCAAGGGGTTCGGGTGCTTTATCATTTGATGGGCGATCAGAAATTTCTTTGACAACATCTGCATCGCCTTCAGCTTGAAAACAGCACTCGTCGCAAGGAGTAGGTGGGGGCAAACAATCCATCATATGAAAAGGCACCTCAGGTGCTGTGGTCAAAACAGCAACCATGGGATTTATCCATTGCTTCGGTACAGGATTAGGAATTTTTGTGGGAGGAATTTGACGTACGGGGGCAATTTCTATTTTAATTTCAGGAGTGGGTTGAAAGATTCTTTGGCTTTCAAGTATCTGGGAACGATCTTCTTTAATTAAACAGTCTTTTTCATTAACAGTCTCTTCTATGTCGTTGTCTTTTTGTAATGCTGGTAAATGTTCATCTGAATTTGATTCATTATCTTCTTTACCTTCGTTAAGTTGCTCCGGTATTAAATCGACTTCTTTCACTTCGGGTTCATCGACAAATGCCACATGCCGTGGAGCTTGGTTGTTAGATTGCGGCACAGGGCTGGGAGTAACTTCTCTTACCATATCCACCAATTTAAAAGTGTTTAATGAAGGAGCCAAAGTTTCTGCACACTCTTGAGCGCTACGACGGCCAGACAAATACTCAGCAGAGGTAAGATTTAAATGTTCATGATGCTCTTGCTGTCTTTGCTGCATTGCAGCCACTTCCATGTCCATGTGATAATCGAAGTCAGAACCAGACTGCTCATATAATTGTTGCATTTGATAAGCATGCACCTGAGCGGCATACATACGTTGGTATTCCTCAGAAGTTGTTGTAGTGGTAGTGGAAGTAGAGGTGTAACTGTCAGAGCCAGATTCACATTCCGTATGCTGTACGGCGGTAGTTAATTGAGGCGCAGAACGACTTTGCCACTGACATTGGGTCGATTCTTGATTTTCTGAACAAGAGGAAAGCTCTTTACTTGTCGTTATCGATTGTTCCGACTTTTCGGCGGGTTTTTCTTCGAGCGGTTTGACAGCAACATGTTGAGTCCCTGGCGGTGCTATATAAAGAGGTGTTGCAGTGGGAGTTCGACGATTTTCATCCTCAGGCGGTGGCCAAAGCAATTGCACGCGACTTTCGCGATTTGTCTGCTCAACTTCGTAATCGTCCTCAAAATACGTTTCAGCATGTTGCGGCTGCAAGCTTTGCTCAGGGGGCTCTTCTAATTACGAGCACGCAGAGAAAGAACAAGGTTTTTTTTTTCAAACCAAAAAAGAAGAAGCGTAGTATACAACAACAGACCGTAGATGTGAATACGAATTAGAATTTAGAAATGTTGTTTGGATATGGTATGGATTGTCAATTGATTGTTGCAATGTGTGTGATATCAGTATTATACAAAAAAAGTTAGTAGTTTTTTTGTTTGATTTAATACAGAGTTCAGAAGAGAAAAAAAATGTTTGTATGTTAGATTCGTTGTTGAAAGCAGCAGCAGCAATTAAACTAATTGTTAAACAAAAGCTTGTGCTTAAAGTAATGAAAGTGTAATGAGTGGCAATCAGTATTAGCGAACGTAGCAGCATACGATTTAAAATCGTTTTCAGAAGTAACTATTCAGTACAATCTGTATTTTATAGTAAATGATTCTTGCGCTTTTTAGATATTTAGAAGCACTTATTATAATAATTGAGAAATTTAAGCAACACTTTGCTATCATAATTTGTCTACAAAGGAAATCTGTATTTTAAACCATTTCTGGAATTGATTATTACTTTACAGATTACATAACTAAAGCGGAGCAAAAATGTTAAAAATGACGAACGATTTTTTTATATTACAATTAAGATCGCATGGAAAGGCAGAAGGATTAAAAATGATTTTCATTAGTTTACTATTTTTTTTTATATTCTACAGTAAAGGGTTTTTCACTAAAGGCGCCTCTCAACGGTCGCATTCCATTTATCATTTCTGTTAGAACACTTTCTACAGTTTCCCTACGAATAACCAATATATGCCGAAGAAGCCGAGAGTAAGAGCTGTGACTATCAAATCAGTGCCGGCTGGTTCAAATCTCAAGTGCGATATTTCTTTGCTCGTAGGTACAGTGAGCGCTCAGTCGGTAAAGACATAACTCTTGTCAAACTGGACACACACCTATTAGGCCACGACCACCATCTCCCTATTTCGCGCTCTTTTCGCCCTTTCCCTTCTGTTAGTCACCCTCTTACAAGAACAGGGGACATCGCCTGAGTGATTACTTATATTAAAAAAAAAAAAATTAACTTATCGAAGAGATGATTGTTCTTCATAACATCGCCTAGTCGGTAAATTCATATTATTATTCATTCTCTCCCGTAAGGTTCTCATACTCTCGTCATTCCAGGCTAGTTCCATGTATATGCTTTACAAATATGAAGTGCAGGGATCTCTCGCTTACCACAGTACTTCTAACATGATTCCGGCATAATACGGTAACAATTGCTTTTATTTGCATTATTTTAAAATGGCGTATAACAGCGCTTACCCATTGCCCTGAGTCATGTCATTTCAAAATGTCGAATCACGGCTTCGATATAACATAAACCGGCTTTCGATACAACATTGTACTCATTTTCTTCATTTACATTATTTTGAAGTATCGTATCACACGATTTCGATACAACTCGGTGCACATGGTCATGAGATTTATATTATACCTTAGATTGAATAAATAAATGAAAGTTTGTATGACAAGGTTTCGATATAACACGATATCATTAAACTACATCAAGCGAGAGACGTCTGTACAATCTTTTCAAAACACATTCAATTATTCTTCTGTAGCTACTGTGAACGAAAATCAAACCACTGCTGTCCGGGCTATATGTGAATTTCGTTAAAAATTTGTATAGTATGTACCTGTTTGCAAAAGGGAAAACTTCTCTATTTTCATCAGATGATACCAGGAAAAGTATAATAATTCATGTCATAACATAATAAAACTAAAAGAAAGAAATGAAAATGAGATCCCACTTTTGGAAAAACCCTTTACAAGAAAAAAAGAAATTATTGTAGTTAGGCAGAGAACTTTCGTAAATTTTTATTTGAAGTAAAACATGTAATGAATCAAACATTGAAAGAAAAAATAATTGGGAAAAATATTCAAATCTTTTGACCACATTTTAAATTAAAAACAAGAGTATTTAGTAAACCCCCTTTTTTAGAGGTTCGATGGAGTACAGGATGGAAAGTACCGATATACCAAATGGAAGGTAACATTCTCTGGAGGCTTTTCGCATTCAACAATAGGAGTTACCTACAGTTATGGGGGAAGAAAATGTATAGAACATATAATACATAATTTAGTGTACAAAGAGAATTTCAAGATATTCGTTAGTACTTGAAGCGGAAAACATTATGATACGTTAGTTAAAGTAGATTACATATAGGTTCTCCTATTACGTATATGTTTCCCTTTCCTCTGCAAACAAACGATGAAAGAATGTTCGTCTATGCGTCAGTCCATTTTGTTTGTTTTTGTTCAACCTAAAGGTCGCAATTTTCGAGATAATTTGATAAAATTGGCCCACCGACGTGTTTTGGCCCAAGGACGAACGGTATTGAACCAGTTCGAATCGAGCCATACTCTCTAGATAAAGCCTTATGTTGAAAAGTCGTTATATGAATAACTTTAGTATGGGATAGAGTACTGGCTTTACTTTTAAAAATCAATTCAATTTGATCTGTTCAATAATTAGCAAGAAAGAAAATCATAGGGTTACGGGCAGACTGACTTACTTATCGATCAAAAGTATATAGAAATATTTTTTGGGCCTTACAGTTCAGTCTTCAATTACTTTACAAAGCTTTTGTGACGGAAAAGAAAACGAACAACATTTTGTACTTATCTTGGGATGAATGTAAAAAAACCTCCCGTCATGTGTACTTGCTTTTTACCTATAACTGTAGACTCTTTCACTTATAAATAATTATATACAGTCTCAATACTTTTATACCGAATATGTATTTTTTTCATAAACTGAAACTCAATCGTTTGTATACCTTTTCTTTACACATATACTCGTTTATTTCAAGAGAGAAAAAATATGAATATGAAATGCGTGAATGGTGTGTCGCCATCAATTCCGATTTCTGTTTAAGAACTTTTTCACACCTAACCCCGTAATGACCCTTACTCTTATTTCGAAAGTCAAACAGATGGAAATTGTATACAGATATCCTGAAATTCACATCAATGCAAATGAAACTTAAACAAATATGATATGTGCGAACTGCTTTGCGACGAATCCTAGGGACCCTATATCATATATCAACATTAAGGTTTTTTTTTCGGATCAAGGTCTTCATTACGACATTATAATATTGGAATTTTCGGGATTCCTTTGCTAGTTACTAAAACTAGTGTAGGTTAATTATTTGCGATAACTTTGCGGAAAAACCAAATCGGTTTTGAATCTTTTTCTCTAAAATATAAATAAAGTTAATTGCTTCGAACAGCCACTCGAGCGGGCCGTGGGATTGATAAACGAGTTACGTGACACTAAGAGAGTTGTATAGAAGGATGGGCGAAATTAACAACGAACATTTAGAGGCAAGATGAATTTATAGAGAACGGTCTAGCGAAAAGGAGAAGGGCGAACTCGAAGCATAGAGCAGCAACGCGCAGGCAATTGTTGAGCAAACGAACACACTTTAGAGAAAGTTGCCGGGAAATGTGACCGAATAATGGAGCAGGAAATAAGCGGCCAACTTTACACACGCGCAAATTCTTAAAAAATTTCGTGATTACCAGTAGCAATAAGCAGAAAAATATAAAGAGGAGCGAATAAAGAAATAAAAATTCGGATGCGCTCTCTTTTATTTTCAAACATGTCCTGCTTTGGAAAATGGACATCAACCTTCAGCTAAAGCAATTTTTACAACTGAGACGGACAACGATTGTTATTGCAAGAAAGGCTTCATAGGATAAATATATCAGTAATACATAATATATACAAATTGGTATACATTTTATATCTTATTGAGTATTAGCCTAGACTGTAACGACCGGAACATCAAATGTAGGACATCCCTATTATTTGTACATTCCATAAATATAAAAAAAAAATTACAAACATACACAATAGTACAACGAATGGTGCAAATTATGAATGTGCTTGTATTGAAAATTACTTTTACTACCATCCTACAGCAGTACACCTCTGTTACAGTTGTTGTCAGTTTCCGTTTCCTGTCTGGTTATGCTTTTTTTCTTTATCGTATTACATTTAATTTAATATTTTTTTGTACATATAGGCAACGCAGACATTCACACGCATACACAAAAGTTTCTTACAAAGTTTTATGTATATATATATATATATATATATACATATAGATGTAAAAATGTATATATACTGCATATAAGTAAGTGTAGTGAGTGTATGTGTGAAAATTAATAAATTTATTGTATCAATATTGAAGGATATTCAACTTTATATGCAAATAAAAATACATACAAACGTATACACATCTAGGCGTGTGTATATATACATATAAACAACCGCATATATAAACATATATTTATACCTACATTTATATGTACACATAAGGATGCATGTTTATAGATATTTATGTGTGTGTAATTGTATATGTAAAGATGATAAATACACAATTATGTAAATAAGCCTTAATTTTCGCCTATATTATAAATTTCAACATAAGTATATATACACACATACATATACACATATATATAAAGTAACATACAGACCATCCATATACGGCAAGAACAGAGTAGAAGTGTTGACAACTTTATTTACACCTAAGGTTTTGAACGAACAGTAACTACGCACACATATATACACACGCACAATAAGTCACGTTTTGAAAAAAAAAACTTTCTTACAAAGTGTTGCTTAAATTATTTTAAAGCGAGTTTTAATAAACTCTGGGGTGTTCTTTAGGTTTTTTTCTTTTTTAAAGGAGAATGCGGTTTAAAAGCCGGAGAGAGAGAGGGGAAAATAGAGAGCAGGTATATAGCAAGTTGCTTTTTTTTCTATTTTGTTTTAGTGTTTTGCAAATAAAAAAGAAATTAATTGTCAATTTGCTAAAGGAGTTTACCTTTATTATAGTAGTTGTTTTTGTAGTTAAACTGTTTATTATAAGAAACAGGCATAACAGTAAATCTATTGGCCCCGGGATTGGGAGTTTTTTTGTATTGTGTTGTTGCGTAATTGCTGCTATAATTGTTGCTGTTGTGGTACATTGATTGAACTTTACGACCTTTGTTTTTGTTGTGGGATATATATATATATCATTCGTAAGGGTTTCGTATATACACACATACACACACACACACAAATATATGTATATAAACACAAAAGACAAGCATGTTTAACGTCAATTCATAGATTATTTAAAAAAAAGACAATTATAATTTTCTTTTAATTTTCGTTACAAATTAAAACTTTGAGACGAATTCATAACAAATCTTTCTTTAAACGATCGTTTAATTAGTTTGTTATTTCAATAGTTGTTTCTTTAATAAAATTTTTCCTCTGTTTTACAAATTACATTTTTATAATTTCATAGAATACTTATATATACGTTTATTTATATGTGTATATATATAAATATTCTATTATATTATATTCTATTTATTTATGTATATATATGTGCAAATATTCTATACAGTAAGCTTACCTTGTTGTCCTACATTGCTACGAGGCAATGTAGCGTAAGGATTGCTAATTGGTTTCGGTTGGGTTGGTGGGGGTGCCGATGCACTCCATTGTTGAGGTTGCGGTGGATAAATAACTGATGATTTTGGAGTGGTAGCCGCTGGTGTAGCACCAAACGGACGTACGTATCCTTGGCTGACCTGATTTAAAGAAAAAAAACAATATATGCTTAAAAAATGAAAAAATATTCTCTTATTTAACGTCAACTTTAAAGATCAAATAAATTTATACAAATTTAAGTTCTTTTTGATATTTCTTAAAAAAAAGAAATATTTTCATACTTTGAACACTCAACCTTTAGCAAATGCCTAAGTTTGTTATTATGTACGGAATAACGTATCAAAGACGACCAAAGATTTTAGATTCTTTTTTAAATTTTGCAACCATTTTTCCTAATTATGAAGTATATGTACACACATTTATACATATATATATATATATTCCCTTTTAGATTAAAATACTTAATCTTGTTTGTCTCAGTTGCTTAGGCGTTTCATATAGCCTTCGAATTTATCAATTTCTAGGAACAAAAGTTGGATTTTAGATTGATTTAAATCATGCCGACTTTTCGTGCTTAGGTCTGCCTATTTTTAGAAGTCCCAAAGTCAGTGAAACTATTATATATAGAGCGGCCAATAATTCCCGGTGCTGACACATACAAGTCGTCTGTAGGTAAAAATCCATTTTATTTCCGTAAATTTCTTAGAAGGCCTGTCAAAATCCTATGTCACTTCAACTTCACTTAATGCTTAACCTACATTTGTTATTTTCAGAACAACGGAAAATTGCGATTTTCGGGCCTTGGTTAAACTTTACTCTTGGATCGGAGAAAACACCTTTCACACTCAACATCGCAATGCATTGGTATGAAAAATGTCGCGGAAACTATTTGCCAAGGAAAATAATAACATATAACTTGGTGATTATGAACTTCATCATACAGACAATGGCAATGGCAATCGACAATAGAAGTTACCACTTCGCATAACACATTAAAAAAATTCCGGCAATTATTCTCAATAATTAGAAAAGGGG
Organism: Glossina morsitans morsitans; assembly: GCA_001077435.1. Classification (NCBI taxonomy): domain Eukaryota; kingdom Metazoa; phylum Arthropoda; class Insecta; order Diptera; family Glossinidae; genus Glossina; species Glossina morsitans. Next base: position 236,493 of record CCAG010007846.1, read on the forward strand.
ATTGTAAGAGATAGATGACATTTTGAAGACATAAAAAGACAATGTATTCATCATCGGGTATGAGCAGTAGGCCATGAGAAATCATTTTTCCAAATAGGCTTAGAATTTACTCCAAGTGGAACAAAAATATCAACGCGCTACTGATTCGAAACCCTGTTTGGAGCTACTTAACCGGAATAGAACGGATTGCCCCACGCGTTATACGATAATGGATTAGACGCGGATTCATTACCATTCCCTTGAAAGCTTTGCAAAGGGCCGTTCTAGGATCTACGTTCATGAATAAAACCTTGTTTTGCATGCAGAAAAAACCATTTCTTCTTACTTGATCCTAGAGATTATTGACCCATATATTACACTGGCTTCTTCTCTATTTACAGCCTATATCGATCAAAAATACCCTGACAGATAAGAAAATTAGGAATTTATTTAATCTATATTTACTCCGAGTTTCTTATAACCCGGTTGCCATGTGACGTCTCGTTAGTTTGCTTATAATGCTCTACGAGTTGAACTAATCCTGTGGTTCATGTAATATGGTTTCTCTACAATGCGGTACGAATTAATCGGATTGTAGGAAACCGGACTGTACTTATAACTGATATAACTACTAACACAAAATAAACTCGGAGTTAGAAGGTAAGGATAAAGATTCAGATCTTCATTATTGAAACAACGTTTCAATCTATGCTAAGCAAGTGATACTATGCTAAGCTTGCATAGAAAGCAGAAACCGCGGTCATACCTTCAAAACATCGATTATATAACACTTTTTAATCAACCAATTAAAATGAAATATCAGATCAAAGCCCGTAATGAAAGCTGGGTTAGAAGTCGTTCCGAAAAGTATGAATTGTTCGCAAGCTACACCCAGTTTGCACGTAACTACACATATACAGACAACCGGATCTACGATTCCATGGCAATGGGAAACAACTTGCGAATGGATGTCTTAATTCCTGACCATACAAAGACAAAGAACCCTTTAATGCACTGTTTTCATACAGGATAGTACGCACTAATCGTATTATAAGACACATGACTGTGCCAAGTTCAGTTTTTGTAGCTTTCTTAATAACGTGCGACAGACGAGTCTAATTTGCATATCCATATATATCTTTGGATATCGGGTGCGTATTCTTTCCGTCTTGTCTTTCTCTTCAACGATATTTTATTATATTTTAATTAATATTTTTTGATCTGAATTAATTACTTTTTAATTTTTAAATGATTTCATTTCTGAAAAATAAGTAATGATACATAATACTATAAAAGAAAAAAAAATTTTTTTTAAATTTAAAAATATTAATAAATAAATAAACTTTTGTTATATAAAACACAATAGGCATGCATTTTAGTATATTTTATAGCCGTGCATTTGACATAACATATACAACAAAAACAATAACAATAATAATACGTTTAAGCCTTAAGCGTTTAATGTTTACTGTTGATTGACACTTACCTTGTAATTAACATTCGCTCCCTTGCCGGGAGGCACGACACTACGTATAACATTACCCGTTAATGTAACATACTCAAATGGTTTATCGCCATTATCGGCGGAGGTAATATTCGATGGCATCGTAGCCATTGTTGTGAACATTTCGTTAGTAGCGTTGATGATGGTCGTGCAGTGGCTGTTGCAGTTACTATTAATCGAATCTCTTACTTTATCTACTTGTGATGAACTAACTATTGACGTTGATGCGTTCGGTGCAACAACCTGGCATGAATCAAATTTCAATTGATTATTTAAAGATGCGGCCAAAGCGGCCACACTTGTATTGTTTGTCGGCGATGGTGTCGATAATAATGAGGGTGATATAAATGGCTTAGGACTTTCGTTTCTAATGTATGTGTTAATGTTACGATTTTTTGTTTCCAATTGTTGTTTTAACCTGCTATTGTTGCTGTTAATGCTATTGTTGTTGTTACCAATAGTGTTGGTGTCATTGTGTTGTGTTAATAATTTATTTGAATATTCTTTTAAAAATTTATTATAGACTTTTTGTGTTATGGGCTGCTGTTGTTGTTGTTGCTGTTGTGATTGGAGATGCTGTTGTTGTTGTTGCTGCTGTTGCTGCTGTTGCGGACCATCATAGCTTTTATTATATACATTCAGTTCATACTCATTTTGTTTGTGCAGCAGTTTTGTATTGCTATTATTGTGATGCTGTTTCAGTGAATTCATACATAAAGCATTGTCCGACTCAACGGTTAAAGGAGGTGGTGGAGGTGCTGGTGGCATTGAGATATAATTAGAGCCATCAGCTAGACCACCACCGCCGCCATTACCACTACAGCCGCTGATTGTGCCACCCCCACCATAGCCTAACGACGATGAAGATGATGACGTTTGCCTTGAGTGTATGGGTGAACTGCCAAAACGATCCAATGACAAAGTTGATGCTGTCGTTTCATTATGCTGTTGCTGATTACAATTGTACGGTATAGGCGATAAGGACTGAGAGGAATTCGTGATATTGGAGCCCGTGGATAGTGACGATAAACTACTATGTGTACGTGTATGCTGATTGTGACGTTGGTGCTGTTGTTGTTGTTGTTCTGTTGTGATATTTACTGTATTCAAATAAGTTTGATTTTCGTATTGTTGCAATTGTGTCGGCGATGGCGGCGGTGGCAGCGGTAAGTCTACAACAGAATTGTCTTCATGCTGCTGTTTAAATATTATCATCGAAAAATCGTAGGTGCGCACAACGTACACCAGCGTTGATACACGTTAGCAGACAGAGTAGAGGGTGTATGGTACAAACAGAAGCAAGCGATAGCAGAAAAAAAAATTTCCTTTTTTTAATTGTTTTGGCAAATGAATGCAAATTATATTTAATTATTATGATGAGCGTGTAAGCGTGTTGAAGCTTAAATATGAGGAATCATGACAGTGTATCGAATATACTCTAAACATTGATTAGCTTTATAACATGCTCGCCGCTTTACTTGGTCCTTAACATCAGTCTGTAAAAGTTCTGATCGCTTAATTCAATCTTGTCGTAACCCAACCTTAGCACCGTAATGCGTGTATATTGACAAATGCATATAAATTGTATGGCGGATGGATTTATTAATTGATTTCGGGTTCGTAATGCTTAATATTTTTCATTTCGTAGAAAGAATATATATGTATATATATAGAAAATATATAATATATATATATATATATATAAAGTAAATGTACATATATATATATATCATATATATAAATATATATATATATATATGCATATATATATATATATATATATTTATATATTCATACATATATATATTCATACATGCATTTGTACATATATATATAAATATGTTTACATATATCAGTATAGATAGATATATGTGATATACATATACCTATACATATATATAAATATATATATACGTATAATATAAGTTCATCTCATGTCAACTAACAGTGCCAAGTTTTCTCGATACGGAAACCGATTCACCTGGCGTCTATTTGTCGCTCTCTTTGAATTTTTTTTACAACCATTTTCAAAATTATCCCAAACACTCTTAATAATATAACCAATTCCGGTATTTGTTTATAAATTGCTATATAATAACTTTAAATTGCTTATGAAGTACAATTAAATTCACGTTTTCTGTTTCTAAAAGTCTTTTTAAATACCCTCGGCTTTTACGGAGGTTATTAGGTCAAGGTCACTGACTTTCAAAGGAAGATTTTCTTAAGAATTTTATACAAAATTTTCAAAATCTTGAAAAATCCAACTTAGCCAACCACTGTCAACATCAAAACATTCGTGAAAAAATTCCGGTAACTTTTTTAAAAATATTTTAATTATTCTAAAACTAGTTATGTAATATTATTAGCACTGAATAAAAAAACAAAATTAAAGAACCTAATAATTTGTTTGCTTGCAAGTTTAAAAATAATATGTTCCAAGTTCGTTTAAAACAAAATTCGTAATTCAGCGTAAAAAGTATCAGAAAGCAAAAAAATATTATAAATAAGAAGCGAAGAACTGGGAGCAGAATACGTCGTTTTCGTCAAGCGATTGAACCGTATTTACGTTAATTATAATGAAACTAAAAAATCAAACTAAACGTACATTGACAATAAATGCTATCCGCACGTATCAACCAAAAAAAAATGTGTTTACAAATAGCTTGACAACAGATAACTTCCGTTTAACGAAGTACCCAAGAATCACATGCCATTATCTCACAAGAAAGACAAAAAACTCTCTTAAGTAGTATTACTATCGCATGCCGGAGGAGATGAAAGACTATTCCCCAGTAACTTTTTTCTAAGTGAATATTCCTTTTTTTTAAATTAAATTATATCCGCATTATACTAAGTTAACCTTTAGATATAAATAAGTACACCTATCCTTCGATTTACGGAGAACTTTTTAGAGGCGCTTTGTGAAGGATTCAATCTTACAGTAAAAAATTTCGTCTTTTAAACGATATTTTTTTCGCATTATTTCATATAAGTAAGTAAGTATGTCTTCTCTTTTATTTTTGTGTAGGATTTTATTTTTCAGCTCGTCATCCAACGCTGGATAGAATTTTTGAAGAACTTGTTTAAACCTAACATATTTTCAATGCCCACAATCTTTAATATTAAGACTGATTAAAATGATATTGAAATCGTCCTACATACCGTAAGACTTTCCTACTTAAGATTAAAACTACTACTGCTTGATCCCCTATTTTGTCGATATGTTGGAACTAAAATCTTATCATAGATTGTGGTCGTCTTAATAAGTCCATCGGGCCTATTTCCTGACTGAACATGAAGATGGTCCTGGCGAACAGTGTTTCAGAAATATTTCACAAGATCGCAACTTGTGGACAAAAGATATGAAAAAGATATCGGATTTCTCCGAGATTCAGTTTAAAACTGAATTTCCTCCATATTTGCGGACATAAAAATAGCTAGGTCACACCGAATTTTTAACCTCACATTTTTGATCGATCGGAAAATGTCTGTGCGGAATTTCAGATTCCTATCTGCCTTTTTACGACTATGGTAAGACAACAAAAATAGCGAATCAAAATGAGCCGTTTTGTTAGAAATAGGTGTGTGACATCGGCATTTCGAAACCTAGGCTACGTAGGAAAAAAGTGATTGTAGTTATTTAAAAATATATTCATATAAATAAATACATGCTTTATAACCTCAAAAATGGAAAAGTACGTAGTACTTAGTAGTTCTAGTATTAATTCTTATTAGTTATTCTATCTTTTTTTTGATGTGGCGAATCGATTAGTCGATGTCATCTACTTACGTAACACTGTAACGATTACAAAGAAGTGAAGATAGCGAATATATATAGGGAGGTGACCGCAGTCCAGTGTGCGTGTTCACAATCGGTCACTAATTGAGCGCTCACCGTAGCTCCACCAAACTAAAAGTCTACCGCACAGAAATTTCAGCTGGCGAATACAGATCTTGCTAGACGCAAATCTTACCTATTCGTTTACTTTTGCAGATAATGTAAATATTATGTCAAATATATAATAACACGAGTCATACTAAAGGTATTGTTAATTTCCTTGAAGCCTTTTCCGCCATTTCACATGTCACCACTTTCAAGTCACAGGTACATAAAACACTTCTCGTCATCCTTTCCTCTCTCTTCTAACTACAACGTTTTCTGACCACCACCTCTCACGTCTCTTTAACCTTTCTGTGGAGAGGATGTTCCCTGAGCGGCTGATTAAAGTAAAAAAAAAAAAAAATTATACCAACATTCTCAGTAGCCTTCTTTAATCGCGCTTCATATTACTTTTGTCCGTTCTATTATTACTTACGCACAACTCATTCATCTTTTTCGACCATTTTCTGCTCCCGATGTGATCATGTGACATTAATACCTTCTAAAGAGGATGATACTCTATTTATTGTGTTGTTAAAATGATTTCATAAACGTTAACTTTCCAAATTATTAATTAATTATTCGAGTTCAATTTGTTCCTGTTTCCGTTGATGCATGAATTTAACCGAGCAAGTTGATACAGTTAGGAAGCGAGTTCAGTAAACATAGATTATCAGTGGTTTTTTAAATGTCGGCATTTCTTTTAACCGTTCATTGCACCCCTTTGTAGTCCTTTCGCATAAGTTGAATAACTTGTTCCCCCTTTCGAATCCGGAATTACCGACGCTAGCAAATGAACTTCGCGAGAATACTGTCAAAATATTAATACTTTAAAATTTGTCCTTTGAATACAGAGTTGAACTTGATAGACTTTTATATAAGAGTTTATATTACGAAAATTTCATTAGTCTTATATAACGAGAGAGTAGTCGACTCAATAACAAGCTTATTTGCCTTAAGAAAGGATTTTTGCAAATAACAATTGAGCTTTCGATTACATGTAACACATCGACGGAACTGAATGCTATAGCAATTGTTTTCAACATCACGCAATATGACATAAATAGTGTAACATTCCAACTTTGAAGCCAATTACTTTGCATTTAATTTTATATAACTTTAATATATTAATAATAATTAGTTGAAAACTTGGACCTATCTTATCGGGGATATTATGACATTCATTTTGTGTATATGCATAGTATAATTACATTGTGGCTACCCTTACAAAAAATATTTCTATACAAATTTCGAATATTACTACTAATTTTAGAATGTCCCTCAATGTTTGGAAAATGAATATACTTTTCAAAACAATTCGCTTTAAAATTCCTTCAAAACATTTTTCAATTTTTTTTTGTTTATTTTTATAAATAAGAAAAAGTACACTTTTTGCTTTCTTTTTAAATGATGCGGTTAAAAAGCACAAAAATCTACATAATCGATGTTCATGGCTTCTTAAAGACAGGATCTGTCACGCAATTCATGGCATAGGTGTATTCGCTTATTGACTTATTATTAGTAAACAGGACATGTATACAATGTATTGAGAGATTTTCATTTATGTGTTTCGAATATATTTTATTTTTACTTTTCTAGAATAAATTTAAATTGTCTTTATTGTTTTCTTTTAGGTAAATGATTGAAAATAAAAAAAAAAAAAAAATTCAAAGTATAAATAAATGTAGGAATAAGTACGCAATAGTCGACTCGAAAAACTTTTCGCGATTTGTCAAAATGCTTTTAGTGAGCATATAATGAAAGCATAAGAAACGAACCTTTACTTACGAATATTTTAGAATGAGCAGAGAGAACCGAGCGAACTTTTAACTACTTTATTGATCACTTCCAAGTCTTAGTTACAATTAACCCAAAATAATAATTCAAAAAGAATTAAGCCATCCTTAAATTAACCACCAGTTAAAATTAACTATAAGCTAAAAATAACCTTAAGTTAAGTTCACGTAGAGTTATTTAACTTAAAGTTTAAGGAATTAAATTTAATCTCAAGTTAAAATTAACTTGTTTAAAAAAACTTCCTGAAATTAAGTGTAATTTTAGTTTTAATCTAGCCAAAGTTCATATATCGTTGCACAGTATGACCGTGAAATGTGAATCTTTAGTAAGAACTTTTAGCTTTAGGTTGGGATTGAATTAATGTTAGAGTCCTTTCTGTAACTTTGCTACATCTTTCGATTGCATTGCTTGGATTTATATATATAGAGAGGAAATTGGTTCACGTTCAGTAAGCAGCTTTTCTGTATTTATATGTTGAATTTTTGGTTAATTCAAATTGTTATTTTAATCTAAGGTTAAACTAATATGTACGTTAAGCTTAAAATGCAAGATATTAGGCTTAAACTATCCAAGCCCTTCTTGAACTTACAACTAATGCATCTCAAAAAATATTGAAAGTTTTCAACTTCAGCTAAAGTCAAACTTAATGCTCTTAGTTAATAATATGCTCGAGGCTTCTGATTGCATAAGAAATCTCGCTTTTGTCTGACAAACTATCCTTTATATGTCTTTATCTTTATTACCTAATGGTGATATAAAATAGTTAATTTATTTCCTAAAAAGACGTTTAAGGGATATTAAGAAAAATTACTAATCTTTACTTAGGTATGTCTCAGTTATTTTACTATAAAGGGAAGTTAATATATGTGCACATAAAAGAGTGTTCAACTGGACTCCAAATTTGAGTTAGACTTAAGCTAGTGGAAGCTACTGTTTTTGTCTAAGAGAAACATCTAATGTTTGCCTATTAATTACAACATTTTACGTATAATAAAAGAATATAATGTTAATAAGCGCAAGTTTAACTCTTCAGATTAATTTTCGGTTAAAATTTAATTTTATTAAGATAGTAAGTAATGTGTATAAAAATTTTTGTTATACAAAATGCTTAAAATTGTTGTAACTAAAACTAAAAACTGCAGCTGAAAAACTTATAGTGTGGTAGCTATGTTGAATTTTTCGTAGGGTGACTACCAAGTGAAATAAAAATAGAACAAAATTAACACCATGAGGCATACGCTGAAAGAATAACAACAGCACACCTTTCTTGCTATAAAGTATTTTATATGCACATAGGTGCATACTCTTTCAAATTGTTTACGTGTATTCGATATTCTGTGTGTTAATCGGTGCATGTGACAAATTGAAAAGCAAATCAACGAGAAGAATAAAAAAAAATTCAACTTAAATTTAGTTTTAAGATTAAAATAAAAATGTCGACAAAAACATAAATGAGTAAATAAATGAAATTTCATTTGAATGACTGTGCACAGGCAGGCTGCATTTGAAAAAAGTTTAAATTTAATCAGTAAATCAAAATCCATTAACGCGCGTACATTTAATGCATCGATTAAATCATAATCACATCATAAAAGTTGAAACAGGTGCACAATAGCAATAAAATAAAACTTTCTAACGGCAAACATAAATACAAAAGCATTTATTTTCTCATCACACATAAACGCATCATACACACATATTTTTATAAGTAAGAGTATACATTAAATAACACTCGCATCCGTCACACTCTTTCAGCTAAACTACAACGAAATGAAACTATAATAAAAAGCTTTTTTTTTTTGGATAACAAAAATAATTAATTTTCTTTTTTTTTTTATTTATTTGTCTATGTAGGTCTACGAAAAACACCTAAAACACCCCTTATTTTAAAAACCGTTTTTTCCTCATTTTCTTTATTTTGTGTTTGTTTTGAACTTTATTTCATTAGAAGGGTATTTGTTTTTTTAGGCATTTAAGGATATGTGCTCTGGAGTAGATTTTGCGACGGATACGTGTTTATGTTCACATTTGAAAAGAACTGAACCGATTTATCCCCTTCTACGAACTCTCGGTACCACAATACTGCTGAGTTTGGCAGGCAACTTGTTAATCCTAGCATCATATATGGGAGTACGTTCCATTTCAAATTTGGAACAAATAAAAAATAAATACTTTTAATCGAAGTCTTCATTCTCCACACCACACATTGACAAAGACAGAGACAAGAAAGGAGAGAAAACGTCAGAGGGAGAGAAAAAAGAATGGTAGAAAGAGAAAAATAGAGAAGAAAGGGAAAGAACGGCAAAGAATGATAAAAGGAGAGGAAGAAAGAGGCAGAAGAAAAGCGAAAGAGAGCGAGAGAAAGAGAGAGAGAACAGGAAAAAAAAGTAGAGCAAGAGATAAGGGGGCAAAGAGAGAGAGAATGGTGGAAGGATACAAAAGCAGAGGGGAAGAGAGAGGACAGAGATACAAAAAACTGGAAAGAAAAACGGATAAGAGATGGTTAGAAAGGTAGCCGATGTGTTATTGGACCGATCATTAAAATTTAAACTTTTGTTCTTCATGAGTTTGATTTTATTAACCATAAAAGCAGATGGGTAATGAATACAATGATCATCACAATTAAATCGGTTGAACAACTTATGCTAGTTTATGCGGAAAATCCTTCAATTTTTACGAATTTTAAGAATTTATTGAAAAAAAAAAGAACTTTTCTCTTAGGATTGAATTTTACATGTCTGGGACAACGTTCAATCAATGATCCCGAGGGTCTTGTGTTAATTGTAAAATATATTCATTCGGCTCGATATGAAAACGATGAGTTGGAAGGGTCTTTTCACAATATATAAATTGTATCATATACGTAGTGCAACTTTTTGTTAATAAACGCAAGTTGTTTGTTCTTTTCATAAGAGCCTTTAGCTTACGTCAACGAAGGGTATATATCTTTTATTGTAGAATTGAGGCATAAAATAAAAATATTCTTTTTTAGTTCTTGATTTTCTTTTGTGAAGTAAGCAGAAACATGGTTTCGTGTTTCTGTTCTAAAGTTTTACGAGTGATCAAAACAGTATCTTGTACTTAAATGAATGATAGTATGCGGTATTTGGTAGTAGTTTTATTAAATGTAAGTAGTAGTAAGTCAAATAAAGAAGTTAGTGTTATCCTATGTGTACGCCTTTTATCTACAACTTTTCTTTTCTTTTTTGTCTCAAACCATAGATATACAATGCATTTCGAAACTAATGTTTAATCGCCTGTTCGACATATAACACGCACGCATACACTTACCGATGCTGGGGTCGGAGTTCCAGAATTGCCATTAACTACACCATTATAACCGTGAGCATTCAACGCCGAAGAGATTGTCGAAGCGCTCAATTTAGTATTCCTGCAATAAATTAATGGGAAAAAAGAAAGTACAAAACATTGTATTGCAACGTACATCGGATTTGCATTTGGAACGATATGTAATAAATAATACAAGTAGGAACGCCATGCCAACTAGGCAAGCCGACTATTACATACCCTGCACCAATTTGCTTAATATAGAGATTCATTGATATCACATTAAAAATTATATATTATTTTTATGTGAAGGTGTTATTATGAACAAATTTTCATCAAGAAGTATTGAAAGTTAGGCATTTTTACCATATAAAGATTCAGTTTCCGTAGAAACGCTTATATGGCAGGCGGTTCAAAACATTGCCTCATATAATCGTAATTTTTCCCACCAAATTAGAATTCCTGCATACTATTTCTCAATGATTGTTGTGGCGAAATTCTGAATATTAGAATATAATTTCATATAACGGCTTATCAAAATAAGTGTTATATGGCGAATGGTCGAAGGGATGTTGCAATCCGAAGGATTTTCAACAAGTACCAAAAAACGTGAGTGTGCCAAATTTCATCAAAATATCTTAAAAATTGCAACTTATAGGCTAAAAGTGCGTGGACAGTCCTCAGACAGATAGACGGACAGATAAACTTAGATCAATTCACAAATACTTTCTGCATAATCAAAGATGGGTCCTGGTGTTGCATACGTCCGCAAAAATTTAATATACCATTTGCAACAACTTGTGTAGGGTATAAACAGTAAATAAGAGAGAACACTTCATTCCGTTTTAAGTGAAGCTTGAATGCACATTGTTTTTAGATAGCGACCGTATACTCTCCATTCTTCTATTTTTTTATTTAATACAAATTCATCATCTGGGGGAGAATAGGGGAGAGCTTTTGTTAATCTTTTTGCAATCATTTCACTTCTTGAAAGCTCTTGCTTGACATAAGTGTTCCCATTAACTCATCAAATTATAATTGAATTTTTTGGAATTTCTAGTTATCGTGCTTTGTGTTTATAAGAACGTGTAGAACATGTTTGTCACTAACCCGAATCTTGTAACTTCTTATATATTTTGGACAAAAGGTTCTTTAAAATTTGGGGAAAAATTTTTGAAATCAAATATAGTTTATACTATGGTGAATAACGACAATCGATCAGAATATATAGTGTCAAAAGATACGTAGGCGTAGTACATGAAAGAGAAGCGGGTACCAGTCTCACCCTAACACAATGTTTCGAATAAAGTGAACAGAGCAACTTATTGCCAGTCTTTTTATACCCACCAATGAAGCTTGTGATTATATTGATTGTGGCAAAATTTTCCCAACACTCGGGGTATATTTGGGAAGATAGCTTTAGACATATATTCTTCATCAGCATCAAATGCTCAGTACTGCGAATCATCGTTGCTTGATTTGCTGATTTCTTAAAGAAGAAGCGCCATCATTTTTTTCTCAGCTTGTTATTGAAATTGAGGCCAAAAGCCACTTCGACAGTTCAACATAAGCTCGGAAGACCTCTATTCTTTCGATTTTTTCTCGCTCTTCATAAACTGATAAGGGTAAGAATTAGTTCGATTCTTTTTTATGTGGTCGAAAATGCGTTTAGTTTAGAAACAACAACAAAAAAACAAACTGCATTGAAAGATTTATCAAAGTATTGTCCAACAATGGCTACTATCTTTTGCCACTTCTCGGGCAAGTTTCGGATGCAATCTCGAAAAAATACGTGGAAAGAGATCAAACAGGACAGGACGGGACAGACCGGCTTATCTCGATTTCGAGAATGATTCTAAATCCAGCGCTGTAATAAAGCGAAGGTCAATCTTATAAAACCTTCCCGATGTTATATGTTTTCGCAGAAACTTAATACACCTCGTGGTAAATATAAGAAAACTGTTGTTAATTATTAATGAAATTTTTCTTTTAAAAAAAATATTCACAAATATTTAAGAGTAGATTGTAAAACGTATAAACGAGAAGTAAAACAGGAAATGTTAATAAACGAAAAAGATTTTTAGTAAATATAAAAATAAAATTAATACAAGTTAAGAAATAAATAAACAAGTATTTTATGCACATAGTATATGCGAAATCCAAATAATCAAAATTGCAAGCGTCATCCAAAGTAGGTAAGTATGTATTGCTTATTGGATACTGGGAGCCAATATTCATTGAATGATGAATTATATGTATATATATAAATATTCATAAAATGCACAAATGTTTGTAGATGAAATTGGTTGTGCAGATAAAAGCGTACACAACGTAGCTATGGTGCATGTACATGCACATCAACAATAAATTTACCATATCATGATATACAAAATATTAAAAAAAATAAAAAAAAAAAAATATAAAAAACAAACAAATATGATAAATTCAGATAGAAAAGCGAATATAAAGAGAGGGAGAGAGAGAGAAAGGTGAAGACAGGCACAGCAAACGAAATCAAATAATAAATGAATGACAAGCATTACGTGATACATGTACGAACGCATTACAAAAATAATAATACGAATTTAAATAGATTTGAATTATTTTTTATGTCGTAACACATACGCACACACACACGCAAGGAAAGCCCGTCATTCCAAATTGGTGAGCATGTATTTCAAACGATATACTTACGGCTTAATAGGCACTGGCACATAACCCTCAGTGCCGGCTGGTGGATTTTGTAATGCCGCTAATTTAGCATGAATGTCGCAGTAGAGCTTGTTATTGAAATTATAGTAGCCCTGATTTTTCAATGATGTACCACAAGTAGCGCACTTGAAGCATTCGACGTGTAAATTCTTATCCTTGATGCGTACAAAAACACCACTGCAGTTTACATATTAAGCGGTGTAGAGTGCAACGAAACAAAAGAATATTAATAAATAAACTGTTTTATTAACTTGTAAATGAAAAATAATCATTTAACAGGGCAGAAGGAAATGGTGGGGAAAGGCAGTGTATGAGGGTATATGATCCTGCCATAAAAAGCCAGTAAATTGAGACACATTCGTCATGATTAAAAAAAAGAAGAAAAAAAGGTGAATAATAATGGAAAGATAAATAATTTGATACATAATTATAAGGATTGTTGTAACCACAAGAGCAGTGAGACTGCACACTAATTACATCACATAGACTTGCAAAGCTCGCTAACCGATTATCATACATAACAAACGATATTGAGTAGCGTTAAGACTTTAGATCAATTTCGCCATTTTTATCAATCCCTTTATCTACCTACTAGCCTTAGTATTGGGATGGATGACTTGGACTAGTAGTAGTAGTATCTGACAAATGTCTTTAGGTAAGAGCCATGGAGAAAGTGTAAAATATGCATTCGGAATGAAGGGCGCACTTGCGCCAAGTAAACCCGCCTTGAGTCACGTTATCCACGTAAGAGTACCCAGGCATTTGTGCACACTTTAGCTGGTTATGTTAGATTAAAAATAGTTTAAATTTGAAAATGGCTGTCACTAGCTTCAGTTTGAAAAAACTGAGATAGATGCACTGTATGCTTACTGTTTCCTTGCCCGTCTCAGGTATAAGCTGATAGTGCGTGCTCCGTATTCGTCCATTAATTAAAAAAATTGTATGTCAAAGCCTAGGTTTCCTCCCCAATATTTGCGGCGTTGAATGTTCGAAAAACGGATAAAAAGCAGGCGAGGAAGGGTTTTGCCAGATCGACTCGTGATTAATGAAGAACAAATGTATACATGTATGTGTATGTCTAATCTTATTACGACCTTTGCTTTCTCTAAATAATCAAGTTCGATCAACTTTTCTGAAACAACGGGATCATATAAAATGCGTTACAGTGATCACGTCCGGACACCTCACCAAATAATTCAATTGGTAGCATCGACAGGCAGCACGTACAAAGAGCAGAAACGTAACCAATACGAGTTGAAGACTAACGCTTGCTGGAAATTGCAAAGTCATGTGAACAACTTCAGTTCACAATCCCAAGCGCGAAAGTGGCTCAGGTTTTTAAGCAGACCACTCGGTCTAGGAAATACACAATGAGACTTTCATTGCAGCGCACGTACAGTCCAGGACATCTAATGGCATCACAGATCTGTTATTGCTCAATGTCGTTATTGCTAGATGCAATTTGCCCAAATCAACCTCACACATTTTACTCTGCTCGTAAGTTGAGGCCATAAAAGCATCTATTCAATATATGTGGGTCTCGTTCGTTATCGAAATTAACCAGACAAATCACTCCAAGGAATTAAGAAGCGTCATGCACTACCATCCATAAATTCAAGAAAGAGTTACCAATCTCTCTTACACGCTTATTTTCGGGGCTCGTAAATTTTAATATAATATAACAATGTATATTTATATATGTACATATTTGTTCTTGGTCAACGTAAGAACATGGATCAGTTTAATATAGTCTTTCCTCGCCTGCCTTTTATCCGTTCTTTGAACGCCAGACGCATATTCCTAGATGTTACAAATGGAACAAAAAGAAAACAAAAAATCCCGTTTTACTTTTCGTCCTCCTTCATCAATGATCGGAAAGCTCTGTAGTGAGTCATTAAGCAAAATATATTAGCTCATCTAAGATTATTGAGTCTATTGGAAGTAAATGGTTATGTATTACATTTGTTAACGTTATCTAAGAGATCAAGCTCGCGGCATTTTTTTCCTTCTCAAAATATTGGTACTTGTTTTTTTTTTTTTTTGGTAATTTAAGTGAAATTCATTAAATTAAATAAGTGATATATTGATCGAGTACACTTTGGCTTTTATCTATAAAAACCGTAGTGATATTGATGAAGAAAAGAACGGAACTAG
Source organism: Glossina morsitans morsitans (assembly GCA_001077435.1). NCBI lineage: Eukaryota > Metazoa > Arthropoda > Insecta > Diptera > Glossinidae > Glossina > Glossina morsitans. The sequence goes on from CCAG010007846.1 coordinate 251,807, forward strand.
TTTGATTTTCACGGACCTGTTTGAAAGTTAGCTTTCACCAATAAGGGAGAGTGAAACCAAGTGGCCGGGGAATGTGCAGGCTTTATCAAACTTCCCAGCTAAGCCCTCTCAGTTTTTGCTAATTAGCGCTTTGAGTGGTCTGGCAACGTTATGAGGAAAAATAAGACCACTTCTCTCAAGGATTTGTGAATGAAGCGGTATTGTAAAATGTGACGAATGCTTTTAGAATGTCGGCTGCTGTTCAAAAGTCAGTTGCTTTCAACTGAATTAACAAATTGCCACAATGTTCCTTCGTACATATCAATGGTGTGTCACTTTTTGTAAGCCCTGTAGTATGACCTGATAGAGTTAGTGTTGTAAAAGTTACGAGACCTTGAAGTTTAAACTTGAACTTTTCTGTGATTCAATATCTTATTGAGCTATACATTTTTTATATAAGATGAGCAACAAGTCGTGTGTATCGTATCGCAGAAACACTTTGAGTTAAGCGCTGGCTTCTCCAATTAGTTGCTTCTAACTAATCTGTGTTCTTTTTTTTATTTTTTCTTTCGTGTAGGCGCTTGCAAGTAAACCCGGGAAAATCTATTCGAAAACGGACCGTTTCGAAGAAATTCGACTATATCATCAACTTCTGCGCTAAAGGAAATGATATCGCAAAAAGGTTTCGGAAGTATATTGCACCAAAAGGAGTGATTTACTAGACAATCTGCCGTTTGGTACATGGGTCGACGTTGAGTTAGCAGAGACCCGAAATTCCTCTTTTAGCAGCTTTCACAGCTTCAACAGCTTTCTCAGTAGTGACCGTAGAAGCACAAACTAGTGCTGGTTTAGCCTTAAAATCATTTTCGCCTGGTTTTTTAGAAATGTTGATAGGTTGAAGACATTATTCATTTCCCTTCTATTTTTCGCTTGACGAGCAACGCCTACTAACTATGAAAGATGTGTTTCTACAAATTATCCAGAGGCTTTGCTATGTTTTTCCTGCAGTTTTTATGATGTAAGCAGTAGAAAGACTGACGGACGGAAACACAGATGTAGACAAATAGTTTTGGAATGCTGTGGTCTTATGGAATCTTAGCTTAATATGTCATAAGCTACAAAACGGGTAACGGAATTAATATACTCTCGACCGGTGGTTGATGCGTGCACTAAACAAATAAGTATCTTAACACAACACAACCTTTAATAAGTATATATATAAAACTTTTTATATATTACGGTATTGCGTTCGTTAAGCAAATGCTTCAGTATATTTTTCAATTTAAATGTTAATTTTCCCGCAAACGCACACACCCAGAAATATATACGTTTCAGTAACCTGTGGTGCGTTATTATTAAAAATTAATTTTTTTTTTTTTAGAATGTCTACGCACGTTAAGTGTGCTCACAGAGTGAACGCATAAAATTTGTCATAAATTTGCAACACAACGAAATTTTTAACATCACAACAGAATCATTCGCCAACTGATAGTGAATAACGAGTAAACATTATACACCGAACTCGAAATTTAACTACAGTTGTTACGTTTTTTTTTGTTGAGTCAATAGAGGAAGAAATTTATGATATTGTATTTTATGTCAGGCGAAAAAAATCAAAAAAGTAATTATGGTAAGAAATCCTTTATTGATTCGGGTTTCACGACAAATTATTACGTAGCACCACGACCCTGATTTGCTAAACTGCGAAATCTATAAAAAAAAATTACTGAATTTTTGCATCATACGTACTGCCACTCGTAGAAAGTTTATGTTGTTTTAATCGTACTTTGCTTACCGTAACAATAAGCGCTCTTGCTTATGCGCGTTTTCAAAAAAAATAAAAAAATGAAACAAAAATCAAAAAACACAACACATTATTTTGTGTTATGTGTGCTCTTACACTATGCCAACACCGCACATTTGACAGGCCGGATGTCCGCCGGCTGACAATGGTCTTGGACCACCATCCTGTGCTGCAGCGGCAGCAGCTGCTTCCAATTCCGCTTTATATTCGGGTGTTTGCAATGCCGGACACACAGGCATTACAATTAAACGTGGGTCAGGTTGGCCAGCAGACGCTGTTGCAATATCGCTATCAGTAGCAATCCCAACCTCACTACCGCCTGATTGGTCTTCATCAATTGGCTTAAATTTATTGCCAGTTTGCGTTGCCGTCGTTGCGGGTAAACTTGGTCGATGCGTAGCAGCGGGTGCCAATGTTTGGTGTTGCAATGTTGTACCAATGCGTTCGTCATGTTGCTTTTGTGAAACGGATGTACTGCGGCGCTCGTTACCACCAATCGCATGACTATGAGTCCAATAGAAATTTGATGTACTTGATGCGGCGGCTTCAACACAAGTCACTATATACAGTTATAGTTAAAGTTAATTTATAAGCAAATCATACAAAATTTAAAAGACAAAAAAGAAGGTAAACCGTAAAATCTACACAAATTTAAAATAAATCATCCTACGGAAGTGCTATTGACATTATAATCCATTAAATTTAAATGAAGTGAATGAAAGAAACCAAATCTTGGATGGCTATTAAGGCTATTTCTAATGTATTATCGTAATTGTTAGCTCGTCATTGCGGACATTTTTATGTGAAATTCCTACCTCAGTCTAAAGGACTGTTTTCGGTCTCTTTCTATATAGCCATTAGTTGAATATTTTAGATACTAGGATGAACGTACGTCCCGGTGGCTTATAACTTACACCGAATTCTTTTGTTTTTATTTGTAGTTTTTATTAATTTTGGGAATTTCCCCAAGAAACACAAAAAAACCACAAGGATAGACGGACATGACTACATTGAATCAGGTCAGCTAGGTATCCTGCCAACTTATCTGCACCAATTTATAAGGTTTTAACTTTTGAAAATGTTGACTTGATTCATTAGTGCCCAAAGAATCTTTGGCTCTAATTTGGCTTTAATTAAAGTATGCCAACTACACTTCTCCATGCATTTGTTATAACAAATGCCTATGAAACACCATTTGAAGTATGCACTTTTTACATTTTTAATTCATTATTTTCTTATCCGTTCGTCCATCCCTATCTTTATTAATCGTCGTTTGAAATTGATGCCATTGTAAAGTCGAACAGACACTTGAAATTTGCTATACAGACAGGTTGTTCGAAAACTTCACAGCGCCCCACCTTTTTAGTTGGTGGCCACGAATCAATCTACAAAATCTACACCCACACCAATACTATTATATATTCAAAATTGTATTTCTGTAATCTGTGACAAAAGCTATCTATCTATGGTTTTGAGTTATTATATAAGACGCAAGAATGCAAGAATGGTCTTTGGGACCGAATCTACATGCATCACCGTTTACCCAAAAAAAGGCAAACGAAGTAAAAGACCAAAATTCTCATGCTCTGTAATATGTAGTGGGTGCAGCTGATTTGTTCTATTTTCAGACGGTTGGACGGACAGACGCACAGACGCATAGATGGACATGCTTAAATAGATTTAGAGTTTTATGCTGATCATTACTGAGCTGAGCACTACTTTGTAGTGTTTCTGATGCTTCTTTCTGGGCGTTGTAAACGTTTTGACAAAATGAATATACCCCATCCTTCGCTGATGGGTTTAAAAAAATTTCATAATGTTTTTATATTGATTCAACAGGGTAGTCGACGTAGATTCGCCTCAATGCGAACATAGTTTACTTAATCCTCGTTATTTGTAATATGTCAAGAAACACTACATTCCATATAGAAAACACCTATTAACGGACTTAAACTTAGGTTCAAGCACAGATTGCGTTAATGAAAAAGTTATTACTAAACATTTCTTGCTGTTTTTTGAGTTAGATTTAAAGCATTTAGAGCAATTTAATATAATTAAAAACAAATTAAGAGATTTTTCTGGTTAAACGTAAATATACTTATACCAAGCAAGAAATTGTAATAAGCACAAAAAGGTTTAACAATTTTCATCTATACGACCCGTAAATACAATCCTGTAGAGAAAATCCGAAACATTTCGTTTACAGTTGTTTGTGCGCCTGCAGATGTCTCAGACGTATACAAAGTTCCACTTTAGTATGAAAGCATTTTTTGTAATCCGTAGTGGAAGAGAACTGTCCAAAAGACAGTTCCTGCAAAAGAATGCAAGGTACGAAAGCGTTTGTCCCAAAAGCCTTAGGAAATTTTATTGGAAATATTTTGATCTGCTCCAGGTTCGTTTTCTTATATGGAACATAGAGCATGCGAACGCGTTTAAATTTATTGCTAGACTTCATTATAGTGACATGTAAATGTTTTCTTGTGACTTGATTTAGTGTGAATTTAGTATAAATTGTTTTTATTTTCTAAATAATGACGAATGATTTCATTTTTAATTAATTTTTGGCATCACCAGCATTCTTTCTTTTTAACTCAAGTTCTGTTTTAATTTATGAGCAATTAATTGTTTTTTTTTCCGGTTTCATAGGATGATATACATTTTAATGGAATGTAAGGAAAGAGAAAGGAGAAAGGACTGAAAGAAATAAACTCAATGAATAAAACACACACTTACGTAATGAGACGTTCACAATCACTACAAATATTTTGACCAGTTGGCAAACCCCCAGTACTTGGAGGTTTTGGTGAACTAACTGGTGGACTGACATGCCTTGTAAATGATGGTTGATAATGTTGTTGTTGATGTTGTTGTTGATATTGTTGTTGTGGTTCTTGGTGTGGATGAATATTGAATGCTATTAGAATTTAAAAACGTTCTTGTGATTTGTTTGTATATATATTTTTAAGAGCACTTTAGTTAAAAATTTAGTTAAAATAAATAAATAATTCGGCAAGCAAATCACCGTAAAACTTCGTAAAATAATCAATTATAAAACATATGAATCGAAAGTTTTGTAAGGAGCGTGTAGGATTATAAGTCCTTATACTTTATAGCTACAATCACTGCGTTTGGTCAACTTTGGTTTGGTTCAATTAAAGTTTTAAAAAATATATTTGGCAAAACCTTGGAAACACAACTGTTGTCTATGATAAAAGCTTAAAATCTTTCTGTTAGTTGAGCACTTAAAGGTCTCTTTATCGTTTTAAGTAAATTTCGAAACTAATTCTAATTTTGTTTTCTTCTATAGTTTTTCGCTATCATCTAACGCAAGTGGCTTTTCTCTGTTATTAACTAATAAAAGTATTTGCCCCAAAGCATAGTAATCATTTAAATTACCTGGAGTTGATTTTCCAGACTCTTCTTCACGCAGCAATTTTAAAACTTCTGACTTTTCAGCATGGTATTCCTTTTCGTTTTTCTTAAAGTTAACACTGCAAAAAGCAAACAAAAAAAATATATATTATTAATATATTAAGCCTAAGGTCATGCTATGAAATTTAAACAATAAAAACTACACTGTACTGCAAATCTACTATTCAGTAGTTAGTCTAAAGGATAATTTTTGGTGCAAGCCGGCGCTGGGAGATAGTGTATGATAACACGATGTGGTTGCTCTTTTACCAGCATTCAGTGCAATATTTAATTTTAGGAACTTTGGTGAAATCTAACGGGAGTCGCTTACTCAAAAACTTCTCATTGTTAGAATTTGAAATTAGAGAACTAAAAGTTCACATTCGGTCAGTTTACAAATAACTCAATCTTTAAACTTTGAAATCTTTTCCAGAAAAACAAAAATAGAATTTATTTCAAACGGATTCTTAATAAAAATTCGTTGAAGGTATTGACGGCCTTTTTCGGCTGTGATATCCTGTGAACAGTACGGTCACCCATGGAAATGGTGAAGACGTCTTAAGCTTTAATGGGTCGGTTAGTAAGCAGTGAACATAATTTAAAAAAAATTGTTTTAAAAAACTATGTATTATAAAATATTTTGAACATGCTCATGGACGCTAACAATTCCATTGAGCTGCAAAGAGAGTGTAGGAATTTTTTTTTTTTAAATTAGTTGGGATTTCGGAAATCTGTTTAGGTATATATTATAAGGCTATTCCGAACATAATATTGTCTTCATAGCGAATGCTATATGGGTGAATTCTTGATCTAAGTTATCCGCCAGCCTATTTTGTAAATTTATTTAGAAAATTTACAGAGAATAAGCAAATAAAAATAATGCTACTATATGAAAGTTATGTAGAGTCCACTTCACTTTAAAATTTCAAAGCTACAGCAACGTGAATGTGTTAAAAATGGTAGATGTTATCTTATGCGTAAAACTTGATTCAGCAGCCAGAACAAAGTTTTTTGATCGAAATTTTAAGTAAATTCAGCCAAATATTTTATACCATTAGTATGACTTGAGATAAGTGATGAAAAACTCTAGAAAAAAACTCAAAGCAAGCGCAACAGGCACTTATGGAATCGATTCGATAATTGGGATAAGCGTTTGCATAACTGTAGTGTTTCGACTGTGAAGGAGATAATTTTTTTTGACAATTTCCTAAGAAACTTTGATATTTTCACCTGCACTTTCTGGACAGCAATTAACAATAAATTAAAAGATAAGAATAATAAATAAACGAAATGATAATTTACTATGTAAAACACAACAATCTAAACTAGAAATCCCCTAGTCCATAATTACTTCCCTAAGCAACTAAAGCTGACGAAATTCTTAACATTAGTCTGTATTGATTCGAAAAAAGACATACTCGAAGAAGATAATAGAAATTTTCATGACAAAGTAATTTTTGTAAAAATCTTAAATATTTTTATTAAGCGGTTATGATTCTTGGAAGAAGAGTCTAACTTTGCCTGCATATTTAAATTTTGAGCTTTAGGCCACATTTTTCTTTAAAACTTTGCCGTGCGATTACAAAGTTCAGCCATATACGAATGCTTAGCATAAATTCAGGCGCATAGTTAATTTATCCTTCGCTTAGAAGAACATTTTACTTCAAAGCTTGTGCTTTGTTCTTTTATTATTTCGCTTTTTTACTATCATCAGTGTACACAATGAACAGTATGCCTGCCGTAATTCTACTTTATTGCACCTAATGAGATTGCTGCAGCGGTATTTTTCAAGGTGCAAGAAACTCAAAGTACAAAAAGGCACAGAAAAAAAAAATTCTCTGGGTTAAGCGAGCGGCTTTTAGGTGCATAACAAGTTCATCATTGTTATTTCTTATTTTTATTTTAATTTTTTCTTCTTATTTTGTAAACATTCTCTGAGGTAAAACGTGCTAAGAAAAAAGAACGTAGCGTGCAATAACAAAGAGAGCAGCCAAAGTGAACCATATGAGATGACCTAAATGAGTTGTAAAGAGAAAGGGAAATTATGAAGTTTTTGCAAACACGTACACATTTGAAGAGCTCTTGAAAAGTTTTGTTGCAACATTTAACTTTAAGCCCTCGGGTCGAATGAGTGCCAAAGTGAAAACACGCATTTTTATAGACTACACAGTGCATGCACATTAGGGAAAACAACACAAGGCAAGGGCACGTAGTATATATATGGATATAATAATGATAAAATAGGAACAGAAACAACAACAACAACAAAAACAATTACTTTGTTTATTTTATATGCGTTTTTTTAGCTAAAGTTGTTGGCCTGATTTTTATTTATTTATTTTTCTGCAACTAAACTCAAAGTTTATCAAGCCTGACGCTAATAAAATCAAATTTTCTACTGCAAGCAGAGAATGGCGGCATAATGGACTTGCTAACACGTTGGCGTGATACCTACAGAGTCGCTTACATTTGTCCCCTAATCCATACGCCTACACACTACAAAGTGTCTCTCAGGAAGTCGTAGAAGTTGAGAGCGAGAATGTTATGATACAATCTCTGCGTGTATGTGTGTGAACGCCTTCAGCTCATGCATAATAATTAAAACGCCTTGCTCTGTAAACCAATTATAAATTCGTCAATAGCTTAAGTAAACCACGACTCGCCCGAGCGAGAATAAACTAAAAGCCTAACAAGAATGTGCTCTTAGTTGCTCGACAAATCGTTTCAATGCATTGAAAAGATCAACCTTTCACATGCTGAAGGGTATATTATGTTCATCATAGCTTAACACGCTTTTTTATAATGATTTTTTAATTTTTTTTTTAAATATTTTCCAACAACAGGCAATAACAGCATTAATACTTTGTGTGTAATTTTGCTACTTAATCGCGGTTTGATCTATCAAATCGCAAAAGTTTTGCGGAGTTTTTATACAATAACTTACCCGAGGACGCCGCCCGCCAAAACTTCGGCTTGAGCTGAAAGTGTTTCCGCAATAGATTCATCGCTATAAATGCCAACTGGGCTATTGTATTGTTTATTGACAATACTCTTGACACTGCCATCACCGCCTTGGGCCTGTAAATCATAAATATCATTAATAAAAAAAATCTGAAAACAGTTAAAATGCTCTGTGGGTTTTCTTCATTTTTAGAGTCTATCAGTTTGATTTTTACAAATTTGAGAAACCGTAAGTTCATGATGTGTCATTGAAAAAGAAGAGACTAGAGAGAGAGAGCAAAAAACGAGAAAAATTTGTGAAATATCTTGTGTGCTGGTTGCAAAGTTAAAAAAATCGCACGAAATGGGAGAAAAATATCCTTAAAAAAAATGAATAAATAAATAAATAAAAATCTACATGAAAATGTAAAAGTTTTTAAATTTACTTAAACGGAACTAAAAATAAAATTTTAAATTTAAACTCCTAAGGCAGTGGAATGTGTTCGTTTCTTTTTCGTTATCTCTTTTTTTATTTTACTCTTGTGGGGAAACTTTAATCATAAGACATTTAAAGTCCTGTATATGCCTTATTTAACTTTTATGAATGTTTGTTATATTAAATAATTTGAACGATTTGATTTGAAATCAAAAGCAGAAAAGTGAAAAAATGTAGTGATAAGCCTTGTTCCGGCATTGTCATCGTTCAATGGTCACAAAATTAGTGCTTGCGTTCGCTTCTCATCTTTCAACGGTCATAAAATTAAGGCTTGTATTCGCTCGTCATCGTTTCTGTCGCTTTGCATTACACTTCGTATTTTGGAGCAAAATTGAAAACAAAACTATCTAATGTCGATTTTGCGGTAAAACAGATCCGTAGTTAACTTACGAAAAGTCGCAAAATTAAGGGTAGCAAAAAACAAAAATACGCCGTAACGTGAAAAAATGGAGCAATTCGATGCTACTAATATACTATTGTAATATTATGATGTGTTAATTCAAGAGATGAACAAGAAGTATATACAATTGTTGAATACTTAAAGTATTGTTAGGAAGTACAATGATGACAGCTTGACAGTTGAAAGCTGGTGAAGTTAACAACGCTACAAGTACAATAATTACTATTCCTATTCTAATATTTTAGGGACCTTTTGTACTGCAATCTAATAAAATTGATCAATAAAAAGAAAACAATTAAAAAAAAAAAAAAAAAATAAAACTTTTATGTGCGCCTTCCTTAACACTCCAATTATTTGTTGGTACGCTATTATACACTTTTCTTTTATATTTTCTTGCTTTGCACTATACTCTACTATTGTAATAAAAATGCTTAGTGACCCGCTCAAGAGAAGACCCCAAAAATGTCACGTTCTTTTTAATTTCCAAATTCACGCTTAAACGTGACAATAAAAGACGACAAGAACAATTTTAGCGTTGTTTGGCAAAAACAAATGATTAGTGATGTATCAATGATGATGCTCAGAACGCCTTATTCTGGCTTTGTGACTTGTCAGTAGTCATAAGAAAATACAAGCAATTTTTCTTGCCACGATTTTTGCAACCTTGTCTCAGCCTCTTGCTCTTCTGTATCGGTTTCGTTGCAAAATGAAATTGCTCAGCTGTGACGTCGTCGTGATGTCACTAAGCAGACGATCGTAATCCTATAATTCTTCGTATGAAAAAAAAAAACGATTTCTATGCAAGTAGAGCGCACTTCATTAAAATTGAAACTCGTTAGGAGTCACCCCTTTTGCTTTTTAGATGCTTTTAAAAATCTGAATCATAAAAAAAACAACTCAACCTATAGAAATATAATTACATTTTGAAAAAGTATCGCTCTTAATGAACGTCCATTATTTTAAATCCAATAGTAATTATATTTTTATATTCATCAACGAAGGATGACAGGTATATTCATTTTGTCAGAACGTTCGCAATGCCCAGAAGGAAGCATCAGAGACCCCACAAAGTACATATATTCTTGATCAGCATCAAACTCTAAATCGATTCCATCTTCCATGTAAACTGAGAGCAACTCTTTCTTTCTAAGGGAATGAACTATATCAATAACTCTACAATATGCGCGATGCTGTAGCATTTGTGCACAAAAATGGAAAAATGTACTACGCCCACCCGATATTATAGTGTATCAAAGTTGAATTATTTTTTCAATACCTCTATAACGCGCAGAAACAATCTTCCAAAACCTCATAAAGTATACAAATTCTTGTCCTGTTTCAAAAGTTGAATGCACTTAAATGTGTCCGCCCGTCCATCTGTCCATCTGTCTGTTTGCGTAACTTTGTAGCATTTGTGGTAAACATTCTCCCGTTAGCGAAAATAAAGATATCGCCTACAGATTTGCAAAAGAATATGAAATTAACCTAAATTTTTTCAAAGGACACGCCTACAATGCCTACATAACTCCACGACAAAAACTTTTGTTTTGAAAATAGAAGAAATCAACTGCGCCCACTCCATATTGTAAAGTATGAAAATTTTGTTCTTTTACTTCTTTTGTCTTTTTCTGGGGTAAACGGTGATAAGTATAAAAGATTCGGTCCCGACCGAATTTAATTCTCTTACTTGTTTTTTTGCCAAGCTGTGTTTTTTTCAAACTATTTCCCATCATATATTCATATATTGCAATTCGCATTACATTAATTTTACCACATGTGCAAATATGAAATGCGGTCGATTAAAAAAACAAAATGGTGCCTGATGTTTTATTAAAAGTATTGGTCATCGCTAGTTCCACACGTTCGTTCTTTCTTTTTTTCAGTTTTTAAGCACCATGTGTTTTAAAATTTGGGACAAGTCCGTCGACCGATTTTTTTTTCTAGTATAAAGCTTTCAAAGTGCCTTCCAGAGCACAGTGAGCGATAAAAGCAGATTACAATCAAACGAAGCCACAGTCCATGCTTACGGCAGGTATGGTAAGAGTTTCCAGCCAAATTCTATTGACGTAACTTTCACCGCTTTTGCTATAAGCCATGGACTTCCGTCTCTTATGCCAGAAACCACTATTCCACGCCGATTCAATATTGATGGTTCATGGCATACAAAGTTACACTGATCAGTTCAAACGCAAGCACTGTTTCGTTTCGAAATTGATTCAGCTTTGCAGTAGGTTTGGCGATCATCATTGGATTAACTCATCCACGATTTTTTTATGCTTGCGCATGTCAAAATAAGTTGATTTTTCAGCTTTAATTCGATGGAGTAGTTCCGTGACTTGATATATAATTTGGATATTGATTATTTGCTTTCTTGTGCCACCTCCCATGGGATTTATGTTGCAGATTTTTTCAACTCTTTCCAATTGTTCTCATACTTGCGGAAGTGCGTTGACCTGTAGGTTGGCCTTGAGTTGGAATATCGTGTCGAATGTTGAGTGAAGGCGAAGCGAACCGTAAGTTGGCTATGAGTTTGAATGCCGTTTCGAACTCAATAATGTTTGCATTCCTGAACTTTCCAATATTTCTATCGCGAAATCATTCGCACGTGTCTTGTGATGGAATACGTTCGTCGTGAATTGCAATAAGTATGTCATTACTATCTGCTGTTTTTCTCTTCGAAACGAAAAGTACGACAATTCACCCAAATGGACTTTATTTGAAGAAAATTATATCCAAATAATCCAAACAATGTTATACTAGGTAAAAAGTAATGATCGAGAAATCACGAATGCATATGATTGGATCTTGTCTCTTGTCTCTTTGTCAAATTCGCATTTTATATTTGCACAGCTGGTCTTATTTTTTAGCTATGAAAATCATTCCAAATTGCTGCGAATAACGTTGTTCTTTACGTATTCTTATAAGAAAAGCGTAAATGTCTGTTCCATTTGACAATCATGATATATTGCGGAAACCGACTGTGTTAACACGTTGGGTACTGACCGACTTGTAAAAACCGCAAATCGAAACCATACAAATTCAAGGCTTTAATAATCTGGCAAGCATGAGTGATATGTTATCTCTTATTGCGAAAATAGATCTTGCAGTAAATTCATTATAATATTTCCATCCGCAATTTCGTGAAGAATAAATTCGTTTCTACGTTTGTTTGCAGTATTATTGAAGGACTTAGGTTTGAACTTTGCCCATATAGACATTTCAGCAGTATGCCGTTTCGAATATTATGCGAAAGAGGTAGGAATACGTATGTATACCATTGACTGGTTCTCTTTCCTGCAGTTTCCTTTGCAGATTCTCTATGCCATATCGAGTTCGTGTGTCATATGGAACTTGTAAGATCCGACCAGAAATTTTTACTATTTGTTTCTTCTCTAAAAAAAAAATATCCCCGCTATGGCCTGAAGCCGATGTAAGGACCAAACTCACAACACTCCTTTTGCCCCTCACAATTAAACGTAAGTATATCGTTAGCATATGTAAATATTAATAATTAGGAGTTGTAGGGACAGAGTTACCTGTGTTAACATTGCAATAAACAACTAAGTGCAATAAGGGAGAGTTGTCACGAAGTTCGAAGTAAGTCAGCTGACATTTTTCGAATGTAGTCAATTAACCGATTGGCAAAGCTAATTTGATTTCGAAGGGAGGTACAGAGGAGAAGAAGAGTAGCTATCGTCTTCCTCTGGGGTCAAACCGTTTGCTGAAGAACACATCCCTGACAGTAACATAGATCCGTTAATATCCGTATGACAAATGCCCTTTGAGGAGTCGACTAGGTTTAGTTTCTTTAGTTGACCGTACGAACAGGCTGACCATGGTACACATTAGGCTGAGGTACATAGAGTTTGATTCCTCAATCTGCATGAAATTCGTTTGTACATTTTAAAGTCGACAGATAATGGAATTAATATGCTTTCCCTTAAGATTTGTTACTGAGATAATAGCGTCAACTCTGATGACATTTATGTTAAGATATATACATAGGGTAAGGAATAGTTGAAAGAAACTGAATTATTTATAACGCGCTAAAGAAAAGAACGGTGAAGTGTATAACATTCTGACCGTTACGTTAGGAACATCAAGGGTAAAGTTAGCATAACTTGTGATCTAAGATCAGGACGTCTGCAGCGCACGGTAAAGTACAATTTTTTTTACAAAATTCTTTGCGTATAAGAAAAAGTTGAAAACTAACATTGCTGGAATTTGTTGATGGCCTTGGCTGGTCTAAATGACAGCAAGAGCTTATTTGCTTAGTCGGTGTGGAGCTAAACGGCAATGGTTTTACCTCTCGCTTTGCAAAGGAGCAGAAAAGTTCATATCTGGTATTCGAGTACTAACAACCAACGGGGTACTGAGTCCCACTTCGTGTGCTGAAGGCCACAGCGGGGCTAAGACTTTACATACTACTCATGTGAAGCGCCAAGAGACATCAGTCGTGGTCATGAAATAATTTTTTGTGTGGCGAAGATGGACTAAAGGAAAAATTGACACGTCAAGAGGTAAAAGGATGAACTCATGCGAAACGCTGTATGTGATAATTATTTCTACGTATACACGAATAAGTCCAAAATCTTCCCCCTCAGCTTTGATGAATCGAAATGTAAATAAATCCTTTCCTTTGTTATCATAATATCTAATGTAATATTCTATAGGTAATATTCTTTTAGATTCATAGCTAAGCATCTTGTCTAAATGAAAACGACAAATGTTATCTTATGAATTTTCATGTTTTCATTTCTGTAAATAAATTTATTAAAATTGTTTTTGGTTAGTATTCTTTCTGCTTTTCGTAGAGCACTAACAAATACAATTCGTGTACATATGTGCATACATTTGCATGTATACTTTATATATATGTTTACATATATAGATGTATATATAAGTTATTATATACATGTGGTTTGTAATTTATTTAGATTTTGTTTTTGTGGTAAATTTTGAGGTTACGATGAAAAGAAATAGGATTTTGAAAAAATTTGGCAAATTTTGACACAATCAACAGCATAACGACAATGAATGCAAATGTCAAAAATCATGACATGTATGCAGATACACAAGCAAACGCATATATATATATATGTACTACTACACCTACTACTACTACTGGAAGACAATTTAGGCAAGAAATTGTTGAAAATGTAATTTTAAAAAATTTTCTTATTTTCTTATTTATTTATTTGATTGATATTATGACTAAGTGAATTTTTTATTTTTGTGAAAAACAATTCAATAATTTATGTTTCTTTCTAACGTACTGCTTAAAATATTATGTTATTTGCGATTTATAAGTGGATATTAGTTTAAAAAGTATTGCGCCGTTGATATAGGGAATTATCTGATAATATAAGTTGGCAGGCACACAAGATAAATGGGAATTTTTACAGCACAATGGATTTGATCCTATAACTGGCACGGCAAAGGTGATCCTTACGAGATTGAAGGAATTTGGCAACAAAATTTTGAAAATCTAGAATATTTGAAATCTAAAAGCGTCCTACTTTGGTTTGAATAAGTTTCTTTAGTAGCGTAAAGGGATACATAGAAGTCTCCGACACACACGGGAGAATAGTTGAGTAGTTTTCTAACCAGATACTTAGACACTTCAATTAGGGACGGGACTATGTCTCTAGTGAAGCAAAGGCTAACTGTAGCAAAGGCTCTTTACTGTAAAATTCCTGGCAACGGTTCACTTACGTGGGGCCTTAGCTGGCGAGGGAAGATATTTGCTCTTTAAATCAAGCCTGCACTTTTTGGCTGCATGTACGGACGTATTATCATCTCGGAACAAGTGTTTGGCAGCAATATGGTAGACATAGTAAGAATATCATCCTAGAGAATGCCGAAATATTCATTCATTCGCAATAGAAAGAGGAAAACAACCGGGACGCATGATATAGCCGCCTAAATCATCCTCCGCAAGGGTTGGCCATAATAGGTGCAGTCTGGATCAGAGACTTTTTTAGAAACTCTCCGTACATAAGCCCGATCACTTGTTGGAGCCAATGTAAACGATGCTTCCATTACCATGAATACCGTCCACTGTACTCATGAAACACTAAACAGTTCAGCTGCTGTCGTCACACACAGACACTTGTGCTAACCGAGCACCAACGACTTGCGCTCATTCGAAGTCTAAGAAATCTCACATTTAACCATCGCGGAATCCTATAATACATTGATCTATAAATTACAAGTCTTTAGACGTAAACTGCACAATACATATGCGTCGCATTATTCAGATGGAAGCTGTGTTGCGATCACGCAGCAAAATAGTGCTATAGTGCATAGGGCTCACATTATTTATTTATTTGCCTCTAAGAAAAGGTGTTCTTGCCACACATTACATACGAGCAGTTGTAGCGGTTGAACGGTACATTAAGTGTATTCTACCTTGTTATTGTTCTAAAAGCAAACGAACAATGAAATTACTTGGGCATACTACAATAAAGCTATTCTCAAAGACTTGGTACTTTTTAGCCTTCCTAAAAGATAAGAAAGCAAACAAACAACGCACAGTAAGTAAACACACTCAAGAGACGAAATAACTTGGTTATTGCCATGGGGAATTTTTAACACTTGCTCGAAGCGATAAAATTTTTAAGGAAGAATTTTCGTAAGTAGGATTGAAAGTGAAAAAATATACTTTGTTCCCTTTTTTTTTCTTTTTGGTAGATAAGATACTTACGAAAGGCTTGGCTGCGTTGTTGTAGCCACAGCCAACGTGTTGGGATTCTAATTGTTTGTGAGCAAGAGAAGTTTTCGTCACTGTTTGCAAATAAGGAGAATTAGGTTGAGGTAATTGACCGGTGGGTGTAACCTGAGGACGCCAAGTTGAGCCACCTCTGTTCATAAATAAGAGAAATTTATTTATAATAATTTTTGTATTTAATGCTTAAGACGGACGAATAGTAGCTTGTTCACCTTTGAACTGTCATCACGAAATTATTGCCAGAACGTACTACAACATCTTGGGCTTCCTTGTGGCGTAAGTTGAAAACATCGACATCATTAATTTTAATAACAGAATCGCCCGGCATTAAACCGGCCTGTTCAGCTAAACTGCCACCATTAACCTAAAAGTAAGAAATAAATAAAAAAATATAATTTTATTAATAATTTTTAAAAAAAAAGAAACTCATAATTTACATGTCGTCTCCTACTGTGTGCACACTACACATTCTACATACGAAAACAAATAAGTATGTGTTGTTATTGTTATTGCTTTGATAACTTTTGTTCCTTGTACTTTTTTCTTTTTCTTTTTCTTTTTTTTTTCATTTCTTTCGATAACAACTCAATTATTTGCAACATAAATCATGGTTGAGTGCTTGAGCTCGTATTACTTGCTCTATTGGCTATTTGCTCGCTACTGTAATAACCATAGCAATAGCAACAATAATAACAATAAAAGCAAGCCAACGACAACGGGCAGCAATAACAAGAAACATTAAAGCCTAACAGTAACCTAACGGATAAAATAGCAAAAGTTAAGCCCATAACTCCCGTTGTTTGTCAATTGAATTGTGTGACCAATTGCGGTTCACCATGAAGTTTTCACAAACGTTGCCCTCACGTTCACCCCCGGAGATCATCAAGTAACATAACAGCAACAGCAACAGCAACAATAGTAATAACAAAAACAGCAACCAAGCAAAGTCACAAATGAATTTATTATTGTTAAACTGAAAAGGCAAACATACGCATCAGACATGCAGATGAGTAACATATCCATGGTTAGAGGTAGGGATGGCTTGTAAGTGAAGTATGTGCCAATATACATATATATATATATAAATTATGTATACATGTACCGTTTGCCAGCCTTTATGCCTGTCTGTCCGTTTGTCTATACAGCGACAAATTTGGTTTTTCTATTTGTTTAAAGCCCTACACAGACCACTATTGTGTTTTTGCTACGCGGTTGTGTCATTAATTTTACTACCATTGTATATACACGACAGGATATATGCGTAGCTGCGTATGCGCCTATGTAGAAGATATGCTGGTGTTAGGCATCGTATAAACTTTACAAAAAACTCGTTGCATTCAATTCCGTTCATTCTTTTTTTGGGTTGTTCGTCCTTTCTTTCGGGGTTGGATGCAGAATGTCAACAATAGTCGTATATTATTGCAGATTGCATTATTGTCTGGTTAGAAAGTTAAATTTGCCTACTTTATAGCAGACTTGCACGCATTGTTTGTCGTTTGATGGTTTGGTTGGGATAAACTTCTATGATCAACATTTTTATAACTAAAGCATGAACTAAACCTACTCCTTGCAAGCTTTTCGCGGACGATAAATCATCTCCCCGGATTGTACGGATGTACGATTTCTTTTTTTTAGCTTCTGCCTCTGATTAAAGTAAAGCTGTTTCGGTCGCAAAAGGTCGCAAGCTTTTTGGAAAAAACGGATTTAATTATAATGTTTCTATATTGGATCTCAGATATATTACTGACTTAACACATTGATCCAAAAATTTTGATATTTTAAAGAAGGGTTCGTTCACTTTAGTTGCTTTTTTTCGATTGAAAAACACAAGAATAGACGCTTCGACGATAGCAATTGCTGAGCGCAATCAAAAAGTTCGCAGTATTCTTTGGAAACCTCCCTGCTTTTAAAGTCTCAATGTGCGTAAATGTTAAGTATTTACAAAAAGTGGTTTATAAAAAGGAAAATAAAGGAAGGGAACGGGAAAAGAGAAAAACTTGAAGAGGTTAATGATCGTCATTAGGTATTGGGCAAATTGATTTCGTTGGCACTGCTTTAAGGGAACGAATCTGAAAGTGGTCCAGAAAGATCCTGCAAAATTATTGGGATTAAGAAAGGCCTACATTTTTCTCATAATTTGACCTACTGACAAGTTTGTAGCCGGGCAATCAGACTATGTGATCGAGTGTAATCAAGAACGGGACAAATTCCCCTCTCTTAGTTTGAAAGATTCCGCGTACGTGCTCAGCGTTCCCATTATTCATCGCTTTGTGGGATTTAGAAGTTGCCTTATGAGGCCTTACTCCACTGTCTATGCTTTATTGAATTTAGAAGTTGATTCAGGCGACCATGGGCGGTTAAAGGCAAAGCGAACGTCGGGAAAGTTTACAAGATTGTTGCTGATGCAGGAAAAGCTTACAAGATTGTTTAGCTGACGATTAGATAAGAGAGATAAGCACGATATTTCTACGATCACATAAGGCGCTCGAAGTGCGAATGCTTTCCTTCTCTCTTAGTTAGGCATCGATTTTGTCTCGGTTCAAATAATCATCCACTTGAAAGTGTCTGTGTCTTTAATATATCCACCCATATGTTGTCCACTTTTCTAATTTTCTATTTGAGTTCATTCTACTGAAAACCCATTTATCTATTTGCCTCTTCGATGAACTTACTGTTTGCCTGTTTTGATATTACCCACAACACTCGTAGTTTCTCTGACGACCTGCCTATTCATCTGACTGTGCAGCCGTGTTTGCATTCAATATTTGTGGCGTCGAACATTGTTTGCGTTTAAAGCTCTGTCTGTGTGCTGTCTATTGCACTAAGTTTTCATTCGCAACCTTCCTACGAAAAGCCCTTTAGTCGAGCTAACGAACATCAGAAATTACTCTCTGCTTAACTTGATGTGCATTCCAGTGATTCTTGTGATTAAATGTTCACACTACTCACTACTCGTTTGTCTGGCTGTCCATCCCTCTACTTATCTGCCCGCCGTTCCGTTTAATTGAGTATAATATGATGAGGGACATACCTTGTCTTTGAATGTCTATGCATCTGATTTTCTGTCCTTTTGTTTCCTTAATTGTCCTAATTAGTGAAAATTACAAATTAAGTCAAATGAACGACATGCATTGCATAAAAGCTTCCTTGTAAATCGAAAAGTTATATCGAATAATATTTTTCACTGAACAGGCAGACCATCGCGAAATGTGATTTAAAATCTTTTTTATCAGCACTTGAAAAGGTAACGTTGCAAAGCCAGAGTTAAACGAAAACTAAGGGATTTCCAGTCATGGCTTCCTAAATTTTGTTATGCCTTCTTATTTTTTTGCTTTTTCCTTGATTCCATGAGAAGGCTAATACTGGTTAAGGTAACACTTTGACACTTCAAAAATTGTAAAATACAAACCTAAATATCGGTTTGTAATGTGCGAAAAATACATATATATATAGCGAAATTGATTTTTGTGCGTTCCTTTGTAATTTGCAACAATTAATTTTAGACAATTTGTTCAACAATTTGTAGACAATTACAGGCAGTAGCAGTTGATTTTAGAAGATTAAAAATGACAATTTTTGGCAAAAATTGCCGACAGTTGATACTTGTGTACACTAACCAGGCTATGAATTATATTTATACGTAATTGAAAATGTTGCTGGTATTGCTACTACACACCTACAACCAACTATTAGCCAGACTAGACTATCTGCACTTTTCGCTCCTCCCAAAAACTTGGTTGACATAAAAACAGACACATGCTAACAAGGCTTTACGCAGATATATAATATGTATAGTAGTATCTGGTTGCATTTGTGAAGTAATATTACTGCCACTACTACTACTGCTACTGGTACTACTATTACTACTACTGTTACCATAAGTTGAGAGTGCTACTGATACTTTTACGGCACGTGGGTTTATACTTTAGATTGCCTTGTCTTGGCAGGCAGACAGATAGACGGATAGACAGACTGACATATACGCAGACGGGTAGATAGATCGAAATGAATGTGAAAGACAATAAGAAAACCTCTCTCTCTCTCTCTAAGGTGCCCATAAAACTGTCGATAACAAAATTTATTATTGAGTCAATAAAAGCTCTCCTGTGGTTTTGGATTTGAGTATTACAACAAATTTAAAGCGCAACAGCGTTCCAAGTGTATAGCAATTTGAATGGATTGTCTATGCAAATTTTTTTTTAACAAATCACCAAATAAGTACAAAACAACGCTTAAAGAAAGAAGAAAGAAAAAGTCAAATTTTGTAAAAATTGTATAATTTACAGCATGTTCGATATTATCAATCAGTGTCTGACACAGTTGGCAGCATTCGTATACAGGTTTTCGGTATTTTCATCTCACTTCAACTCTCATATGTAAGTAGCTTCCAACGAATTCCTGACAATTAAATAGCACAAAAAGTGAGCAAAAAACGAAACAGAGGACCAAGTAAGCTACGTACGATATAAAATGAATTTTAGTTACCTACCATCGGCAATAGTTAACGGCAAAGTAAATGGATTTCGTAGAACTTAAAAAAATTTAACGTCGATATAACTCAAAAGACCACTTCGGGAACAACGTTTTGACTCGATTGACCAGATACAATCGCAGAATGGCAGCTTTGTAACACATTCCGTAAATCGACTATAAACTGCCTTGAGCATATCGTATATAGCATCTGAAGATTGAGGTATATAAGCTCTGAAGGCGATTACTTTGAAGGCGGCAATAGAATAATAAATGTATTTAAATACGTAAGAAAGTTATATTCGGGGGCCGAATCTCGCATGCCCACTACTACACATCCTTTTCGCATCCTACTCTTCAAATAAATTTGATACCCATATCGCTGGTATTATTAAGAAATTAACTAATCCACCTGGTCGCTGTGTCTGCCATATTCATTTTAGAATTAACCGCTTTTTAGGCAGATAATATATCTTCACTTGACGAATGTACAAAATAGTTTTAAACATTCTGTCTTGTGTGCCTCATGGTAAATAAGCATAAAACCTTAAAAGAGTGAAAAAATAAAATGTAATCACTTGTAACTTTGTGTGAGCATAACCGAATTTTTTGAAATTTGGCACGTGAAGACCAGATTGTTTTGAAAAGTAAATATGAAAAATTTCAATCTTCTAACTTTTATAATTTCTGAGTAACGAGCAAAAGCCACAGCAAGCCACACAGTTTATGCTCCACTGCGGGTTTCTCCTCTAAACAATTGTCAATACCAACCTGCGTGCGAAAACTTCCAATGTTTTTACCAAATTTGAAGTCGATATTTTCAATTTTGCGACAAGGAGAGTGTCAACAACAAACATCACACAAACGCACGAACGGGCAGATATGGCTTAATCAATTTAGAATTCCCCGTTGATCAAGGATATATACACTTTATGGGTTCTCTGAAGCTTCCTTTTGGAAGTTACGTACTTTATGAAAAAAAAACAAAACGAGTATACCCCGTCTTCAGCGATGAATGTAAAACGATAAAATTAAATTGGTCTTACTTTTGGAACACAGTAGTACGCCCAAGCTCGAAATATATTCATAAAGAAATCTTTCCAACTTTTCTTTAATTAGAGAGAGAAGGAGAAACAAAGAGAGAGAGAGAGAAAGTAGAGCGTTTATCTCAGACAGTTTAGTCACAACATGTACGGATCAAAACGTTTTGGAAACGAGAAAATTTGATTTAAGCGACTTTAACGCCGATATATTTCCGCGCTTCAGATACATTCGAAAAGAAGTTCTTTTGGAAGTTATACTTGAATTTTCGATTTTCTGAAATTTTTTTTAAGTCAGGAAGAGTGTACAATGTTTGCTATCTCGGATAATTTGCCCAATATTGAGCAAAATGTTTCAGGAACTAAGAGATTTGCTGAGTCCAACTTAAAGCATAAGTACACGTTATTGCTACAATTGCGCGTCCGGTCTTTCCTTCTCATATGAGAGCGAAAAACACGTCATCACAATTTTGACATGTGCAATATTTTAAGAAGAAGTTTGTTTATTAGACATCTGTAGGAAACTTCGTCCTTTACTGACTGAGGCTGTCTCTTATAATTCCCAAGTTTTCTGCCAACGAAATGCTTGCCTTCAAACACAAGGTATACCTTCCTGCAATCCTCCAAAGTTGTACACTATTTGTTCAAGACTCAAAATTGTTTTTTTTTAAATCAGAAATTCATCATGGAATAAACTGTGGAAGAAACTTTTGTAAGAAACTCTTGTACGAAAAAGCCGGACAGAGGAACAGACAAGAGCCAAGACTGCCATATATAGACAAAGGATGAACGAAAATTTTTCACTACATACTTGGCAGCGGAGTGGCGGGCTATTCAATGTAGACGGAAGCTGATTTCTTCTTATCCCTACTTCTGGCAAACTGGATTATTTCGAAATGTTCTGAAGTACGAGCTAGTATCTGATTATCTGATTAACTTTAAAAGATTTATACAATCGACTATCGTGTATTTTTGAATTCGTGTATTTATATATAGCCGAGGTTGTGGAATATTCTCGAGCGATGGCCAGAGTATATCGCTAATTTTTGTTTTCTTTAAGCAATCGCTAAATTACGGGTGCAAGTGTTCAACTTTTTTATAGATAAATTTGCAAATAAGATAAGCGCCTGCTAGCCAAAGTAATGCCTACAACACCTTTCGATATTTCATCAAAAATCGCACGAGGATCTCAGCATTGCTTGATCGTTGGTGCCGTTAATCGAATTTTGGATGGGCGTCTTTAGATTTATTCCCCGCATTCCACAACACGTGAAGAAGCATAAACGAGCCAATGTTATGAGTACGAATCTTCGTTAATAAAGGGGAAATGAATAAATTTGCAGTCAGTCAGTCTTCATTCCAAAATCAGCGAAAACAAAAGTCCGGGCGTGTTTACTACTTAGTTTATTGTGTTAAGCTAAAATAAATGTTCAGTGTAAAGAGGCGGAAATAAATAGATTAGCCGACTTAGTGGCCGAGTAGACAACCAGTCTTGACTACAAACTTAATGGTTATACGCATAAATCGCAAGTGCGGTATGGTTTTTAATAAAGCCAGTAGCCTTATATTAGTAGAGCTTTGGAGCTTTAGTCTTAGATTTTATTTCCCGCACTAAACTAATAATAATAATAAAAAGACAAAGCTCCCACGCATGAAAATGTGCTGGTGAGGTTTCTGAACTTCAGTACTAGGATTGTCAGATCATAAAACATATCGAGCAACTCGACTTACAAAGTGCTGACAATTGACTACATGCGATTTATTATGATTATTTAGTGACTATCGATTATGTGGAGAATTTTTGTGTTTTTCCACCGTTTTGGGCAGACTTTCAAAACGGATAATTAATATTTTATTGCCTCCTCTGAGCTAAAACCGTATGTACGGAGATTTGGGTTTCTTTCTGTATTCAATGAGAGTACAAATAAAGGACGAAAAAGTGGTAGATGGACACAGCTTCAGCTAATCGGCATGTCATCCTGATTAACGTACTCAACAATATTCTCTGTGTCTATTCTTCGATATGATGATTACAAAAAATTGTTATTTGAGCCCACGTTCCTCTTCGCTTTGTTTTCGAGCGAATCATTCTACGTACGGTCGAACTGACTTATACTTCTCCCTTAGGAAATCTTTTATTTTGCAAGCATTTCTTTAAAGTGAAGACGAACAATCCGATATTTCGTATATACCGGTTTACTATTGCTAAGTTAAGAACTGAATATCGGTTTTACCGTTGCCATAACCATAATGTGGAATAAGCTTCCTTCCGTTTTCGCTATTTGTATTTGTTTTTTAGTTTTTTCTTTTTTTTTTTTGGTCAGATTTTTCTTCTTTCCACTTTTTTTTCTGCATTGTGTTGTATTTGTCCCTTTTTTCTGTTTTAAACAAATTTGTACATATGTGTACTATTGGTGTGCGGCGTGCTTAAAATGACAAAGAGTGCCACAAGCTATAGACTCCAGGAATACAAGCACATATATATGTATATATGGACAAACGATTTCCACACATTTATGCATAAGCGTGCACATATATATTTCAATGTATACAATTAATGCTGTTGGCTGCTACTGCTGTTAGTGCTCTCGGACCTTTAAAAATGCATTTTCATATCCACGTTTGTGTGTGTGCATGTGTGAATGTATATACGACTTGTTGGGAACACTTCTTCTGCATGAAGTTTGCATCCTGGCCTCGTGTATAGCTGTCATAAGAGAATTTGTCTGTGTATGAATGCATGTGGGTGCATATGTTAAATGGCACAGAAAAACAGCGACAGCAAATGAAAACACATTTACATTCACTTGTGTATACAATTATATGTGAAACAAAAATAACAGAAAATAAATAACAAAATTTTGTCTGTACATATATTTGTCTGTATAATACATAAATATATATATAAAAATTGTATAGATATATATGTATACAGAAATTGTTAACGTGCGCTTTGCCTCATTGCACCTGGGTACCCATAATATGATAAATTGCCAACCAGCAATATGACTTTGTTGTAGGATGTTTTAAAGTGCGTTCCGTTTTTTTCTCTATTTTTTTTTTTTGGTTTTTTCTTTCTGATGTAGTTGCTATTCATTATTGCGTTTGTTACGCTTTGTTATTAAAAGATGATTTAAGTTTTAAAAAATCATTAAAATAAAATTAAGCTAAAAACAAAAAGGAAATAAGCTTTCCAAAGGACGATTAAAGCTGAGAGAGAGAATAACATAAAACTGATTAAATTATTTTACTAGATTTTTTCATCACAATTTCATTGCTTTAAGATAAATTAAATTTTTTTTTACCGAAAAAAAAAAAATGTTTATAAAATAAAAACTTTTTTGCTTTAAGGCCAAGCATTCATTTTCTTTAAAAGCGATTTTAAATTTAGATTTCATCTAAGAGGATAGAATCTGCAGTCCTCTCGTGTTAGAAAAAAAATTATTGCTTTCCAGACTTAATTCACGCATTGTGCAGTTGCAGAATTGTGCTAACGGCATTTGTTATCTTCTCTAATTGACGCTGTTTCTTTGTGTATGTACCTGAATGAATCCGTTGTTCGAATCTATTAATTGCCTCTAATTCAGTTTTATATTTTGAAAATTATCTGCATCTGGCGTACCGGAAGCGATCTCTAATGCAGCGCCTAGAAAATAGTGCTCCTTGCATGCCTTTGGCGAATATTGATAGTCGACAGAAGCCTTTCATTATATGTCGGGTATTTAAGTCTAACCTCATCCTTATATGCGATGGTGGAAGCACGGCTCAGTTTTTTGTCTCACCTGTGACGTCATGGGAACTAGTTAGGCTGGTTGTATGCCTGAGATATTAATTGCATTAGTGAAACTCAAGCGTTCATTACTCGACTACAGGAGACCTGAGTCTTTCTTCAAATACTTTCACCGAAAATCAATGTCACGAATCATATCAGTCTTCGTCAGCAAAATTTCGTTTTCGTTATCAACGTACAGGCGTCCGTCGCTCAAAACGATTGACGCGAACCGCGCTGCATTGAAACCGCGCTTCACAAGTATCGTCTTATACGAGGGAAGCCTCTATACGTTTGCTTTAAACCCTAAGATAAATAATTGACAAATTGGCCAAAGGAAAATCATTTCGTTTTTGCGTATTGTATAGGAGACATGTCCTCTACAAACATTAATCTTCGGTGAGAAACAACGATTTATTATGCTGCGTTAAGAAACAAAACCAGCTAAACCTTACGCTGGTTAAGACCAGAAGCTTTCTTTTTCTACACTACGGGGCGTGTAGTATAGGAAGCAAGAAGTTTGTAAACTTATCTTTTATTGTGACGATCGATTCATGACCACTTACTAAGTCGATTTAAGTATATCAGCTCGTCCATTTAAATTTGTTTTCAGTCTATGCATAGCGAATTTTCTTATAGTATTCTTACGAAATTTGGTAGACTGATGTGCCCGTGTTCAGACCGACAAATTTGTTGGCACGAAACTTTGTCACGGCTCCCAAACAACGCATTATTTTGGACAAATTAACAATTTTCAACTGCTTTTTTGTTGCGAAGAAGCGCTGAAACATACAAAATTAATGTGGAAAATTTGGATGGGCTCATAAACTAACGAAAAGTAAGCCTTCACAAGGGACAAAAAACCTAACTTTCTAATATTTTGTCATGAAAATTGATCCGTACTGGTAATATGATATCAAAACAGACTATATCAAATTTGAACTGTGTAAATTTAGTTTTTTAGTCCACACCATGTGAGAGTTTTCATGAAAGCTAAGCCATCTAGCTCTATAGCAAGAAAAGCAATTCTTGTTAAACTCAGACCATGTCAGTTGATATTTCAGCCCTCCTCTTATATAAGATTTCCCTTGAAAAATAGGCCTTTACTTGGAAATAAGATATAATTTTTGGTAAATTTATCCCGGAAGAAGTTTCTTGTGCGAACTGATAATTGCAAAGGCCGATTTTGGTCGACTGCAATGGTTTTGCTCGTCCTTCTTTTAAGAATTTGGCAAAGTATGTAAGGTACCAAACTAAATACAGTCGTTCATTCATCTCCCTTATGGAAGTCTTTCTGTTCACTTCTACGCAGATACTTTTGCGCAATCCACTTTTATCCATTTTACCTCTAGACAGTCCACGTCTGCGCAGATATTTCTATGCACAAAGACGATGGCTTTACGGCTCAACATTGCGGACACGGTATTATGGTTTAGAACCAGGCACATGATCAGTAAGCATGGGCTTAAGAAAACATGACAACCTTGTCGAAAAGCACTTCCCGAATGGCTTCCGGGAGTTTATTTTGAACATACATTTTCAACTGCAAGTGAATGCTAAAAACACCAACTTTGCCACTTGAATGACCGCAGCGCAAAATTACCGCAGCATCATGTTGGTAGTGAAGGCAGTAAAGCAATTTTAGCTTTAGTCCATTTTTGAGAGAAATCACTACAATCAATGACACATGTAATAGTTATAATTACTCTACATGCAATGATACTGTACTCTGCCTGGGAGATTGTCTGGAAGGGTTTTTATTTTTTCTTGAACATGATGGCATCACATTCACTGAGTCTATTTCAGCGAAATTCAGTGAGCACAGGATAGTAGCTTGCAACTCTTGAAGAAAAGCTCCGTGAAAACCGATTGATGTCAATCATCGATATCGACCGTGTAATGTGCTTTTTACCTTCTTTCTAAAGATAAAAACAAAACAACACAAATGTTATCAGAGCATTATTTTGCGGTATAATTACTTAAAACCGCAATAATGTATGCACATCGGTTACCGATTAAGAGTTTAATTAATTTACTTGATTACAATTTATTTAAATATGAATATAAAAAAGCAATGATGATTGGGAAAAGTGTGATCCAAAATTAAAAAATGATTCTTCACAAACGACGTCATGATTTCAACCCCAACGTACGGTTTGGTGAAAAGAAAATCCATGAAAATTAAAATCATTTATGAGGCTTTCTCCGATGTTGATGTTGTTGACAATGTTTATGGTGTGAGGAGTTTTGCTAGAATAGTTTAATATGTAATTCCTACAAATCTTTCTTCTTTTCGTCGCTTACGGTCCCTAATCCCCATTTCTCGTCTAGCCAGTGCTATCAACTATAAATTGATTTGAACTGACTCGACAAACAAGAATGTGGAGACCTTTTACACGGGACTTTCAAAAAGCCATCGACATTTAAAAAACAACCTACTTTTCCAAAAAGCTACGCTGGTCAATCATATCTTATGATTCTTTACGAAAGAAAAGTCGACGTGAGTTTGGTGTTGATTGAGATTGGTGTTTCAACTGCATTTTCTGGCTGAACACCTTGAAAGAAACTTGTACACCATATACGAAGAGTTTTATTCAGCAAATCTAACCAGAGGGTTTCTCTGTCTTCGCATAAGTTAGACTGAATAATTATTATTATTATGCGCACGATGCGCGCTAAAATCCACTATAGTTAGATCCATGTTGTTGTTGTTTGGTTTGTATTAATCTTAAATCTAATATCAAGATGAAGTATCTACTCTTACTGCTGTAATATCTCCTTCGTGCCTGTGCAAATTAATATTTAAAAGCTTACGTTTTTTTTTTTGCACTTCTCTCTACGCACAAAACATATTCAAAGATAAATGTAAATGTAAAAAATGGGAAACAATGTATTTAAAAGTGTACACTCAGTTTTGTATCCTCATAAAGCTCTCCTTGTAACGGTATAATCCTTTAACAGGCACACATATTTGTGCTTTGGGATGTTCATAATATACGTTAGAGTGTACTCGATATATATGTATTACCTCATATATATCGCGCATTATAAAAATTAAAATGCATTAACATATAATGCCGGATGTGTAGCATGTTCCTATGTCATAAATTTAACACTTTGGGTATGACAAACAAAAAACAAGAAACTTCTGTTAATGACCTTAACGAAGAGCAGGTGTGAGTTCCACGAAAAGATATCAAGTACATTTATATATAAGTGCACATTTGCGCGAGGGTGTAAACAGTCATCGTTTTGTTAACACTTTTGCACCCTAGAAGTTGCAAAGTTTTTAAACGATTTACTTACTATAAAATGTTAATTCATTTAAAGATTTTTATGCATATACATGTATATGATATAAGCATTTATTGCAACTTAGGAAACAAAGCCCTGCTATTAGAGCCCTTGATACTGATAAATGTAAGCTATAAGAAATTTCTACGTTTATTTACCCGTTCCATTTCAAAGATTGGGCCATCTATTTAGTAATCGGCTGAAATGTATGGTCCAAAATATATTAAAACCTAAGATCTATCTCCTATTAAATAATTTTCAGAATTCTCAACATAATTTCTTCATAAAATATCAAAAAGATACACCTTCTTTTCCTACAAAGCTTCACTCTTTCATGAGAAAGCATGAAAAAGGATAATGATATGATGAAATGAAATTTAGCGCAACTCTCTGTCCATGTTATCGGTAGCCTAAGAAATAAATTTTAAGACTAAAAACTTAAAGCACTAGTATCGAAGGCCTTATTAAGATCTCTACTGCACTTGAGGTTTGAACTCACAAGATTGTTAGTGTAGATCCTTTGCCTTTAGGCCGAAACTCGTCATCAAAATATCTCAATAAATGCGACCTGTAGATTCAATGCAAGCAAATCAGGGCGGCAGAAGGACCGGTCGATTCAAGTCGCTCCTGTATGCTGTTTACATTCGCACACACTTCCACCACATGTTTTGTAGGGTGTAGAGGAAAAAAAAATAACAAATATTTGTTTTAGTAACTTATTTAATAATTTATTATTATTAATATTAATTTTGCCAAAGGAATCAATTGTAGGACTAAAGCCTTAACGCACTAACAGCCTAAGTTTGTCGGCCACATTGAAAACGTTACCGAACTTGATATTTGAACCCACGACTATTGAGTTGTTAGTCGCGATCCTCTGCCTACTCGGCCACTTAGCCCGAATTTATTTCTTTTCAATTTTTTGAAAACTCAAAATTTTCTTTACATTACTTTTAATTACTTTTGTTTCAAAATTAAAGAAATTGAATCATCTGCGAAAGTGAAGCCACGTTAGAAAAGCTGATTTTTGTGTGCACTCTACATGATGTCTCTGGAATTAATTATCCGCGTTCTGTACATACATTGCAATGAAGCCACTACTAATAAGGGTTCTTGTAAGAAGCTTTGTATGGCAGGTAGTTGAAAAAATCCCATACCACCTAAATTTTCTGCTTTCATTTAATATGCCAAAGTGTTTGAGTTTATTTGACAAGACTTTTCAAAATACCATATTATATAAGGAGTGCTACTCAAAATAATCCGATCGAATCCTTTTCCAATGAGGTCTATCCATGCGGCGAAACATCGCGGTGCAGAAAATTTCATGAAAATATCTCGAAGAGGCTGAGACCTGACCGTTGAAGATAAGAAGACGCGGTTAGAAATCGGTCAGACGAAGGAAC
This sequence comes from Glossina morsitans morsitans, assembly GCA_001077435.1. Taxonomy (NCBI): domain Eukaryota; kingdom Metazoa; phylum Arthropoda; class Insecta; order Diptera; family Glossinidae; genus Glossina; species Glossina morsitans. Next base: position 281,543 of record CCAG010007846.1, read on the forward strand.
GATCAGGCACAAATCGAATCATTAGCTGATTTTGTGTCGATTGCTATAATAAAAGGTATGTCTCTCTTAAGCCATGCCTGCCTGTTGCATACACCCTCACAAATTTAATATAATCTCTATTACAAGACAACATATAGAGAGCTCGCATTGAGATTCATCTCAACGTCTTCATTTTAAAATTAGTTGTTCTCCATGGTAAACTTTGTATTCAATTAATTTATCAAATTTTGTAAATAAAATAGTTACGTAAGTAAAAGATATGTCGAAAGATTTTCATTTTCAAATGAATGAATTTAGTTATCTTCATAGCAAAATACCCCGAACGTCTGATTATTAACATTTATTTGTTTAGCCAATTGTTATAACTTCATATCGAACGGATGGCCAGGCTAACTTAAGAAGCCACAATGCGGTCTCTCATTTCATAATGCCAGTCTAAACTGTATCCAATTATTTCCAGGCAGCCTTGCGGAGAATTTTATAATCACTTTAATAAATAACAATACATGCTTAATGGGGTACAAGTGCCAGTACGAAGAGTTAGTCATGTAACGTAAACAATACGAAATTTTCTGTAGTTCATTAAGTTGACTGAGGATAATTGTTTACTTAAATGTGGATCCTTTATAAACGGTTGCAAAGATTTCTTTCATAAGCAAATGTAGAGTCGAAAATGAAATGGATTTACAAAATAAAAGAAAAAAAAAAAAAAACAAGCCAACATTAGCCGACTTAAGATCAGCATACTTTAAGTATCTTTCACAAATTTACTAAGCTTTAAAGTGTAAAGATAAGCTTTGAGTCTCTATCTCCACCTGAATTCAAGTTCCGTGCGGCAAGATTCTCGGGTGCCAATTTATTTTGTTTAAATATACTTACAGTGTATTTCGAATGTCCATAAGTGCAGAATACTGCTTTATGTCAAATTTCATATTCAAAGATAGTCGCATAGACATTAAATAACCATGCACAACCCGGTTAAATTAATTTAAAAAAATGTGTACATAATCGTGTGTTTTATTCGATAGAAAATTTGATGTTTTATTATGTTGTTATGTTTTTTTTTAGAAACTGTTTTTCCATATGCTCACCTTTATATAATCAGTACATAGCTACCTTTTTAGTTTATACATATACACAAACACATCTAATGCTTTCTAAAATATGAAAAGTTTGTAACTTTTTCATATTCATGGATACGACGGGTGTTTACACATGTGAATCCGTACAATAGAGTGTGTGTGTGTTTATGAATTCTCTATGCTCTTGCATGTTGACCTGTTGTTAATAATGATGCAAATGGTGATTTACTGGGGCAAAAATGTTGAAACAAATCTATTTAGGGATTATGTAGCGTATGGTTGTATAAGAATTTTTTTTTTTTTGTTTCAATCTCGCACTTTGACCATTTACATACCGACATACGTTGAAACTTTTAAATAATCAAAAGCAAGAGTTGAAGAAAGACTTAGTAACAGACACATAGAAATAGGACATCGGAGTTTCCAAAAAAGTATAAAGTTTCCTATTAAAAACGAAGTTTTTTATTATTTCCCTTAGTTCCCGTAGAACAAATCACGTGACCTAACTTGGAAGATGACTTTATATGCATGTTTTTAATTGTAGGGGTAGACATTTTAACTGGTTTAAATGTTACGATAAACTTCTTCCATATATATGCAATTTTTAAGGACTTTAAGGAACGGTTTAAAGAAAATCCAAAAATTGGAAAATTTTCCCCGTTAAAGCCTAATAAACTCCGGTGGTAAGTGATCAACTCGTTGACACGTGGAACGTTAGGGATTAGTTTAGCTAGCCATGACCTAAGCCGTAAAGTTTAACCTTTTTTATAGGCGGATAACAAAATCTTTGAAGAATGCCTGGCGAAATTTCCGGTAAAAGTTTGCAACCTTACCACTTCGCCAGTGCTTATGCTATCTTATGTTGTTGTTGAAATTTTCACGTTCGCATTTTGAAACCTTCTTAGTTTAGGGTATCTTCTAAGTCGATTGTGTAGAATAGTCTCACACTTACTGACTTACTTGGCCAAAGCTGCCGAATAATTTTATAATTGTGCTCGCCGCTTTCACTTAAAAAAAGAGGGTAAACTACGCTGTGAAATGTTCTTCATAGCTACGTAGTGGATCCCAATGTCTGCTTGAATCGTCGCCATATTTTGATTCTTCCAAAACTTCATTTTTTCTGATTAAAGTCCTTTAACCTAGTAATGATGTGGATGTTAATGTCTATTTACTCGTCCTGTTTTTATTTTTGTTTTAGTCATAAAATTTGATGCTTTTGTGTGATTTTTTCTTATTATTTTTATTTTTTTGCTTTGCTTTGCTTTATTACATTCTAGATAAAGTAAGTTACTAAAGTTAGTGGCTTGAAATTTATAGGATTTTTCATGCACTTAGGGATGTCTGTAAGGGTGGGTATATGTGTGTATGTGCGTGTTCGTGCTTGCGTTTGCCTTGAAATATTGTATTGTTGTTGGAATTAAGTTTTCCTTCACCAAAACGAACATCAACTGTATCAAGTGTATACACATTCATCTAAATTTACACCTTAACATCCCCAGCAGAGAGAGATTAAATTATATTAACAGCAACTGTAGAAGCAACAGAACCAGCAGTGGCAATGGCATTAGCAATATGATGAGTAGAAGCAATTTTATGGTTCTGTGTTATGTTAACAATTTGCTATTTTCTCTTTTGTTATTGTTATTGTTGTTGCTATAGCTCTTTCGAGTAAAGATAATTAAAGATTTTAATTAAGATTACGGAAAAGTATTTCCTCTTTTTTTTATTTCAAACGCTTTAAATGACTTTACAAAAAAAGTTTGTCTAAACTTTAAAAAGTATGCCTTAAAATTTATTAAAAATTATATAAAAAATTTTCTAAAAGCAAACACGAACGAAAGCTATATAAAGTTGGGATTTTTGACGTCGCGTAAGTTAAGCGCATAAGGAATAGTGCAAAACATTTTGGTAATTGCAAACATATGCTATTTAGCAAGTTAAGAGCGTTATGTGTTTTCGTTTTCAACTATTAACTTTTGAAATTTTTTTTACTCGCAGCGAGAACACAGTCAGAAAAATCTCACTTACTGGTCGGCAACGTAGTCCCATGATGTGCACCCTCCCCTCCCCCCCCCCCCCTTCCCTCTGCCTCTACTCCTCCCCTCCCCCCATCTCTCTCTCACGGTTTTTTCATAAAAAAGGGAAAATCTTATCTGTATGGTGGACATGTCTTATGTATCATATTTTGCATATGTAAGTGTTATATAGACTCTAAGCTTACTATATCCTGGCTATTTAAAGAGTGTGCCTATGGTACGCTGATGATATTCATTTCCAAGTTTGTGGTGTACATGATCTAAATTTCATTTTAATGCCCTACACCGCTTGTGGCAAACAGTGTATTAAATGTGAGCCCCACATGGAAATAAACCTATCTCTTATTATATCGATCAATTCAGAATCATTTCCTAATCGATGTTGTCTGACAGTCTGTTCGCCTAATGTCTGTCCTTGTATTTTTGCGCTTAAACTGCAGATCGCAAATTTCGAGATATTTAGAAATTTGGTATAGTGAGATGCATTGACCCAAAGATGAACGATATTGAAAATGGTTTGGATCGTTCAATCTTTTTGACAAATCCCTGACAACTATTTTAAACGACAAAAATTGCTGAGCACAAGCATTTCGGCATTCCAAATTCAATCCGACTGGAGTAATTTTTTGAATCCCTTCTTCTATAAACGTTCCTACGAAAACTTAATCTTCGTATATTAAAAAGCTATAATTTTCAATATCGCATTGTTAAAACTGGTTTATAGTAAAAGCTGGACAAAGAAATCGGCCTTACCGAATTTGCATCACATACTTCTATCTTTGGGTAAACATGGCGTGTAAAAATTCTCAAAAAACGTAATCCAAGAAGAGGGAATATTTGTACTAACCGAGATGGTGTAGGATATCTGATGAAATGTGCTTCTTTGTTAAATCTCTTCGTATTTAAGAGTATGTGTCCGTCTTGTTTTTCTGTGCGCAACTTACAGACATATTTTAATGAAATTTCGTTCACTGGTATGTTTTGGCCTAAGGACAAACGCTATTAAAAATGGTTCGGATCAGATCACTTGTCGTATAACACAAAAAGTCCTTATATGGATAACTTTAGGATTATGTAAGTTATTTAATAGTCGGCCGCGATCCACGATAGCATTTTTATTTGTTTTGTTTCAGCATTTTTGAAGTTTGAGAAAAAATATATGAAATTTTTCTATGGGCACAGATAGGTGAATATGACTAAATCTCTTCAAAATTTTTATTTAACACATAAATAACATAACTAATTCACTCTTATCGTACATCCGATTATACGGAAAAAAACCGTTAAATTAAATCTTGATATAGTCAAGCAAAATTTTGCTAAATTAAAAAAATTGTTTTTTTTTTTTTACTTATTATACATCAAATATGATGTTTGTCGTAGTTTGTCGTCATTTAAAAAGTATTTTATTTTATGCCGTGAAGTGAAACACGGCTACCTTTATATGCACACGCAATAACAACCTGCAATAATACACAAAGCGTTTTCCATCAAATTGTCAATTTAAGCATGAACTCAATATCCGCTTAAAACTTGATATACTTCATATATATAGTTTTTCTTTTTTTTTTTTTTTTTTATGGCGTCACCATTTTTTTCAACCATATTTTCTATTTTGTGTTTGTTTATTCACGGTTTACTTTGTGCTCATGCATAGAACTCGGTTTTATCAGACAAAAAAAGAACAAAATCCTCTTCCATACCATTCAAAGCGACTATTAGGTACTACTCATCAATTTTAGCAGATTCCCGGATTAGTTGTAAGCTTCTACTAAAATCAAAAACGATCATTACCACTTTCGCATACTAGGTCTTCATAGGCTTCAAGCTATATTTGGAGTAAATTTTAGATAAATATTTGGCATTTGTTTACAAAAATAGTGATGGTTGCCAGTGATGATTCTACTATTTAGTCCTCGAATTTATTTATTAAGATTGCTTTACCTCTTTTTGATATATTAGATAGATTTCAGTTTTGTGATTTATATCTCGTGAAGTTTATATACCCACTTTTCTGAAACTAGAACGCAAGCGACAGGCAAATGCTTAGGATGGGCGACATTAGCTCACAACTCTGTCCTGGTCAGATACTTGAGTAAGTCAAATATAATTCTCAATAGATATCTGACTCGTATATGTCAGTTTCACAAATGCGAATACAAAATTAGTAGACTGTTTTTCGTATCCTTTAGAAACACGTTTGAAGCAGGAGCCGTAGCACTATTCGCGCTCTTGTTTGCATCAAACTAAAAAGAGTAAAGACAAGCAAGAAAATCATGTGCGACGAATCTTTTACACCTACCATACCCTCTTTGAAAAAAAAATAAAAATTTTGATCTTTTTCAATTTTTGGTGGGCGGCGAAGGCTGTTGTGGTCAGACACTTTATTAAAACTACCTTATATTCACTTCTTCGATAATGAGTTAGCGAATACTTATTCTTTAATATACTATGGTAGCTAACATATCATTCATGCCAGGTACAACAGCCTACCACGCCTTTTTTTAATGGCTTATATTAAATAAATGTATGCGTATATATAATTACAACTTACTTAAAAGCAGAATAGTGAAAACTTTCAGGGCGCGTGTTGCGCGACGGCGCTCGGGTATAGCAATTCTTCTGCCTTTAAGTATGGGAATGATCTCAACTCCTTGTGTCCTCGCACTAATTTGTCGCACTCTCAATATCAACCTGTACGTAAGGATTTCCAATATTCTTTGCTAAAATTTAAACTAAAATTTTAGCTTTGCGCTCCAGAGTATATTTACCGCCGAAAGACATGCAGCAGACATACCTATATCAATTCAGAATTTAAGATTTTCTTAAAGGCGTTCTTCCGAGTGTTACAAACGTTTTGACAAAAATCAATACACTTCAAGTCTTTCGGTGATGAGCCCAACACAAAAATGTTGTTTTCTGATTTTCAAAGTGCAGAAACACTAAAATTTTCATTTGTATGCCTTGCTATCCACAGGAACCATGAAGAGAGCATCAGGCACAAAATTAAAGCAAAGTTTATTCGTTGTACTACAACCAATTCTTAGGTGTGAGATGACTTTGGTTGACCTACACGTAAAGCGTTCGTAATCTGTTTATTGAGTAACTAGCGGTAATAAATTAACGAAATGATTCCTTATATTAATATGTTAATTATATTTCATTTATAACTTTTTTACTTTACTTTATATGGAATAGTGTAGTGCTATAAGAGATTGCAAAGCTTTATTGCTTCACAACTAAAATTCACCATAAAGTTGATGCAATTTCTCCAACTGAGTTTTTATTTTATTGTATTGTGTTTATGGTGTGTGTACACAAGTTTTGCAATATGCCAGCACGTATGTCCGTGGTTGTTTATATAGTTTGAAACAATCTATTTTAGATGTACTCATAGCGGCGGCTCTAATGGTTGTTCAGGTGAACTTTTGTAATATACAGTGAAATGTTAATACTAACCCGTCGCTCAAACATGGTGAACATGGTTCATGGTGGAGATGATTTAAAACCCAAGGCAATTGAGAAATAGTTTCAATTTATAATGTAAGGTAAACCTGCCGTCTGACCGGTTTACAATGCCAGCTTTCAACACTTTCGCCAAAGTTGAAGTCGAGCGATACCGTAATTTGTGTAACTGAACAAGTGTTCACGACAAGCTGCTCTTTTGCTACTATCTCCCTTACGGATCAGCTTAAAGTGATTGATTCCTAGGGCTAATCATCATAACACACGTAATGTAAATAACAATAGTTCGATAGGTGTTTTTAGACATAAATGTTTTGATTCCATGTACACTCTATATGCTCGCGAGATGTGCGAAAAGTTACTTGATATTTCGTATAATATTTGTTCGTAATAACAGTTTACCTTTTCGCGTTGATCCTTTTAAAACCTTTGTAATCAAACGTTGGAGGTTGTATCTTGTAGCCCTTGGTAAAATTTTTTTAAAATCTATTCTAATGTAGTTATTATTTAGATAGAGCTGTAAGGCTACTTTATGCCGTGTGGCTAGCCCAGCTACGTTTACAAAAATGGCATGACGTCACATTACAGTGCTAGGGTTCGTCGGTATTGTTTTCCTCTGCGTTAGTTTGTGTCTACGTATTTGTCCGATAACTCACCGCCTGTGATTACACACACACACACACACACACATATATATATATATATATATATATATATACACACACACTAAGTTACTTCCCCATCCTCACGAAACCTTCTCTTCTTCTACTCGGAGAACATCTTTTAACCTCTTTTTATATTTTACGTTACACTACTCTCATCTATTATTTTACAACAATAAAAAAATCCAACAAAAAAAATTTACTAGAAAGTGTACATGGATTAGTTCTTGATCATAACATTATACATATTATAAAAAAAGAAATAAAAAAAATAAAAATAAATTAAATTATCTTTTCATATGAGAAAATAATATAACTCGTTCAATGTCTCCTCCTCTTCCTCCTTTCATTTGGCATTTGACTATATTTTAATTTCTTTCACATTAAGCATAATTCTTACGAATTTACATACATGTATAGTTGCTGTTCTTTGTACGGTTACATTTTTTTCTTTGGTGTTGCTTGGCTTGCGTCCGTGTATTTTTGGTTTAAAGTGTGGTTTGTTCATCAAATCACAATTCGCCATTTATCGAGTTATTTCACTTTACTTAAGTCCAACTTCAATTCTAACTTATCCTCCTCCAATACTTTGCTGCTCTTATATAATTTTACTTATTCTTCAGTATTTTTACTGTTTTTTAATGTACTTTATATTTTTCAATAGTCGCTGCTTTTAATGTACGTTTCTTTAATGTTTATTTTAAGCACTTTTCGTAGCACCAGACATCCGTTTTAATTCTTTGCTGAGTTACATGATATTCACTTGTCGAGAAAAGACTGTTTGGTTCTACCGCGGCAAGTCATTTTCTTCATTCTCCAAAGCAAACTGCCACATTGCCCGCAATTGTCGACTCTTTTCATCTGTCTCGTCCGTAATCTCTTCTGTCCGGATAATCAAAAAAAAGAAACGTGCAAAACCCACTCCTGTGCTATAGAAACGGACTTTGGACTTTTTTCTCTTTCCATAATTCTCTCTTCAAATGATGCTACTATGTGAGCGGAGAATTGTGAGAAGGAACATTGATTGGCGGAATTCCGTTATTGTACCTAACCCTTCTCTTTTTGTAGAGAGCACAGAAACAGCTGACCGACAGAAAACACCCTACACATATACACGCGGGCGTTACACTCTTATATAAATCTCTTACTTCAGTGCACGGGCGGTTATGGGCTTGTTGGCGTAGACATTTGAGTTCAAAAACCCCATCCAGTCTTCATGAAGTTTTCAATTACTTACTCTGCTTACAGTTAACGAAATTAAATCAATATTTCGATCATATTTTGTACGAAAGCCTGCCGGCAGCCTTTGATTATCATTGAAATATTATTGGACAATGAAAACGCGATGCTCTCTCATATAACAGTCCACTGTTACGAACTAAATTATCAGTTCTCAAGCTTTTTTTTTTGAAATTGCCAACACTACGGCACGAATGGTGGCCAATTCAAATCTTGAGTAAACTTCATCATCATCATGTCAATCTTTTTATTACTATGCCTTTCTGTCCGTTATTTCCGTTTATACCTACAATATAAACTAGACACATATGACGTAATCAGGGAGGTTTCACATCAGCAAGAATAAATATATGAAAATTTTCTTTCTAAAACTTATTCCAATATTATAAAATGTATCTCATATCATACACTATAAGGTCTGTGCGCTAACATGCTGGAATTAAAAAAATTGTTAAAAATAGCTCATCCGACAGGTATTTTCATAAAGATTCGCGTAAAAGAGGTGAATATAGCTGACATTTTCTAGTTTGGCCGCGCCAGAGTCTCAAATTTGACTGTTCTTCCATACCAAATTTCAAAAAAATGTTTAAAGAAAGTTTCCGAAAGAAAAGTTGGAATTTTTGCCGCTCATGCGACTGATACTTTCATAAAGATTCACATGAAGAGGTAAATAATGTAGGTGCCATTCACTAGAGTCTCAAATTTGGGTGTTTTTCATACCCATTTTTCGCTGCCTTCAGAAAATTGTTAAAAATAGCTGCCATTAGCTGAATTTGAATTTGTTTAGTTTGCTTGAAAGGTATTTTCATATAGAGTTCAGAAAAATATTTTACGTTTTTTAATGTGGACGAAGTAGGCTTTCAAATCCAACTACGTCATAATTTCAAATATTTGACAGAGCTCTGCTAAGGCGTTTACAGAGTTTTGCTAAGAGATATGATAGGTGCCTTTATCTTCACACCCTTTAGTTAGTATTCTCCCATTTCACATTTTACATATTACTGGATGATAAAAATTAACTTATCTCCATAAAAACCGAAGTGCATTATATATTTATCTACGAATGTTATAAATTAAAAATTTCATCAGCTTTTACGGTATAACTTATATAAAAAATGTATATAAAAAAAAATTCGCAGACTACATTTTTATGTTTACAGATATTAAAATTGCCAACATATTAATAAACAACGCGACGAAAGAAAAATATGCAAAAAAAAACAATTTTTTCAACATGTAAAACTGAGATTGTGATTCGTCGGGTGTAAATAATCCATTTTTTTCAATCTTTAGGTATATTTTTTCTTTTTTTGTGAAACATTTTACAGCACTTTGAGTATTAAGGATTTTCAAGTTAGGGATGTCGTTTGCACCAATGTTTTCAATAATATAACGAAACAAAAAGATAATAATAAAATGGCGTATGAAATTATAATAAAAATAAAATAAATAGTGAATCTTTGTTTTATGATTTTGACTGGCAGTTGTTGTCATTAATAATTTTGCGTGAAATGATGATATGTTGCCAGAGAATAAATTCTTCTTATTTTGAATAGACGGCATTTTTGTTATTTTTTTTGCTCGAAAGCTTAAATGAATTTTAATACCCAATAGTAAAATTATTTTTATCTGATTGTATTTTGTGGTAAATTGGTTGTTGAACATGACTGAAGTTACAAATAGCTTATGATTGGTTTATATACATACATAGGCTCAAAATGTGAATTCATATCGTATTAACTATATTTACAAAATAATTATACAGAAATTTAATCTGTATAAATATGTTTGCATGGAATTAAATTATATGAACCATAAATTTAAGCCCTTCTATAGACATTTGTATATATGTACATATTACATACGATATCATGATAGAGCTACGCAAGTCTTGCCTCGTACAAGAAAATGAGTAGCACTTTACAGACTTTTCACTTAAACAAATTTTTTTCCTTTTCCTGAAATGTTTTCAATACAACGCATTCATTAAGTCATAACATCTAGTTGTCAAGCTTCTATGAACTTTTTCTGCTAAGAATATTGGTATGTGTTTATTTATTAGAAATGGATTCGAAATTAATAATTTAGTGTCTCTAAGCACAAAAGTGGAACATTTTATCGACATCTCTTCAGCATTGTACTCAGTTCATGATTATAAGGCTCAGTTAAGCATGTGCTCTTCTATGGCGAAAATGTTTAGTAAAATGAAGAAGAAGATCAATTATTTACAGCGCAATTCTTTTCGTACGTGTGGTTTTGTTTTATAAAATTCCATAATGCATAACGTGTACAGAAAAGAAGTCGCAAAGCGCATTATTTGAAAGCTAACCTACGACAAGATTTGACTTTTGATGAAAGACACCTATGCAATTTAGATACATTTCCCATCAATCCCTGGACTAGAGGCTTCCCACAAGATAAAAGATAAAAGTTAGGCTAAGGGTATGTCTGCCGGCTGTTTCAGTATATTCCAGATCAAAATATCGATGTATTTTCTGTTTTTACTTTAATATGATCAATCACTTAGGGGATGTCCGCTATTCGTCTAATAGAGTGGCCGTTAGAAGCAATACAGGAAAGGTAAACAAATAGAGAGGCCGTAGGCGCAGCTTAATAGGTGTGGGCCCAATCAACATGTGTTCTGCCTTTATCGACCGAGTACTCACTTTAGCTACGACCAAAGAAAAATCACGTAATTGAGATGTGAACTCGCGAACACTGACTTGATAATCGCCTTTGGACGTGGAGTACATAACCATTGTGTTACCAAATAGACTTCGCTTTGCGTACTAGGGAGGAAGGGGTACCCACCACTAGCCCTGTTCTGGCGGTGCAGAAAAGGTGTGGACCCTTATTTATTGGAATTATCTTGCTTGCTAAGGAGTCCTACTTAACGGTTCTCATTCATAATCTCATCCAATCCGTATCTTTTCATTTAATCTGTGCTTCGGGCACTGTGCTATTGAACACAAACGACAGACGTTCACGTTAAACTCTAAAAAATAACGCACTTATTTAAACACGGATGTCTGTCTATCTGTCTGTCTATCGGATATTGACGTATATCTTTTTCTAAAAGAGCAAGGTTAGAGTCGAATTATTTGTTATTACTCTCTTTCTGCAATAATACAAAAAGAAAACACCAACTAAGGACCCGCCCACCATTGCCGGAAAATTTTAGTAAATTTTCTAAATCCGGCCACAATTACCAAAACATTTTCTTTAAGTTTCAATTTTGTAATTGTGAAGGATTTACTTTACAAACTTTACATTTGGTTCTACATTTTCTTCTTAATAATTTCTTCTTATTAAGATCGAAGACCAGCAAAGTGGGACTAGAGATTAAAAAAAAAGCCGTATAAAGGTTAAGCGAAGTACACAGCTGTGGTTCTTACGTTGTACAAAGTGCTTTCAAATTTCACACAAAAGGCATTGAAATATAGACACGATATACGATATACTTAATACGACATATAGTCGATGCAGTAGGTGAAAAGATCTCTATTTTAATCTGCAAATGAAAACTTCTTTCGGTTATCTTAATATATTTTCTCTACGACAAATCTCAGAATAAAATCCTTGGAAAATTCGATTTATAGTATTATCGATGTTAGCACATAATCGATAATACTTTTTGTCAAAAGTTTTATTTGAATCGTCGTTCTTTTTTTGAAATTTGTATCCTTACAAATAAAAATGTACTTTAAATTTTTATATGAGAATCTCTTACAATGTCCTATTACATCATATTTCTCCTATAACATCAACAACAAGTTTTTTAAGTTAAACTAAAAATTGGATCTTTTTTGTTAGTAGGTTTTCATTTTAGTACGACTTTTTAAAATTTTGTTCCTTTTCTCACTATCTGCTTTATATCATTATAAAGTTTTTTTTATGATTATATACATAAAATATAAAAAATAAAATAAGAAGGAAACGTATTTGGTTATCCATGTTTTGTAGTAGAAGTTCAGCTAACGCTGATGATAAGAGTTAACGGATGAAGTTTATGCATTGGAGTTTGTAATCAGCTGAATACATAAACTTTCTGAAGCATATAATTTATTTAGGGACGCCCAGGATAAACGGAGTGAGGGAAATTAAATTAAAGTCAACTCTGTATATGTCACAAAGAATGTAAAGGAGAAAATAATTGTAAAAAAAATTTTTTTGGGTGAAATTATTAATGACTTTTATCAAAGTTTAGTTTCAGTTAAGTTAAAAAAAAGCATTAGAAGAACATCAAGTTGGGTTAACTCTTTAAATAAACCAAAGAAAATCATTACTTTATCCAATTGCATTAAGTTTTTTAAAGCCGGGAATGTATTATATTTTGCTTTAATTTTTTGACTAACAATTCGTAGAGCGATTGGAAACCCATGAGAGTTTATTTTGTACGTAGTTCTCGCTCGATTAACTACTTGAGTTACTATAAACAGAAAATTTTGAATTTTTGGAAACCAGTTACATATAGAGCGTTGAAATCATTTCATAATGACGTTTTGAAATTGCATGCAAAATCTTACGACTTGTCTCAGCAAGCTAGCGCAGATCTTTGTTGCTATTACGAAGATCAGAGAGGTGGTAGCCTGGCATTGCTGGGTCGACACACCTCCTTGTACATTTAAAATCCACGGCGGAAAAGTCGGGAATATATGATCAATCCAATGCACTCCAAATGCAAGAGTGCTTAAATGCCATGTAATACCAACTAGCCGAAGCACTAAAGTGCGAACTATAAGGACCATGGTTTCAAGACACTCGCTCATTGCTCACTTGCTTTCACGAAAAAGAACCGAATGCATTTTTTATGTGTACGGAATATAGGCATGAGAGTGTCGGGGACTTGAAAGCTAGGTGCTTTACTAATCCTATGATATATTATCCTATATCCTATAATACCTATATATGAAAAAAATCACCCCTGAAAGCTTCTTCTTTGTGTACATGACTTCCTTGCTGCGCTTCACCCCTACCTGCGCTTTTTTTCAAACCTATAGGTCATAAAATTCTAAGTAATGCTCGGATACTAAAAGCCATTATCAGATCAGCTTAAGAGTAGACGAGACTTGCTTCTGACAAGAAACATGATTGCTTTTCTCAATATGGAACAATTCCAGGTCATTTTTGATGACTGCGAATATCGAATGCGTATGTATTGTTTTAATAAATTTTAATTTACCTAAAATTGAAAAGCGTCTCGATTGTCAGTTTAAAACTAATAACTCAATATATCAATTATATGCTGTTGCATTTCACTTCCAATACGTTTATGTTGGTCTTATTTGCAAAGAAGACTTATGGATTTTGAGAAATTGCATTAATCATGAAATCCAAAGTAGGCATAGACTAGCAATTGCGGATGTACAAACATACATTTATCAACATGCAAAAGCTTTTACTTATGAATAACAATGAATTCTTAAACAATTGTTCATTTACTCCCCTGACAGACACACAATCAGATAACCAAGTATTCACATGCGTTTTTGCATGTGCATGAATTGTTAACCACACAATATGTCCAGCAGCAATAAAGGTGTATAATGAAGTGTCAGGAAATACGATACTTGTAGTAGTTGTGTAGTCTTACAAATGGTTAGTTATGAGCATGCATACACACATAGTGTGTATGGATTTGTTGAGGAAAAAAACAAAAAAAAAGAAACAAATAAATAAAAAAATGAATGCACCCACCCATCTAGTCACAGAATAATAACAATGCTATGGTTGGCATTTGTTTAATAAAACTTATATATAGAAAAAATATGCTTTTGCATGGTTTTATGATCTTTTTTTTTTTTTTTTGTTTTTGTATCCTTCTTGATTACAACAGCTGCAGCTGCTGTTCATCATCAAGAAAAGTGCTGACTCTTTGCTTTTGCAAAAACTGTAAACAGTTAACAGTATGTATGCATGTATGTATGTATGTGTAGGCGTATAGGTCTATATGATAAAGCCTACGTGTGCATATGTGTAATTCAGTCAAACCTCATTTAGATGAAATTTTCTGAAAAGGCCGTACCATTACTTGTCACAAAACTACAAATGGCAAAACCGCAAGGCAATAACATATAACGCACCACGCTCTCACTATAGCATATCTTTCTCAATTCATGTTCGCATGAACATAACCAGTCATCATTTTAAAGCCCTCAAGTTCATATATCATTACATTGTGCAGATGTTTGCGCGTATTTGGTCATTGAATAGACCAAACTATGGATGCTCTGAGCTTTCTTTGTTAAATATAGTCAAACCGACTATCTACGGCCAAACCAAAGCACATATAATGAAACAGCACGTGCAAAGTGCATCAATTTCCACAGGTAGCCCCAAAGGTAGATTATATCAACTAGCGTACCTCCTCCTAAATCCACCGCATATACATACATACATGCGTAACTATATCCACTCTCAAGCACATTCATAAAATTGTAACTATCCATTATCAGCTTGAAAGAGTAAGCGAAAGACAGCTAAGTACTTTAAAATTTAAATCAGTTTAGATTAAGTTATGAAATTTATGTTTGAGAGGATTGCGTTGAGAGAAAGAATGTAAAGTTTTGTGAACTTTTTCTTAATAAAAAAAAAAAAGAAAATAACCTTTTCCAAGAAACAAATGTAGAATATTTTTATAAGGATTTTAAAAATTAAGTCTTTTTGCTTATTTATGAATTTAAAGTAATTTTTAGAAATGTTGCGAAGACAAGAAAATAATTGCATTATATGAAGTTTGCTTTAAATTTTTATGAAAGCAACAGCCGAAGAGTATGCTAAGAATTTTGAAAACAATAATTTGCTAAACATAAACCGTAAGCCTAAACCACATAGCCACAACAATATTAAAAAGCAAATCTTTACAACAAATTACAAATTTACTATAATTGAGCTACGAAAGAGAAGAAAACAGGAAAGGAGAGAGTGAAAAATGTCTTGCCGTAAACAATGCCTATGATATAAGTCATTGCGAATATTTAATTAAATTAAATCAAAAATAAAAAAAAGACCTTATTAACTGGAGCTGCCTATATGAGTAATTTTAAGAAAAAAGAAAAACAAATCACATTAAACGATCGCTACAATAACTTTAGAAAACACTTCAGTAGTAATCATCACAACAAAATTTATATAAAAATCTTTGCATTTAGACCGCAGGGTCCTATATTCTATTCACAACAAAAATTTCATTCTTTCTGACTATGATTTGCACGCTGACCTTAAGCCATGTGTAATTTTATTAGACCAAGATGAAGCGCTAATTCTATTAGACCAAGATGCAGCCCTAATTTTATTAAAACAAAAATTTCATATTGCATATACAAACAAAAAAACAAATTCTATTAGACCAAAATGCCGATTAATGCAATACGAAATTTTTGTTTTAATAAAAATAGACTGCAATATTTTAGTGACGTCCTGGCTTGACTAGAAGTTTTCGAGTTCTAGCTTCTTCTTCTGTTCAAAAGTCTTAGCTGGAAATATAGCGCAAACTTGTCGGAGAAAGCAATCTGGAACTCTGATCGTCAATTCCATCCGTTCCCTCGAAGCCACACTTTTCTTATTGACATAAGCACCTTAACACGAGTTCACATTAATTTGAATCCTTTCGAAATTTCTTAAATGAATTGCTAGATTATTCGGCATTATAAAGACCAACGAAAGGCCGCGATGGGTTCTAACTATTGATACAAAATTTGTGTAATCTGCAAGTTTTGTCAAGGTTCGCTTGCGCTATGAAAAGATTCTACGACACGAGTACTCCTCAGTCGTAAGTTTGGATTATGATTGACACTTAAATGCAGTGGCTGTTTGACCAAGCAACCCTTCAGTTACCATGGTTAAAGAGCGCCTCGCTGAAGTAATCTTAATGCTGATGCAGTTTTCAAACTCCCAGTAAACCAAAACTTATAACAAACATAGGCTTTCGACCGTATTTTTGACGCACGGGGAGTTCCTGCGATTGCGGATTGAAATAACCCTAGCGGACGAAGCATGACAATCTGATCGTTAAAGGAAGAATATGCATACTACGATGCCTGACTATCTGAGAAAGTTAGCTGTTTTGCGAGCCGCAATGCAGATTTTGTTACATCGCCCCTCTGCCGATTCCTTCAATGGATTTACTTGCCGGAGATCACGATCGTGTGTTCGCCTTCCCGTTGAAATGGATTTATTTTCTGAGGATCTTACTTCTTCTTTCTGCCCTTTGCGTGCTTTGCTGCCGATAGCGCAACTGTCTTAATTAGTATTTACTAAGATCAACTGTGACGTTTAGGAACATAATGTTAATCTTTCGCTTAATCATAAATTTTTCCCAAATTCCATTAAATAAAATGTAGATTTTCATTTTGAGGTTACGGTATCTATCTCATGTCAATCATGTTACCACCATAATAAAATTTTACAAATTTTGCACTCAAAAGTTCGTCTTTACTGAAGTAGAATATTACAAAACTTAAAATTTGTAAAGCCACTAAACCTTTGTCATTCTACTTACTACATACAAGGGATTGGAGTTTGTTAGATTCGTTACTCAATTTGTTACTTTCCAGAAATTCAAAAAGCGGACATATCGTTATTCTGCAAGATATTTTGATTTCCGTCGTTCCTCTTTGTGTCAGTCCGTACCTTCATTTATGCTTCTATCGGTTTGGGTGTCTGACTGTTAACAACTACTTTTTCCTTTCTAGTCAACTGGTTGCTAACTTATTCGTCCGTGTTCTAATCTGCGTTATGATTCCCGCGCCTGTTTATCCGCTAGACAAAACCGACCTTTACATCCGACATTCGTTTGACTAATGAAGCTTTCTAACCTGTTCCTATGAGCATTTATTTGCCTTTTCATTCTTCAATTGATCCAGAAATTGGAACGTTACCAAGTATTTCTTTTCTTTTTATCACCTGTGTTTTTCCGCTCATTTTATTCTCTTGCCCACTTGTTTCTTTTTGCATCTATACGTCTGCCCACTTTCTGAATATCCGCTTATGGATCCCTTTGAACATCTGTTTAGTTTTCCGTTATCTAATTAGCCTTTTCAAAGAATTTTTAAGATTGCAAAAGTTAAGACTCCCAAGGCTTTACCTTTATCTAATAATAGCTTTTTTGCCACTCGCACTTGCGTACTGATAGTCAGTTGTCATCACGGTGCAACTAGTTACTTTATTCCGTAAGCAAATTTAATAGGAAAAGCACAGATATTCCGCGCGTCAATCTGAAGCAAAACAGAGCCTGTACTAGGGAGGATATATTGCCGAACGGTCGGTCAGGTATTGAACTGCACTGAACGAATTTTAAGAAAACGCTATCATTCGAAAACTTCTGCAACAACTGGCGTAATCTAACACAGCTTAGAAAGAAACCATAAAATTGTATGATGATTCCGTCAAAAATTTGGAATTTATTGCAGATAATATTCTAAATTACGACGTAAGAAGCTTTCATGTGAGACTATGTAAACTTGCAACCTAGAAACGCATTAATTCCGCATTTGGATAAGGCAACGCCATTTTTACATATAGCTTGAGATTTGAAATTCATCCTAAGGGAAAACATATATTTCTTAGGCGCCCGTTAGCCTAGCCATATTGCCCCACTACTAAAAATTCGCCCGCGACGGTATTTAGTATTTATTTACTTAAAAAAGTTTTAATCTTTTAACGAAAGAGATTTTGAAATACTTTTTGCTGCGCTATTTGGATATCAAAATATTTTCATCTAAAATTTTTCCATGAATTTTCATTTTCATTTGTATTTGAATGTTTTACTTTTTTGTTGTTTGTGTTTTCGTCTGCAAGCAAAAATTTAACCGCAAACTACTTGGCAACAATGTTGAACAGGCACAACGTATCCGCCGTTAAAAGTTGTTGACATAGTGGTTGACGGAGTTTTGTAGTTTGTTCTTGTTATTGTTTTCGTTTATATTCTCATTGCTGATATTGTTCCTGTTGTTGTTGTTGTTGTTGTTTTAATGTAGTTATATTGTTGTTGTTTATCCTGTCGCAGCAGTTAGCAGAATTAACAGTATATAGTAAACAACCATGAAATCTAAAACTTATTTTGTAAAACAAGTAAACGAACTGGGTTAAGCGTAGGCGTCGGCATTTGTTATTTGCGTGCAAAGGATTAGACTGAAAGAATCGTGTGTATGTATGTTATACGCATTGTAACTTAAATTATATTTTAAACTGAATACTATTAAAGGATATACAGGATAGGACAAACTTATGTTTATTATGTACATAAAAACCTATATATTACATATATACACGCACGCACAAAATGTGTAAGTTTAATTCACTAAATATATTATATACTTTTGGGTTTATTGTCTATTAGTGCACATGCATTCATGTGCAAAATTGAGTAAATTAGTGCGGAAGTGCGTTTGTGTTCTTATTTATTTATATATACCACTAACATTTTCTGCAAGATTATTAAACAATTCTCGAAAGTGACGTTTAAATACACGCATAATAAACACCTGTCTCAAGTGGTGCCCATAACTGGTAAAGCAATGTTAAGCAATTCAAACCTTAAATTATCTCGCGTGCCTTGCCTCTTATTTTCTTATAATTGTCATGAAAACAATGAAGATAGAAGAAGGCAAGCTTTATTCTATTGTTATAAATACATGTTAGATTAATTTCTTTTTTATTTTGTTTTTCTTTTTGCTATCAAAAAGTTAGTCAACGTGCAACACCCAGGCAAATTAAGACGAATCCATCTTCTACTACACCGATTAGAGAATCGAGAATCACAATGTGAGCCTTATCGCCGTTTGTACCACTATACTCACCCTATAGTGCGTTATTGTCCTTTCTGTCTTACTGTTCACCATCTGATTTCACTTTTTTTTTTAATTGTCTACGCCCTTTTTTATATGTGCTTTCGTATGGTCTAAGAAGAGTAGCGTCACGAAAGTTATGTGAATCTAATTCCAAATATTTGGAAAAGTGTTACAATCTTTTTCCTTTAGCTAAAGCTATGCTTTTGAAAACGCGAACGCATTTTACCCTAAAATAAACCGATTTGGTCCATTGCAAATAGCATAAATAATAAATGCTTCCAACTCTCGTATACCTGTAATCCTAACACATGAATATCTCTTTCTTATTTCTCTCTGGTGTGATAAACAACTCCGGAAATGTCCTCGCACAAAGGAATGAGGGAAGAGAAAGAAAGAAGCAAGTAGTGTAATGCTACTGAAAGCCTAAATCTACAACGATATGCAATTTGGAAGTCATTTTAAAAAATATTAAAACTTTGGACTTTGATTGTTCTTTAAACCGTTATCTTATTGAAGGAAAAGAGAAATGCAGGTCTCCATTATAACCCTTTATTCAAAAGACGAACCAAATGCCAAATGGCTCACGAAATCATTTAGCGCACATTTGGCGTAAGTAGTGTTGTCTTTATGAAATAGAGATAACAGATCTCTCGGCGGTACGGTATCGTTTTTTTTACTTTTGTCAGGGAATCTATATTCTTTCTATATTCTTTAAGAGTGGTAATGGTAATTGCCCATGTGTCCAAATTGGTGATAAGTGATCGATGTTGAGTAAATCGTCACCCGTCGGTATTTGGCGAAAATGGAACTTAATCTCAACATTGACTTGTTTATATAGCGAAGATATTTCGAAAATGTTTGCGATCGATTCATTGTTTAGTCCTACAAGCAGCCAAAACAGAAAAAAATGTAACCGATAATCAAAACTTGATTCGAGTAAGAGTAAGGGAAATTTTTTTTAAATTTAATGTTTACGTTAAGAAAAATATATTTATTTATTTAAAAGTCAAAGCACCGACTGTCAACGAGCTTCGAAACAACTAAACAAAATTCTATTATTTAAGTGGGTCAAAAACTTGAAATTCATTAAACCCGTCACATATATTGTGTTTGCCTAAGGCATCAGTTCTTCAAGTTCAACTAAATTCTTGCAAAAGTTCGCATTAAAACGACGAAACAGAGGTGAAGAAAACTCTTAATTCAATCCGAAAAAACTTATATATATATTGATTTTCCCTTGCAACGGTAAACTTTGAACATTATGACAAAAGAGAAAAAGGAAATCATCCATACATTTACCAAAAAAGTTTGTTAGAAATGATTTAAATATTTATTGGATCATTAAAGAATTTCGGGATTGACTAAGCAAACATTCGAAAAATATTGAGAGAAAATTATATTTAAATTTAATTTAAAGGTTTGCTTTGTATATTTTTCCTTTATCTTTATCACTCACTCTCTCTTTCTCTCTCTCTCTCTCTTTTGCGCTTTCATTCCATATCCTTCTTTTTGTTATCCATAATTTATTTTCCCTCATTAACAAGTAAAAAGATTATAGACAGGTAAGTGCGGTCATTAAACGTCCTACACCACTTCACCTAATCAAACTTATCATTTTTTTTTTTTTTTTTGGTTACGGATTGAACAAAAATGATGTATAAATACGTACCTTTTATGAAAGACCTTAAATGTGATACAAATTTAGTAAAATTAATGTTCTTGCCAAGGATCTTATTATTACTATTAAGTTATAAAATATTAAAAATGAAAGTGTTATGCCGTACAATGGTTTACTTTTCATGTGGGGTGTTGCCTCAATAAAGTTTTATCATAATATATAAAAAATAGAAATTTTTGCAACACAAAGGCTTACATTTCCTAGGATGGTCTAAATAGGAGGGGACTCAAAACAGCAATCCACCCAAATAAAATTTTTCTCATTAGAGTATAAAATCGAAATGCTATCACCCAACGACTTTTCTTGACAAATTATCAAACTCGCTAATTGTTTTTTGGGTGACTTTTTCGAAATATGGCTTTTTATAATGAATGATTGCCAAATGGTTCGATTTAAACCATTTTCAGTCGAGCTCTTACTTGGGCCGTCGTTATAACAAATTTCGTCAAAAATTTCTAAAAATTTTGGACATTATAAAAATGCGTGGGAAATTAATAGTTTGACAGACGGACATACAAGCTTGTATCAATTTAGAAATGAGTCTAAAGGGTGAATATATCTTAAATCATTCCGATTATTGCATACATATGGCAAAACGTAAAGCACCGCAAATACTGCAGCGCAATAAAAAGCGAAACCGACAAACTTTACAAAATTAACATTAAAGAATGTTTGTGAATGGGTTAAGGAAGACTCACTTTTCTTTTTTTCCCATTGCCTTTTTATATGTTTTACTTTTTCGAAAGGTAGTGTCAAAAAGAGTTTTGATTTAAAATCAAAGCTAGAAACCATATTCGCGGTTTTTTCTTTATAGCAACAAAAGATTTACGCCTGAATTCAGGCACTTTCAAGTAGTGATTTCTCTTAGGAACAAGTAAGGCTTTGCTAAAACATGTAGAAATCATAAAAACAAAAATCACTGCCTTTTCAAAATCAACCTTTCAGAGAAAAAAAACAAAAACTTCTTTAACTTACTACTTATAACGGGTTATTTCCATTTGATATTTTAAGTCAAATATTTACCTGAAATGATACGAGAAGATAAGAAACTTTTGTTAAAATGAAGTTTTATTCATTCTTTTTTTTTTTTTATTAATTTTTCTTCACTTTTTTAATCGATAATAGTTCGAGTTTTTATCGTCATGAAAATTTCGAAAACTTGAAGTGCAAGTCATTTCACTAACCAAAAGAAAAATAAAAAGTTTACTTAATAACAATAATAAAAGTTTGAGGTTTCACTACAGCTCTCAGAGATGCAGATCCTATATGCGACTCGCTTATTAAAGTTAAATCTTCTTTAAAGATAAATGAAAAAACTTTCCGCACTACCAGCTTTTAATTTCATCGTAAATTTTATTATCATATCTGCATTATAGTTGTGCTGACAAAAAAGAGTTCACGTTATCTTTTATTTACGGAAAATAGGGCATTAAATGAAAACTTCCAACAAAGTTTTTATGTTAAAGAGCAAAAGCCAATCTAATAGGAAAGGAAAATGCTTGAATACTTTCGAAAATCTTTCCCATATCCACCGACGTTAAGATAATTCGTGAAGAAAAGGAATAATTTTGCTTTTTTTAAAATAATCGTTAACATTAGTGCAAGTACGCGATTCCAAAAGAAGTTTTTTCATTTTAAAGCAATCACGCAATAGAACCATTGTTCCACGATCTGCTTGGCGGATAAAGTCTTGTTCAAAATAGATATTGTCCTTTGGATAACACCCTTATTAATGACAGCCGTCGAATCCGCAATGTATCTGAAAAAGTCTGACTCAATTAAACCGCCAACGTTCTTACTGAATCCAACTGTCACTAATTGCGAATCAAAGAATAGAGGTTATTGGGCTGTTTCTTTTGAATTTCCCGAGCTTCATCACTTGGAATAATTGACAGTTCAGATAAAATGCAAAATTTAAAATGGCATCTCTCTTTGGAAGGCGCACAGCAAGGTATAATATTTACCGATCATATTGAAAATAAAGCAAAGCGAAAACTCAATTTCGTTGGTTTTAAAACTCTGAATTTTATTTGTGTATCTAAAAGTCCAAGCTTACCCCGACGGATAATGGGTATATTGGCTTGTCTTGGCGAATTTCCTTTTCGTTTGGCTTCTTTTTTCCCGTTCCCGCTGACCATGCCTATGTAACTTCCAGTGCTGTTCTCTCTGTACGATTTCAAGTAACTGAGTAAAACTAATGGAGTTTTACCCTTCACTTGAGACACTCGAATTAGAATACCTGCATTATCCTCTTGGAAATATTTCGTTTGGTGGAAGTTCTATTTAAATCATTGATCGGTTTTTTTGGTCCGGTGCTTGATTTGTATTTGCGCCTTTCATATAAGTTGCTCAGAAAATAAACTCCACTCGACTTTCTGTAGATACTAAATAGACCGGAACGCACTCCTTGGAGAGAACTTGGTTTTCTCTACATTGGAGAATAGGTTCATGTCGCTTGTGCCCTTCTGTTTATTATATCGAATGTGCCCCTTAAAGTTAATAACAAAGTACATATATTCTGATCGATGCATATTGACCAAGATATTTTGCAATTGCAATATGTTGGGTTTGGTATGTCAAGGTTCACCCTATAGGGCGTGTATAATTTTTCTACATTTTCATTATGAATAAACTTTAAATCGATCCGCCTGAGTAGCCGAGTAGGGAAGAATCTCGACTAGCAATTCAATGGTCATGGGTTCAAATTTCAAGTGCAGTAGAGTTTTTAATAATAATAATAATAATAATAATAATAATATTAATAAAAAGCTGAAAACCTTAGATCCTAGTGCTTTTAATACTTTAGTCTTAGAATTTATTCTCTAGCTAAATTTATATAATGATAGTAATAAACTTTAAATCGAAATTATTAATATATTGATTTAAAAAAATGTAATATTTATTTTTTGGATGTTCTTGTAGGCAAATCTCGCTTGGTCTAAAACTTAAGTAAATTATTAGTAAATGTATGCACTTCAACAAACGGCAGATAAATTTTGACTTATTGAAGTGACTTACAATCTCTAAAGAAAACTGTAAAAATCGCATGGGACATCTGGTATGTGTTTGCAAATGACACAAACTAAGGGAGATATAACCATGCACTTTTTTTTCGAGGATAGGAAGGAAAAGATAGAAATGAGGACCACGGTCAACCACTTGTTTACATATTTATTTTTCTCTCTTTAATGAATTTTTTTTCACAATTTTTTTAACAGGAGAAAGCGTTTCAAAGCGATTGACATCAGGCGTCAACTATTTTTTCTAAATCTACATTTTCATATCAATATTTTCAAACCATCCTATGCACTTAATTAAAGGACCACAGAAAGAAATTTTAATTAAAATTTAAAGTCAATGGATTGAAAATGTTGACAAGTCTGTTAAAAGATAGATTCTCTTGAAAAATGCCATTTGTTCCATATCTCTTTCTTTCCTCATTTCTCTGTGACTGTGAGTCGGCTACACTTATAGGCAACATCACCGGAATATGAAATATTTTTTCGTGATCAATTGTCAAAAAACTATCCTTAATTTGCTGCTCATAAGACGGCGGAATTCTTAAGAGGCACTCCAGGTGTGTTTGTAAATATTTTAAATAAAATAACATCATCACGCAATAATAAAACTGGCAGTGAAGAAAACGCAATTTTTTTAAATTACCAGCTTCCCATCCTTCCCTTGAGTGCAATATACCATTAAATTGCGCATCGGATAAAAAAGTTTATCAAAATCGTACAAATTTGAATAAACATTTTTATCTATAAATGCAAAGGAAACGATAGAGCAAATATACCAGAATGTTGTCGCGAAATGTTCTTTAAAGACATTACGTTGCGGTAAAAAGCAAGCCACCTAATATAAGTTACTATAAAATCATTAATCGGAGACGGTAAGCAAGTAAGCAAGTAAGCAAGTAAGCGAATAAGCAAGCAAAGCAACAAAGGAATCACAAATCTGTTCTGACAATGTGGCGATTCCAAGCAACCAATCAATACAATTATTATTTCGACAATTTATCAATTGCATTCTTTACGCTTAATAGCAAGAAGAGAACAATGCAATGGAATTGCTTACGAGTACGTACACGTTAAGGCAGAAAAGCATAGTTCAACGGGGAATTCTTCTTTTGATGCCTGCAAAGAACACAATATAGACCGTAGAGTTTATTGTAATTTTTTTTGTTTTTTTTTTTTTTGTTACATACATTCCGCCTTCTCGCCGCTTTCCCCTTTAGCAGTCGATTTGCTTGACATGCTTGTAGTGGAATTTACTGCAGCTTCGAATGTATTGAATGTATTAAAATACTCGGGGTACACACCATAGACGTAAGTAAGTGTACATGTTTCAGTCTGCATAGCAAAGAAGGGCTTTTGTTTATTTCATTGAACCAAACATAATTCTGGGCTGTTTCTCAATATATTCGGCCCTTGACAATTGAATTTCTTTCTTTTATTTTTTTTTGTTTCTTTTTCTTTCGTTTCTTCATTGTTTAGTAAAAAATAAAATTGAATTGTGTGGAATTCATGCCAGCATACGGTAAGAATTTTACCGGCCAGTTTTTCTACTCGCCGCCAGACTATGCCGGTCATTTGTTTATTTGTTTTATGTGTACTGCATATTTGTTAAATCTCTAGGGAGCTTAGAGAGTGAGGGAGAGAAAGAAAGAAGAAGAAGAAGAAGAAGAAGAGACACAGTATTGGTTTTTGTTATTGAAGCTGCTGCTGTTGTTGTTGATGATATTTTGCAGAAGCATTTCGCAATTCTCACTTCTCCGTCTCCTTAACGTTCATTCCTTGCTTTTGGGTATTTTAGAATCTTTTTTTGCAAAAGTTTTTCATCTGTTTCTTTCTCCTTTACTGCATCAGAATTGTAAATTTTTCAAAATTTAACCCCAAAGTATTATAAATTTGATTATTTATGACATTGTAAACCGTTTCACTTATGTATAATTTTATTTTCTTGATGATCTTATGAACACAGACTAGTCTGATTTCTCCGCCTTATAAATTCACATATGAGACTATAATTTACTAGTGACAGGAATGTGTGCGAATACCTTAACAGTTGAAAGAAAAAAAAAAAAAAACCAAAAGACTTCGGTTGAAAGCTACCACAAAAGATTCGAATTTTTTCCACATTCAGGAATTTAATAAAATTTATTAACAAACTCCTAAGTTAAGAAAAGTGAAATTTGTCTTGCAGAACTTTTACCACATTTGCCTTCCAGCACTTTTACCACATTACTGGGTAAATGTATTCCAAAGCTCTTCTCTATATTAGTAGACAAAAATTTCATGGATTTTGCCATAAGGTTTAACATTCGCAATCCTACTAAGCCCCACGGTAGCACACGTGGAAAGTGACAATCCATAGTCACCCATAAAAGCGCACGCCGTGCCGTATTGTGTTAATTCAATCGAAAGTAACTACGCTATGAATATGAGCCAAAGTTCTAAAAAATTCAGTGCATGTTTGTATGAACTCGATAAAGCTTCGAAGTGACGTTTACGATGAAGATGCTTTGTTAAAATCAATGGCACTTTGCAAACTTAGAGTTGAACGCGAAACACGTTCTAGTCGACCGATCATTCGATAAAATCCTTCTAAAAGCTGAGGAAGAATGGTACGTTCCATTGTAGTACTAGGAGTTGTAAACATTGCCTAAAGAGCAGTTTCGAAGTGTTTACATAATTTTGGATAAAAAAAAAAAGTTGAAAATTCGTTAAAAAATTCGTGGTGTGAGAGATGCTTTATGTCACGAGCCGTTACAAGATAACCGGGCGATGGATTTCATTACCTGGAACGATTAAAGCACGTAATAAGGATAAACCATGTTAGATCACAAGCATCTTTAATAAATCGGGTAAAATTTGAAGAGATTGTTTGGAAAGTTTTAATGCAACCACCATATAGCTCGGGGCTTGTCTCGCCCGATAATCATTTAATTCGTTCTCTGCACTACTCTCTTACCAATGTAGCGCCATGTCTTCAAAAGATGCCGCTGAAAGTCACTTCACTCGGTCTTTCGTAATGAAAAGTTCGTCGCGTATGTCAATTACGCGCGAATAACATTCTGATCTGGCCCAGGATGCACGAAGATGCATACACTGGGACAAAACCGTAATTGAGGCAAAAGAAGGTAAAACTTTGCCTTTGCTTGGATTGGACTCATAGCGTTCAATCGACTTGGTATTATGCTAATTAGCATCTCATGCCTGGTGACGTCTGGAATGCGTATTTGATACGTGTGTTTCAAACGAAATGCCAAAACTACTATATCTTGGCCTTCGGTAAGGAATATGAAGGAGATATCAGGAGAAAGTAAAGACGCATGAAATCTGGGTAGTATAAAATGTAAATAAGTAAGAGAGTCTATGTGTATATGTGACCTAAAAATGCAATCAACGAACGTTTTTCAATACAATTCCGAAGAATTATAAGAGAAGCTTGTGTGTGCACCAACAACACGAGCTCTATCTACACCAATGTATCGATGCGACATTAATCCTTGAGTGCACATGCAGTTCGTAAACAACATGTAATTCCTACGTACACGTATGCACTTCCGTGCCTACGGTGGTGTACGCAACGGCGCATACTTGTGCTTCAAGTCGAGCAAAGGAATTGGAAAATATTTCAATTTTATTGTATTTGACGTGTTTGTATATGAACGCATCTATATATATATATATATATATATATATATATATATATACACTTACAACTTACACTTATGCACAATATTAAATGATAGCTATTCAATACAGTTATTGTTGTATCTACAATTCAATTGAAAAATTCTTTATTTGCAATTTTGTTTTTTGTTTTCCATTTTTTTCACTTTTTATATGTAAATTCTTTATTTTGAGTACGTGCATGAATCTGCTGCGTATAGGCCAGTGTGTGCATTTATTTATTTATTCCTCTTTCTACCGGAATTAACTTTAGCAAATGACTGACTCCCAGAAAGGGAAAGATCATTTGTTTGGCTCCGTTGAAATCTCATATTTTATGTTTCTCGGAAATTACACTTTTCTCTTATTGTGTTATTTGCTTTTTTACTTTTAATACTCTTTTTGTTTATCCTGCATAGTTTCCATTTCGTCAATTAGTTTTCTTGTTTCTTCTTTTTTCGCATTTAGTTTATTGCCAAAAGGTATTTCTATGCAGTAAAGATTCCTTTGAAACTGTATTTGCCAAATAAAATTGTTGTTACTCCCATACGAAAGGATAAATGCAATAAAATAACAAACAGAAAATCCTTTGGAGGAAAACTTTTGCTTTGTATTGTACGTCGATAAGATATGTTAGTAATAAAATTCATCATTTTACGTGTTTTCAAATTGTTGGCAAATTATACGATTGCCTAGGTACGTGGGTGTCAAAGAGTGTACAGAGTAAAGAAATGGAACACCAAGTGACAGTACTTTATCTAAATTAGAAATTAGAAAGAGAAAGGTATACACGTTTCTAGGAAATAAAGTAGAGTAGTAAAGATTAGAGGAGGGAAAGTATACAGGAAAGAGGAAGTTTACACGTTTAGAAACCGAAAAATATACGTGTTTCGAAGCGAATCCGGGGTACATGGAACTTCTGCATTTGCTGGTCTTCCGGCGCTTATTCCTAAATACTGCATACAAAATGTAAACGAATATGTACTCTATGATAATGAATATTAATAAGACGTACGCTAGAATATATTGAACTCGGAAAAAGTTGGTAAAATTGTTAACTAGTGTAAATAGTCTAGGTATCAATATGAGAATGAGGCGAATGGATGCCATGATTATCTGACCATTGAAAACTTATTATGTCTTCTTTAATGTTTTCTCCATCGTGAATGTTACCACTGACCAACAAGTCCATCTTATTAAAATTCTCGACAATGTGAACACGTAATTTACGCCAGCTGTGCTACAAGCACCTAATTGTAACTAACTGTAAATACAATTATACGCTGAGTATGGTAAAGCTTTATAATGTTTTCTCCGTATGTGATAATTGTTTTGTTAACAGTTGTGTTTTTATTTGTGCGTGAATGAATTCGCACATAAACACAAACACTCAAAATAATTAATAAAATTATAATTGGCTGTGTCCGAATTTTCTATAACCATAATCTTTGTCTTAAAAAATAAAAAAAAAGGCATTTCTACACACTCTACGACGAGGATGGACGAGGGCGAATTTCTCCATTTTCCTGCAATACTATAAGACACCCATAGAATACAAGGGCATATTTTGGTTTTGTTTCTGTTGCATATTAAGAGGAACGAGCAAATAACGCAGAAGACAGAATTCTTGGTTCTTACGCTTATTTTACACGTATTGTTTTACCGATTTAGCTCATTTTCAATACATTTGCTAAATTTGCTAAAATTCAATAAATTTGCTAAATTTGAAGCCGATATCTTAATTTTTACGAGCGGCAGAATGTTCATCACAGACATGCAAATGAAGGCGGACTTACAGACAGATGTCCTTACAGGCAGATAGACTTACGGACAAACGCACTACCAGATGAGCCCTCTTAGAGGCGGGCAGACTAGTAGATAGACGGACTTACAGACAGACGAATGGAAAGACATGACCACATCGGCTACAGTATCTCTATAGATTGCCTCTATGTGTTGCAAATGTTTTGATAAAATGAATATGCCCTAGCCTCTCGGTGATATACAATTCCTTCGCAATATAAAAACTAACCAAAAATATTGCACAGATCGCAAATATAAGGTTGCTTGCTTCTGCCCATGCAAACCAGCAAATCTTGTGTACGTTATTTAAACCATAGTTGATGTATATTACAAAAAATAAATTCGCGGCACACGTACATATACATGTTTCCACACGCTTTAAGTTGTTTAGTTGAAAAGTGCTTTGAAATTTTTTTGAATTTCATTGCCAACTCCATACAAAAATCTAGGTTATTGAAATATTTATGCGGATGTAACACAAGTATTTTTGCACTCATCATACGGCGTACGTTAAACGAAATATAGGAATTTCACATGTAGACGAATATGAAATATACAGATGTACACACATTTACATATATATATATATATTATATACGATTTTTGAAAACTGAGGTCGATTTAATTATTGTCCTGTGCATGTCTGGCCCATTGTCTCGCCAATTAAAAAAAAACTTAGTCTGGAACACGTTTTATGTTTTGCATTCTAAATATATGCTTCTTCCCCACATCATGTAAGGGTACAAAGTTAACTACGGCCATGGAAAGGTTCGGCCATTGTTAGTAACACTTTCAACGTAATCAATATGAGGCGTCTTTCCGACAATGTTCGTAAATTACAATATGTTTTGGCTTCAGGGTTAACTGAACATTGTTTGGATTTGTAATCTAATTAATTTCATTATTTACATATATATTACGTTGGAGTCTATTTGCAAGTTAATCCGTAATTTGCAAAATTTTTAAAACTGTCGACTCAATCAATGGTCCATTGTACATATTAGTTCTGGCTTCCGTGTATTATTTATCATTATTTTATGTTATGCCAACTTTGATATTAAATTTGCCACATGGATCCTTTTATCATGATACTGCTGATCCAAGATACGTTCACAAGTGCCATAAAGTGAGAATTGTAAGTCTATCTCTCAGCTTAATTTCGATAACCTTCGTTCCAACACATTGGGAAATATAGATGTAGTAACAATAGTACGGCAAGCCTGATACTTTTCCTTCGAAGAGAAAATTATAGTTTACAAAATATTTGCAAATTGTTTATGGCATTTTGATACCAGTAAATAAAAAGTTATTACATACTAGTACGCAAAGGTTTACAATGATACAAATTCTATAGATCTGACCTTAGGGTTATGGTCGCGTGTCGAGTCAAGCTCATCAAAAAGTCAGCCTAAACTGAATATAACGCTTTTTAGAACATTGCGTATACACGCGTGCTTCTTTGGACGAGTGGTGTCTATCTGTTTCTGGTAGTTTGTTTATACCACAATGTATATGCTACAAGCTATATTAAATTTGACCGGATCTATGTAACGCCCAGATGGATATGAGATGGACTCACCTCTTTGTGTAACGATCGATTTAGAATCATTCTCTTAATGTAGGCTTGTCAATCCGTCCTCTCGTGTGATGTGTGATGCCTTTCTTTTTAAGCTTCCGAAAATGAACTGAATCGAACTGCTTTGCAAAGCCTAAGTTTGAAAAAGTCGTTATGTGAAAAAATTGAGATTTTTAAGAATTCCCGTTAAAAATGGCTTAGAAAGAGTATTTTGTCATTTTAGACGGGCGTGAGATATTTTTGAAAGATGAATAAGGAATTTTTTGAAAAAGTTGTCATGTGAAAACTGTCTTTCGAAAACTTAATCTTCATATAGTAGAAAACGTGTCAGTTTTTATATTTCACTTCAATTCCGTCAAAATTTATTCGTAATAATAATTCGATATAGAAATTAAGCGTGTCGAATTTGGCCGTCTTTGGCTTAGACCCGACATCAAATAAGCGTTTTCATGAAGTGTAGGTCTTTATAAAGAAGAAAGGTATTCTTCTAAATATTTTGTAATGAAAATCGATCCACAATAGCAATTTGACATAGAAAATAACTGTAAAAAAATTGAATCTATATTGTGGGACTCTATATAAAGGTTACTAAAAACAAGTAGGCAAGTTGTATTCGGCGGGGGCCAGATCTCGCCTATCCACCACTGTACTTTTCGCATGCTACTCTCTAAGTTCTTTTCTTTGACATCCATAATGCTGGTATTATTAAAAAAAAATTATTCGCGGTGTCGATCATATTCGTTTTAGAATGAACCTATTTTTAGGCAGATAATATGTCGTCAATTTAGAAATGTACAAAATAATTGTAAACGTTCAGTCTTGCTCACGCTACGATAAATAAATATAAGACCTTAAATAAGCGAAGAAAATAAAATTTCATCACTTGTAACTTTGTGTGGGCATCGCTGATTTTTTCCATTTTTGCACGTGAAGAGTCGAGAGTTTCGAAAAGTAAATGTGGAAAATTTCAGCCTTCTAGCTTTTATAATTTCTGAGTAACTGGCAAAAACCCACAAATTTTCGTCAAGAAAAACGGAATTGCGTTCAGCTTATGCTCCACTGTGGAGGTCTCTCTGCTCTGACCAAGTTGGCCTATTTTTAATATCAACCTGCGTGCAGCAGCTTCCAATGTTTTTAACATATTTGAATTCGATATCTTCATTTTTGCGACCAGGAGCGTGCCAACAACAAGCATCACACGGACTCTCAGACGGACAGATATGGCTTAATCAATTTAGAATTTCACGCTGATCAAGAATATATATACCTTATAAGGTCTCTGAAGCTTCCTTTTGGGTGTTACATACCTTATGAAAAAGAAGGAAATGCGTTTACCTCCATCTTTCAATGATGGGTATAAAAATATATACACTTTTGTATGAAAATGAAGTATTATATAATTTTTGCTTTACTATGCATATATAAAATTTAAGGGGTGTTCTACGGAGTAGTACCACCCATTCTTTTATAATAAGAGACATTTTCGTTGCCACCGTCAACGAGAAGGCTCTTCCTACTTTGCATTAAATAAAAAACGTACTCCGCGATCAATCGAAAAATCGATCACTACTCGAATACGTCTTCGCAGACCAGATACGAGAGCGCCAAGAGGATAAGGGATCTTTGACCAATGTAGAAGAATAATTTTCTTCCTCCATAATAATCTTTATATAAGCTGCCAAAGTCCACGTACATTGCCTTTGACCATTGAATGCTGAAATCTTACAAATACTTAGGTTTGCGCCTACCTTTGTACGGAAATTAATTCGAAAACGAACATAATCTCTATACTAATGCTGCACCAAAAAACGAAGATAAATACTCAAGTTAAATTAAACTAATATCACAAATATTTTATTTTCTAAATTGATAGCATTGTGAGAGATATGTGTGTAAAATTTCCCAATGTACACATTGTTAGCGTTTCAGATATGCTTGGTTTTGTACGAAACAGAAAGTGTTCTCTCCGGTTGTATACATCACCCGAAAACAACGGTTCAGTTGAGCGAATATCGTGCAAAAACCGACCCAAGATCGAAAAAACCGCGCCTTATCGCTCAAAAATCAAGCTGATGTTAACCGTTTTCTCCGATAATCATGATCTTGTGCACTACGAGTTCCTTTTGTCGGGCCAAACTGGTAACTACGAATATTATTTGAGATTTAAAAAGAAACAATTAACTTGGTTTTAGTTTTTGATACAACAGTATCAAATAGTGTAGTAGTGGGGTAGCATCTGTCGCCTTAAAAACGCCAAAAAGTGCATTACATGGCCAAGCCTAATCTAAGAATATTTGTTGTTTTGAGATTCCCATATATCCAGATATCCATAGCACGATGTCGGCACGCTTGCGGTTGAACAAAAAAGCTAATGATATAAAGGCCTCACACTCACACTTACATCAACGTAGCTTTCGTAGGTAAATTATGCATTATATCGCGGACGGTGTATGTGGCACGAGGATATTGTTAATTAGTCAGGTTGTTCTCTCTGTCAGGTGACTCCATCAGCCGGAAAAAAATATGCATAAAACAAAATATAAATATATATATAAATTGTGACTTAAGCAGTTCAGTTATGTCTATGCGCTTTTTTTCTTCATACAATTTTCGTTTTCTTCCACTTGTGGTTTTAAGGTTGCTGCGAAAAATTCAACCTTAAGTTTTTCAATTTTTGTTATGTAAAATTTTGTGTCTACAATTTAACGTCAAGGCTACTTCTTGCTACCATCAAGTTATCACTTGTTAAAAAAAAAAAAGGAAAGAAACGAAAATTATGATTATCTGACTATTTTCTTTTAATCTTTCACGTGTTTGTTAGCGCTTTCTTGTATTTTCTATTCTTTTTTTTCTCTGTGTTTTTGACCGGGAAGTATGTCCTTTTTCCTTTTATTATAATTCTTCAACGTCTGTTGCTATTTAATTTAGCTAATTAAATTTGAAAACACTTGAAATTGTCTAGAAAATTTTGACTTATCTCTCTACTTTCTCTAGTTTACATGAAACGAAGCGGCAGCGGCGACTATCAACGCTTCAGAGGACATCTTAGACGAAACTATTGCAATTCATTGAGAAATATGATCTTTAGACCTAAGATAATATAATCCTTACAAACATTTATATATATATATATATATATATATATATATATATATATATGTATATATATATATATATGTATGCACGCGCAAGCCGGTATGTATAAGTTTAGAGTTGTGGCTGTTGTGTATATGGCTGTGGGCGAATGTTGATATTTTCTGTCAGTTTTTAGTCTATTTTCTGTTACAACTGCTCATTACGCTTGAAATAAAATTAATATTTAGTATAACTTTTTTTTTATTTCATTTTCCCTTTTTCACAAACCAACTGAAAGAGACTGAGTTTAATTTGTTTTTGTCTGCTTTTATTTCAACTCATTTCGCTGAAATAAAATCTTATCCTTTTTTTAGCAATTTTTCTTTATTTTCAAATAAACACAAAAATTAATATTTTGGCTACTAGTGGAAAAACAAGCTACTCATCCGCTTAAAAAGGATTAATTCATGATTTCTTTAGATTTTACACTGCTTTACTCGCACCCAGTCCCACTCTTTGCATTTTTTGTTTTGTTCTCCCATAAAATATGACCAATTTAATATTCACTACTTTAGAGTTAGAGTGGCCTCTACTTTGATGGAGGTGGGATTTTATTCTTTTCTTCATATCTTCGCATAGTCGTTAACTATACAATCTCATCGCTTTTTTCATATGTTCTTTATATTTTTTCTTTGGTGTGTTATTTTAGAATGTTGTTTGTTTGTGTGGTTTTATTAAGTTGTTTTAACAATTTGTGTATGCACATGTGTAAGTGCCGTTGTAATCGCTTTTTATTCACACACTACTTATATATATATATATATATATATGTTATTTACATGTAATCAAATATGTAGAGTCCTTTGGTTTTTCGGTATTTTTCTGCTTGCTAAGCATACAAATCCTGTCTCAAACCAAAGAGTCTCTTTACATGCATACATAAATATGTACATACGAATTAAGGATTTGTTTTGTGTCTGCATATTTCTCTTGTATGGTACATTATCCGTTTCATAAAGTTAACATGATATACCAGTCCATTCGAAGATTCATGTATGCATATGTATGTATTTATGGTAACATATTTGCGCTCTGTCGCACATGATGAAAATAAACAACAATAACTTATAAGATACACATATATAAGCGGTTTATAGCGATTTTCCAATACCTTTTTTCTCAAGCGTCGAGTACAGTTATTAGTAAGTGGAAACTTGATTACCTGAACCACCAGCAACAATCGTGGAATAGGCACCCGATAATCCTTTATTGGCATAGACATTGTAAAAAAGAAGAAGAAATAAATTTTGCAAAAGAAGACAAAAAATTTGTTTTGTTTGCACGATGCCGAAAATGCTAACTTTAATCTAAGTTTTTTGGCAAGATTGATTGATTAACCTTTTGGAAACTTTTAGAATAGGGGATAATAATTTCGGTTCATCTTTTGGGAGGTTAACGCCCAAATTATCCTCTTTCTGCAACCTTTAAATCAAAACCATAACTAGTGGATTTTGAGGACCTTGTTTATATATATATATGCATATATACCTCTATGCTGATATATATGTATAGATATATACATATATCTATGCATAGATATATATATACACGTATATACCTGACCTAAGTTCCTCAGTTCACAGGATGTGATAAGTGATTTAAACGAATATATAAAGCTACTGGAACTCCCAGGCGATCAAGTTGCAAATACAATTATAGAAATCACACGGAAGAGTTATCATTAGTAGGGATCGTTGTTTTTGTTCGAGTGAATTTGAACATTTAGGTCAAAGAGTAAAAAATATATATTCCCCTTTGGATGGAATCTTGTAATAAGCTGGTGTACCTGGTGCACGATATTTAATAGCAAGATAGGGTAAATATCCATCCAGCCAATATATAGATCATGCATTTGCAAAACCTATTTTTGTATTTCCAAAACCTATTTTGTGCATTTTGTATTTTGTAGGCACTTATCGAAATTAAAAACTATATTTTTATGCTCCGATTTTCGCTCTGGCAAACATTGTGTGTGAATAGTTGCGAACGAAATTT